>JAJEJO010005665.1:101087-379148 GCA_020662805.1 Glaucomys volans | reverse complement strand
AAAAAAATATTCGCATAGATCTGTAAGGAGTCACACAGGAGGATGTTCACATGAGTTCGTATGTGCTAATTAGGATTTGGAGGCAACCTAGGACCAATGACTAGGAGAATATACAAATAAGTTGTATCATATGTATGTAATTTAGAATTCCATATAGCAGTTAGAAGCAATACACTAGTTGTATATATACCAATATGAATAGATCTTAAGATCACTGGACTGAGTGATCAAGGCAGTGCACATATTAACACAGTTTTCAAATATATGTGCATATCTAAGGACATAATTAAACACATTAATTGTCTATCAGAGTGATTGTCAATTGGTAGAATGTAACTGGAGTTGAAAGGGAAAAAAATTAAAAATAAAACAAGACAGAAGACCTACATACAGTTAAAGGTCCAAAAGAGTAATGAACACAATTGTCTTCTAGTGTCCAAAAGGAAAAGCATAAAAACAAAAGAAATGCCTCTTTGTCTAATTGTTCATACAAATTCTCCCATAATCCCCAAATGTGGGGTGTGTACATATGCACATATACCCTGAGAGTCCAGTCAGGCTAATTTGCTTTTAAAGCCTTTACTGGGAGAGTTTTATATTTTATTTCTAACCACTAGTCAAATCAATGAATGCATTTCTCTTCTCCTTACAGGGACTTCTCAGTGCAGTTAGTATCGCCCCATCACTTTACTTCTCCACAGTTTTAGAAGATCAATAACATCAAGTGCTGAAAAGTAACTTGAAAACCTAAGGTATAATTAAAATTAATTTAGCAAAAAATATATTCACTCCATGTACTGAACCTTCCTTGCACAGATTAATTGGAGAATAGGGTGATTAAGCAGCAATTTTGATTATAGTTTGCCAACATGAAGTTAAACCCAAGCTCTTCCCTTGCTCAATGGTAAAATCCTCAAGAAGAAATGTCAAGGAGTGGTTTCATCTAAATTATTAAAAGAGAAAGCTCAGTTTCTTCTTCATTAGCTTCCCAAGAAACTATAAAAACATAATAGCTAGCTGGAGTACTGTTATACTTTGAAATAAACTCATTAAAATATTCAGATGTTAATGGTTAATACTTATGAAAAGCTTATTTGATTTCAGTCAATTGCTAAGCATCCCACACACACCCCATGAGGTGGTTGCCATTATTATGATTATCTTTTTATTGATGAGGAAACTGACCTTAGAGATAAAAAGTATTTAGCTGAAGATTGCACAGCTACTACATGACCAAAATGATAAAGGGGGTCAGCTTTGAGAGATGCTTCCTTACTCATGGGACATTCCTTTTTTTCTTTTTTAAATTATAGCTTTATTCATACTGACAAACTCATCCATGCATGGAATTTGATTTCAGTTCATGACCTCCCCCTTTTTCTCTCCCCGTTTTCTGTCCTGTCCCCACTCCCACCATTCTCCTTCTTTTACTCTACCAGACTTCCTTTCGCTCATTTATTGATTTTTATTTGATTGACTCTTTCTAGCTATGCAGAAAGGTGACATTCCCTGTAGTATATTTATTTTTGTGCATCACATGATGTTTTAAGAATTGATTCTGCACTGCCTCCCCTCACCCATTTCCACTCTGCCTCTCAACCTCCTCCTCCACTCCTGACTCTCCATTTTTATATTATCCTATCCTTCCCTCCCCCTTTCCTTATTTTACTCTAGCTCCCACGTATGAAAGAAAACATTTGACCTTTGAGTTTTTGAGTTTGGCTTCTTTCACTTAGCATGATATTCTTCATGTCCATCAAGAGACATTCTTTACATACATCTATAGCAGGGGCAGGAAGCTGATTCTGAATTGCAAGAGTTAACACTAGGTGGAATTATGATGTGATGAGAAATGCCTTTTCCTGGCATGTTGGGCAGATAATTTCTAACGTCCCTATTAAAATGTAATGTGGTCCTGACCAATTGACTGCAAAATCAGAAACAAAATTGGATAAAATTAGTAAGGAAATGCTCAGGACACAATATATGAAGGCTACCTATGTGTCAGCACAGTGAATGTAACCTAGGGATCATGAAGAGTATCAGGACAATGAAAGAGTCAAATCCAGAATGCTCTAGGCTTAAAAACAAGCACTCATGTTTCTTAAATTTAGGTTAATGAGTCAGAAGCACAAAGTAATCCTTTCATGACAGACAAATCTCCCTTAACAAGAGAACTGGATGCTCTAATTCCCAAGTTATGATTTTTAACTACTATCTTAAATATGATTTTTATTACTGGGGTAGTAAACTTCTTTGAGAATTTGATAAATCTAAAGCTCTCTACAAAAAAACCCCCACAAATATGAGTATACATTATTTTACATGGAATTTTGGAAGTTCATTGCTCACAGATTCAGCCTTCCAATTAATACCTATGTCATGCAAAGGGTTAGCTATTTTTCCCATTGTTTTAATGTTTATGACATAGCTCCTTCATTCATTCACTCAATACTGCAACAAATGTACATTGGTCATCTACTATACCGGAAATCCAAAATTGAAACACGCAATTCCTGCCTGAGAAGTGAGAGTGAGAAAGAAAAAGTTAGAGGCAGTGTGTGCCTAGAGTGAACTCTCTGTCTTGGCACCATTAACATTTCAAGCCAGATGATTGTTTTTTGGGGGGTGTCTTGTGCATTTGAGGGTGTTTAGCAGCATTGCTGGCCTCTACCCACTATATGCCAGTGGCACCCTCTCTTACAGTTGAGACACCCAACAATGTTCCCAGACATTGCCAAATGTCACCTGGTGAAAAAAAGACAGCTAGCTGAGAACTACTAACTCAAGGAAGGCACTGAAGTTAGGGAAGGACACACAAAGGAATGAGGTCTGAAAAGTATTGCTTTCCTTTTCTTCCACTTCTGTTGTCTATTTGGAAGAATTCTTCAAAGTACATTCCTGGCCCCTCCCTGCCCCTTTTGTCACTCGGTTCTAATGAAAATAAGATGACTTGCCCAATGTAAGTTTGTACAAGATCACTGGACTTTCCAGAGGTCCTTCTCTTGGGATTTGCTACTTGCAGTGTGCACATCTCTTTTCTAGGGTCCCCTATATTATGAGGGAAGGTTTATCCCCACTCAGCACTGCTGTCACTGGCTGGTGAATTGCCCAGTCTGGGTTCTTTATTAACATCACACACTCGGTTCACAGACTTTTAAGGCCATGACTGGTGCTAGACCTCATCCAGGTGCTATTTTGATTTCCTAAGATCCTCATTATTTATTTTTTGATTTATTCATAAATGAGATGAGGTAGAAGGTGTTCTATAGTGTACCTTCAAGGATCCCCCCTCCCAAAAAGATGATTAGGAGCTAGTCAGGTGGGTCAATGGGAGAATAAAGTCTCAGCAAAGGGCAGATCATAAACAGAAACAAGGAACAGGGAGATTGTGCATTCTCGGGAAACTCCTGGTAGTTCAGGAAGCAAATCTAAATTACAAGGCCTTGGAGGAGTAGGTGATGAGTTAAACCAGATAGAGAGGCAGAGGCTAGGTCAAAAAAGGTCTCTCATGCCACTTTGAGGAATCTGGATAATTTCTGAAATAACTGTGGGTCAGTGTGGAGAAGAATTGGAGAACCTGAGATTCTGGAAAGGTTGTAGCAAGACCAAGAGACTGTTGAAGTGGTTGGTACAGATGTTAGGTCAAGAAACGGTAGCCCTTAGTAAAGTTAGGTAGGGGTGGTATAGAGGGAGCTATTTTATGATATTTATGTGTGCACTTTTGGCACGAATTTTACATGCTGTTCCCAATTGATCCAAAGCAAACTCCATCTACTGTGTTAATTACAAGGCAAGTTTGTTGTCAAAAATGAGAATGGGTGGGGAAGGTGTCTCCTTTGGTATTTTCGTGTGTTTTTCTCCATTTGTTTCACTGAAGTGGTCTTTTGAAGTTATCAAAGCTTGCACCCAAGAAAGAATTCCTCAATGAAAAGAATACAGAGGTTGAGCATGATTGACAGAAGTGCAAAAAAATCGCTGACTGTAGAGTTGGCAAAACCAACCTTGTAGGAAGTTAGGGGACCTGAAATGATTCAATCAGGGACAAGAACATTCACAAAGGTGGCAATTCTACCCAATCTCATTAAAGACAAACGTTACAAAATGGGTTTAAGCAGAAGCCTAAAGATCTTATCTGGGCTGGAAAAATGAAAGGTTTTGATGATGAGGACTAAACATTGGAGTAACTGTGAATTGTGGTATCTCCCTCTACAGAGACCTTTAAAGTAGGATGTCTATAGTATATGGAGACCATTCAAAAGATGGATAAGCAATTTCCATTGATTTACATATATGTAAATCAAGTTGCTATGCTTATAGGTAAAGCAATGATTTTTTTCCCCAAAAGCAAGGAGTAGCTTTATTTTTTAACTGTTTATATGGCAACAAGCTCATGCTGTTACAGAAATTCAGCTTAAAGCTTTGATTTTGATTTTGTTTAAAAATAAAAAGATAATTTTGAACTTGTAGTGCAGCAACAACAAAAAATGCAAAATACATAAATTCCACTCTGATATTTTGCTAATATTATCTTAGATCCATTCACCCAACAAATATTTTTTTGCACACGTGTGCACACACACAAAAACTCTTCTCAATGCTTGGCATACAGTACTGGACAAAACAGGTAAAAATTTATGCCTCCATGGAGCTTACAATCTTATTTGTCAAAATTGAGTAAATTAATAAAATATATAGGATTAAGATAAACGTCAGTGCTAAAGAGCAAGATTAAAGGGGAAATAGAGATGTGTGAGTGTGTGTAGGTAGGGAGAAGTGTGGGGGTTGTACAATTTTAGACAGAGTGACTAAGGAAAGCATCATTCAAAAGGTAAAATCTGAATAAAACCAGAGGATTAAATGATACAGCATGCAGATCTCTGAGGGAACATCACTCCAGGCAGATGGATTAGCAGGTGCAAAGGCACTGAGACAGATATATACTGAAAGGTTAGTGTGATAGAGGGGATCAAATGAGTAAAAGAAAAATAGGAAAGTCAGAAAGGTGATGAGGGCAGATCACATAGGACCTTCAATATCATTGGAAGGACTTTCATTTCTGTTTTACTTAGAGATAGAGAGGCAATGGATTTTAAGCACAGTAGTAACCCTGGAGCCCTGTGAGAGTAAATTGTAGGTGTTCAGAAGCAAGAGACCCAGGAGAAGATTGTTACCATAACTCAGGGAGAAAAGGTGGTGGTTTGGACTACAGTATAATGAGAAATACATTGAGCAGTGGTTGGATTACGGATATGTTTTTGAAGGTAGAGTCAACAGAATTTATGGATGGATGGGATATGGGTATAAAAGACAAGTTGAGGATATCTCCAAGGATTTTTTAACCTAAGCAATGGAAAGAATATGAGTGACATTTATTAAAATAGGGGATTTATGAGAAAGGAGACTTGGGTGGCACATAGCAAGAAACTCAATTTTGGATAGATAAAGTTTGAGATGCAGCTTACTATAGATACTTCTCTACTACCAAGTATTAAGAGAACAGATTATCTAACTATTCCTTTTCCCTACCACCCACTTTATACAACCTCCCATTGACCTATTGCTATAAAACAAAACAAAAAACCTCTTTGATTCCAAGTTTTAAAACTCACATGACGATTATGCTTTGCTTTAATTTTGTTCTTTAGTTTTATTTTGTCTAATAAAATGAAATATGCATTAAAATGCCTGGCACACGGTAGGCGTTGAATAAATATTTGTCGAATGAATGAATGGTAGTGGGGAAGCCACAGGGCAATTATCCTTTCCTGAAAAGACCACACAGGAATGGAAGGAGAGCATGGCAATGTTTTTAGAGTCTAAATAAGAACCACTATATGTCTCGGCATTTCCAGAAAACCAAGGAGAGATGAGAAATCCAGAAATCCTTTACTGCTATAGACCCCAGAGACTTGGACAAAAGCCTTCACAACATATTCCATTAAAGAAAGAACATTTGAAAAGAAAAATACTATGTTTTTTTCTTCCCTTTCCTAATCTCAGCCTTGCAACTCAAACCAAGCATAAAGAATTGGCAGCTTTTTTTTTTTTCTTTCTTTTTTAAAGTCTTCCTACGATGAGAGATTGAAAATTCAACAGTGTTCCCAGCCAAAAAGAGAGTGGTTTGCAGCATGATGGGCAGATATATTAATCTGGGGGTTGTGCAGCTGTAAGTGATTCATGGTTAAAACACAATATGAACTTGGGGAAAAGAGCTAAGGATCCAAGTGCAAGACAAAGACTTTCAATAGGATTTGTCATCCATGCATTAGGACCCTTCAGCATTTCCTTCTGGAAAAAGGAGGCAGAATCTCAGACAGGAGCCCTCAGAACTGAGGTAAGATACAAATGTGTTGGGGCTCGATACAAATGTTTGAGGATAGAAAGAGCTCTTACTTTCAAAGAAAGGTCACTTGTGAGTGTGACAGGCATTGTTAAAATTCAATGGGCATGACGGCAAGGGCAACTGAGGAAAAGATTCCAGTTTCTTCCAATATATTGCAAAGTTGTCAGTTGTGTCCTCCAAGAAGCAGATGCTGAGGTGGAGTGGAGTACAAGTGGCTTACTAGGAAAGTGGAGAGGATGAGGTACACCCCAGATAGAGAAAGGTAGAGGAAAGAGAATCGATAAGGGAGAGCCTGCAGACTGAGATGTGGTTCTAACATCCTGAGAAGAACTCAGCAGCAAGAGGACAGACCAGAACATACAGCCAACAAAGTACTGGCCAATCAACAGGGGGTTCCAGAAGAAAGACAACTTGTTAGAGGAGACCCTATAGGATAGAAATTGCAGGCCTTAGTACCCAGGCCATGCTTCATGATTGGCTGAAGAATTTTTAGGTGGACTTCTGACTCAGCTCAAAAACTGTAGAGGATGCTGAAAGCTCAGTAACCACAAGCTTTCAAAGAACTGCACTCCTTGCAGATGAATGCAAAGCTGTGATGCAAGATGAATCATCCTAAATTATGAGGCCACTTTCACTATGGTAGTGCAGTGGTCTAATAGAGTTGGCCGTCAGTATCTGCTGATTACACATCCACACATTCAACTATCATGGGTTGAAAACACTTCCCCCCAAAATTATGTCCATACCTGTAATGGTTCATCTGAATTGTTAACTTGATTGAATTAAGAGATGTCAAAGATTAAGAGGCTTTTGGGTGTGCTAATGAGGATGTGTCCAGGAATGATTGGCATGTGGGATAGTGAACTGAAGTGGAGACGCTCCCTAAGCGTGGGCAGCACTGTCCAATAGGTTGGAAGCTGACTCTCACTCCTTCACTCTTCCATAGCAGACTCTGCCAGTGATTCTCTAGGGAGTTCCAGAAGTCTTTGCCCTTGAACTTGTGTAGCATGCTGAAGTCTCTTGTTCTGAGGCTTCAGCATCTTGAACTATGCAGCTACTGGTTCCTCCAGCTCTCTAACCTGCAGACGGCCATTGTGGACTATCCAGATTCTGGTTGTGTAAGCCAATCTAATAAATCCCCTTCTTATAATCATCCCTCCTATTGGTTCTGTTCCTCTAGAGAACCCTGACTGATACAGTACCCAATTTCCTTCCTTGCATTTCTCTTTTTTTATTTATTTATGCTTACTTATTTTTTATTTTTATAGACTGCATTTTGATTCATTGCACACAAATTGGGTCAACTTTTCATTTCTATGATTGTGCATGATGTAGATTCATACCATTCATGTAATCATATATGTACATAGGGTAATGATGTCTGTCCCATTCCACCATCTTTCCTACCCCTGCCCCCTCCTCCCTCTTATTTCCCTCAACATAATCTAAAGTTCCTCCATTCTTCTCTTACCCTTGACTCCCCCAGTCTGATTACATATCATCATCCTCTTATCAGGGAAAACATTCAGCCTTTGGTTTTTTGGATTGGCTTATTTCACTTAGTATAATACTCTCCAATTCCATCCATTTAATTGCAAATGCCATAATATTATTCTTCTTTATGGCTGAATAATATTCCATTGTGTGTATATACCACATTTCTTTGTCCATTCATCTGTTGAAGGGCATCTAGGTTGGTTCCACAATCTAGCCATTGTGAATTGAGCTGCTATAAACGTTGATGTGGCTGTGTTACTGTAGTATGCTCATTTTAAGTCCTTTGGGTATAAACTGAGGAGTAGGATAACTGGGTCAGAAGGTGGGTCCAACCAAGTTTTCTGAGGAATCTCCTCACTGCTGTCCAGAGTGGCTGCACCAATTTGCAACTCCACCAGCAATGTATGAGTGTACCTTGTTCCCCACAGCCATGCCAACATCTATTATTGTTTGTGTTCTTAATAATAGCCATTCTAATTGGAGTAAGATGAAATCTTAGAGTTGTTTTAATTTGCATTTCTCTAATTACTAGAGATGTTGAACACTTTTTCATATATTTATTAATCACCTGTATGTCTTCTTCGGTAAAGTGTCTGTCCAGTTTCTTGGCCCATTTATTGATTGGTTTCTTTGTATTTTTGGTGTAAAGTTTTGTAAGTTCTTTATACATTTTGGAGATTAGTGCTCTATCTGAAGTGCGCATGGAAAAGATTTTCTCCCACTCTGTAGGCTCTCTTTTTGCATTATTGATTGTATCCTTTGCTGAGAAAAAGCTTTTTAGTTTGAATCCTTCCCATTTATTAATTCTTGCTTTGATTTCTTGTGCTTTGGGAGTCTTGTTAAGGAAGTCTGATCCTAAGCCAATATGATGAAGATGCGGCTCTACTTTGTCTTCTATTTGGTGCAGGGTCTCTGGTCTAATTCCTAAGTCTGTGATCCATTTTGAGTCATTTTTCTTAAACAATACAACAATTATTTATATAGAACAATTATTTATATAGACCTTGCATCTTCTTAGGTATTATAAGTAATCTAGATGTAATTTAAAGTATACAGAAGGAGGAGTGTAGTATATATACAAATACTACACCATTTTGTATAAGGTACAAAATGGAGCATCTGTGGGTTTTGGTATCCATGATTGGTTCATGGAACCAATCCCTTAATCAAGCCAAGGGTGCACAGTACCTAGCAGATGTCATAAAAAATACAGTGTCTAATGTTTTCCAAAGCACATCTTATAAATCAAACTAGGTCTCTTCATCCATGTTTTTGAAATGGTGCTATTTTACATATTTAAAGCTTTTTTCCTCATATCAATAGTTTTCCATAGATTTGTAAGTTAAAAACAAGTGGGCACAGCAACATACAATTGGAAAATGAAAAATTTAAAATACCATTACAATAGCAACACAAAATGCCAAAAATCTAGTAAATATATGCACAGAAGTGTTAAACTTCTACTCCAACAATGACAAAGCTTTTGCTGAGAAATTAGAGAAGAACACAATTAAATGGGGGAGATAAGCCATCCCTGTGGACTAGAAGACTCCTTATTTTTGAGATATCCATTGTTTTCAAAATTATCTTCAGATATGATGCAATCCCAGAAGACTTTTTTTTAAAAATCAATTTTATAGAGGCAAAATTAATATACAATAAGATACACACATTTTGAGAGATCATTTCAATAGATTTTGACAAAAGTGCACTCCAGTGTATCCACAACCACTATCAAAAGAGAAAACGTTGCCATGGTTCCAGAAAGTTTCCTCTTGCCCTTTGCAACTAGTCACCACTCTCTGCCTCCAGTTCCAGGAAACCACTGATTTGCTCTTTTTGTTTTGTGTTTCCTAGACATTCCTGTCAATGGAATCAAACACATATTTTTTATGTCTTGTTTTTTTCACTGCAAAATGTTTTTTTTAATTTTATTCATGTTGTTACATATTTTATATTTCCTATTTCCATTACATTGTATAAACATACCACAATTTGTTTACTGAGTCACCTGTTGATAGATATTTAAGATTTTCCAGTTGAGGCCTACTACAGTTAAAGACACTAAGAGCACACATTTACAAATTTTGGTGTGGACCATGGCTTCTCAACCTCAATGCTATTAATTTTTGAGGTGGAAAATTCTTTCTTGTGTGGGGTTGACTTGTGAAGTGCAGGTGTTTAGCAGCACGCTGGCCTCTACTACTACTAGATGCTAGGAAGTGCAAAACGAAACAACAGTGAAAATTGTCTCCAGATATTGCCAGATGTCCATTGCTGGGGCTGTGGAGGAACTGCAGTCATTGTTCTTGGGTAAATACCTAAAGGGTGGATTACTGCGCACAGTGTAAATGTAAGTTTAACTTTTGAAAGAACTGACAGTTTTCCAAAGCTGTTGTTTCACTTCACACTTCCATGAGCAATATGAGAGTCCTAGTTACTTACATACCTATCTATATTTGGTGCTGTCAATCATTTTCATTTGAACATTCAATTTAAAGCAAATATATTGTTCTCATTTAACAATTAATGAGCGATGATATTGAGCATATTGCGTTTATTAGCAATCTATCTTCCTCCTTATGAAGTGACTTCAAGTCTTTTCATCACTTTTAACTGTTACTATTCTTTTAATTGTTAGTTCTGTAGAAGCTCTTTACATATTTGGCATATGACTCTTTCCTCAGATATATATGTGGCAAACATTTTTCCCAGTCTGAGGCTTATTTATTCACATCCTTAATGATGTCTTTTGAGGAAATGAATTGCTTGATTTGCCAATATTTTATTTTGTGTTCTAAAAAAGTCTTTGTTTTTAATCTTACCTAGTGTGTGAATATATTCTCCAGTGCTTTTGTAGAGAAGATTTGGAAGGTTTTATGCTCTGAACCATGATCCATTTTGAGTGTGTTTTTGTGAGTGGAGTAAGATAGAGTTTGGGATTCATTTTCTTCCTTTTGAATATGCAGCTGTTACATCACTATTTGCTGAAAAGTTCTTCTTGTGACTGGCCTATTTCACTTAGCATTATGTCCTCAAAGTTCATCTGTGATATGGTATATGTCAGAATTTCCTTTCTTTCTAAGGTGGAATAATATTCCATTGTATGCATATACTGCATTTTGGTTATCCATTCATCTGTTGATGACCAACTGGCTTGCTTCCAAATTTTAGCAATTGTAGATAATTCTGCTATGTGCATGATTGTACAAAAATCTTTTCAAGACCCTGCTTTTAATTCTTGTGAGTATGTGTATAGAAGTGGAATTGCTAGCTCATACAGTTACTCCATTTGCTCCTGATTGCTAGGTCTACAGAATCTAATGGAGTCCTGAGAATATAGAATTCTAGCAAGTTCTCAGGTGTTTCTGCTGCTGCTACTGCTCCAGGGATCACACTTGAGAACCACTGAGTGGTGTTTAGTTTTAGATCATAAAGTTAGTTAGACCTATTTAACAGTTTGTTAACTTTGTGATCTCGGTTGCACTTCTTAACTTCTAAAGCTCAGATTTTTTGTTTGTAAAATAGGGATAATGATGATGCCCACCTCCTATGACTGACATGAGAAGTAAAATGATACAGTATATCCAGTATTGGGACATGGTTAAATGTACAATAAAGTCAGCTACTTTGTTATTCTTGTTGTTACATATATTGCTAACTATCATTATTACTATTATCACTAAGAGCAAACTAATATTTCCTATATTTATTCTGTGACCTTAAATTAGCTGACATTGTTGTAGTTAAATGTGAGAAAGCCTTACTAATCCAAGTCCTTTTTTCTTCTGTTTATACAACTGTCTTCCAAAATATTCCTTTGGGGCTAAAATTTTCCATGCTTGGTTTAAGCCAAAAGATTATTTTTTTTTTCAAGGCAAATGAACAAAATCAGTTAAGCCTTGCTGAGTTGTGGGAAAAGGGGGAAAAAGGAATATTTTTCATTGTTTTACAAAAAGAACCCCATAAAAGTATTTAAAAATTAATGTAAACATAAGTTCAGTTTGGGTGTAGTGATTCTCAAGGAGAAAATTTAAATTAGCAAGATTGGAAAAGCAGTTTTTAGAGTCTAGGATTTTGTTGACTTTATATTAATTACATTTAAGCATTTTGAATACAATTAAGTGGTAAGATAAGGTATTACAGATGACAGGAGAAAAATCTCAGACAGCAACATTGTGCTATGGAACAATTAAGATACTACTGAGAAATTAGCTGCCCAAGGAGAAATCTTTTCTTATACAAGAACAAGTTCAATAGCATTTCATTCAAACAAAATTGAAAGGAAATTTTGATATAATGGATTAGTCAACCTTTTAAAGAATCAACCTAAGGTATACTATTGATCAGTTTCTTACTTTGACAACATAATTGGGTCTACGAATGGTGTGGTAGACAAATCATTATTCAAAATATCCTCTCTCCGTGGTGTTGATATCAAACTTGATCAGGGGACTAACTTTGGCCAATGAAACATGGAAAAAAATTATACATGCCATTTGTGAACCAAAGCTCATGTTGCAGTGTCACAGGATGAGTATGAATGTCCCAGACTCTTCCTTCAGTAGGGGTCCTGGAATGAGGACAATAGGTTGCAGAGTAGCAGGTAGCCAGTGAAAATAATAGTATAAGCAAGAAAGAAACCCAGTGTTTTTGTTTTTCTTTGTTTTAGGATTTTTAAATTTTTGTTTGTTTCAATTTTTACCACCTACATTTGGGGTTGTTTGTTATTGCAGCATAACTTAAGCAAATCCAGTACACACATACACACACATGCATGCTCCCAAATGCATATATAGATAGTAATGTTCTCTGGAAAATGAGGTATGTGTTGACCACCCCTTGGGGTATGTGTCTCAAGGGTTTTAAAAAAAACAACAACCTTTTTGTTTCCTCAGCAGTAACCTCAGCTGGGAGAATGAGAGGCAGGGCAAAGTAAATGAAAGGATGCTGTTAGTAGGTAGAGAAGTCCATCACTTCAACTGCACTTACAGATTAAAATTTTTGCCACTTTTGAGGAACTGTGGTTCATTTAAATTTTACTAAGTGACCCCAGTGAAGAAAAGAATGACTGTACCTATCTTTGTACAACAAATAGGCCTAGTCTGGCACTGTAAATAGAACATAATTAGTTATGCCTGGGCAAATACATGACTGATAATAGTAATGATTATAAAAAGCAGGCATTTTTCTCCCTGAGCAATGATGAAACCACAAAATTAACACCATGTGTATATTCCTGCAGAAAATATCTATGAAGTAATAAAGTAAAAACAAAAACTGTATGGGAAAGGGAGAGTTGGGGAAAGAGGGAGAACTTGATGGTATCAGTCAAAGCGATTTGGATTCATTTTCTGTCTTCTTTGGATGAAGCAAACTGACATGGTAGAAGACAATCAAACATAATGGCTAATAGCTCCCTGCAGACACTTCCACAAAGTGCCCATATGGTCTAGGGAGATTCCAATAATAAAGCATGTCACCGTACTATAAAGAGGCTGAAGATGGTCCATAGCTCACTGAAAGAACAGGACTAATGGTATCAGGCCACATAAACTCATTTTGGTTCACAATTTCAAACAATTCTATGAGTCTGGAGAATCTATCAAAGGAATTATATGAACTCTTTTAAAGTCAAACTGTTTATTAACATTTTATAGAAAGTTAGAATTTGAGTATTTTATTAAATATTTTCCCCTTCATTTAAAAAATCATATTTTAAATAACCATGGTTTGGGCTCATCAAGCAGCTTAAACTATTTTTGAAAAGTTTGGGTTCAATAAAACCCAAGCTGCTTTTTGCCAAGCACCTTTTTCTCTCATTTTAAAAGCCATATGTATTTTAGAGGAAATTTAACTCATGTGTTTTTGATTTACTTAAATTTAAATAATCAAAATGGTGTTTTTTTACAAGCCAGTTGATGTCAAAGAAGCTTTTTGAGCTTTTTAAAGAGACTTTTATTCTAAAAACAAGAAGCAATGCTTTGCCAAGTGTAAATACATTTCAACACCAAGAGGCTCATATTAGTTTGTAACTGCAAATGCCTGATTCTGAGTTCCTTCTATATCTGGCAGAGATGGATCATTCCTCCTCAGACTGGGGTTTTGACTCCCCAAAGTTAGCTGCCTTTCTTATAAAAATAAGAAAAATGGGGTCAATTGTTAAAATGTTTCAAGGAATCATTTGGTGGTACAAGTTGTGTAACTAAATGTAACTGTTTTTGTTCATCTGACAGTATTATTGAGTTTCTATTAAGGGTATGGCACTGAGTAGTGGGAAAAATGCTCAGGTCAACCAGCCATAGTTCTGTACCCCAAAATTAAGAAGAGTAACCTCAGAAGTTTGCTTTCTTGACTCATCAGAATAGGAAGAATCCTGAGAAGTCCATTTGAGTGGTATTTCTGTGGAAAGAAAACTGAGATTTTAGTGTTGAAGTTTACAGAGACGAGAGTAATATCCTTAGGGAATTTGATTAGGAATGAGAGGAGTTAGAGTTTATCAGATGGGTGGGACTGTTTTTTGTCTTCTCCATCTGTCTTTCCCTACAGTAAACAAATTGCTAAAATGACTAACTACCATGGTTGATTTTAGAAGTCCACTTGACTGGATTAAGGGATACCCAGATAGCTAGCTGACAAAGCATTTTTTTCTGGTTATGTCTGTGAGGGTGTTTCCAGAAGAGATAAACAATTGAATCAGTGGACTCAAAAAGGAAGATTTGCCCTCGCCCCATGAGGGCAGGCACCATCAAATAGACTGAGCACCCAGAAGGAACAAGAGAGCAGAAGAAAGGGAAATTTGCTCATTCTCTATCCTGGAATTGGGGCAACCTTTCTCTGATTGTAGTCACCAAAATTCAAGCTTCTGGTGACTCAGAATTCAAGACTCTGAGACTTGCAACAGAAGCTGCTGGGTTCTAAGGCTTTTGTCTTTGCACTGAGAGTTATACCATCAGCTTTCCTAGTTCTCCAGTTTACAAGTGGGCTGTTGTGGGACTTCTCAGTCTCCACCAACACATGAACCAATTCCATTAATAAACCTCCTTTTATCTGTCTTTCTACATATTGGGTAGTTCTGTCTTATATTGGTTTTCTCTGGAGAATCCCAACTAATACACTGACCAAATCACAATTTCCTTTGTTATGTACTGAAGTTTAATAGATACTTATTTTAAATCTTCAGCTATACTCTCTAAAATTGAAATTGATTTAAATGTCAGATGTACAGGATCCTCACCTCTCTCCACTCTGGCACTCAGTAGCTGCTTCTTTGGTCCTGTAAAGATGAATAGCACCCAACATATGGACATTTCAGGAGATCGTTAATATAGCATTTCCCTCTTTGCCTCAGTCTCTGAAAATGTGTCTGAACAGAGAATTATTTTACTGCCCTTCTCCTCTTTGAAAAGTGGGAAAGAATGAAGGTTAGGGGGAGGAGAGAGGAAAGGTTCTGCTCAAAAATTTGACCTAACCAAATGTGAAGACAAAACTAAAAAGACAAGACTCTACTTTTCATTTCTTAGATACACCTTGAACTTTACTTATTGTCAAAAGAAGAAAAGCAATCTATTGGCTTATATAAACAGGGATGCCGCATATGATTATGCAGGTTGTATGGTACATACCTTATGCAACTGCGAGGTGACTATGTAACAATGAGCTGTTCAGGGAATCTCAGACATATCTGGCTCCAAGTGATCAAATGATGCCACACATCATCTCTCTCTCTCTCTCTTTTTCTCTCTCTCCCTCTCTCTTTCCCCCACACAAGCACTTGCAAACACATACACATGAATATATAATGAAAATAACTATAAATGCATTTACTCCTGCATCAGGAAAAGCATTGAGCTTTATTATTCAACACAAGTATTTGCCGGGTGTCTACTCTGCACCAGACACTGGGATGTGCTGATGAACAAAATAGACACAGGCTCAAACTCCTCTCCCCTTGTGAAGCACACATTCTGATAAAGTTTGCATCCAATGTGATTGAAGGCATCAGATTCTTCTCTCAAGCAATACATTTAACTCAGAGGTAGATAGATAAAATTGGAGAACCACAAAGAACATAATGTAGATTAGTGGCTTCTCTGAGAGAGAGTGAATAGGTAGAAAGAAGATGAATGACAGAGATCAATTCAACTGCTTTACAGTTTTGCTTGGGATAAACCATTTATCTTATTAACAAATATGGAAAAATCTGTTAGAAAAAGTAGGACACATAAACTTGAGCAAATTTATTAAATAAGATGATTTTTCTCCTCCCAACAATCTGCTTCTGCTTTTCATGTTATAACATAATCCACCTACCAATCGGTCAGTCAGCACGGCATGCTCATAGTTTTACAGTATGGTACTTCCAAGATAAGATCCCATTCTTTCTTTTTTTCTTACATGGTTTCAAGAGCTGTCTGACAGTCAGGCAGTTGAATTGAACTCAAGGATGCTTTCAGATTAGTGCCATGAAACAGGCAATTCACCTCATCTCCATAAGGCACATTACTGTCCCCAGTGAATGATATCTGACAGAAACAGTAAGAGCAACTTATCTAGAATCTAACAAGCATTTCTTTTCTCAGAATGGGCTGAAAAAGGGATGCTGAAGGGAAGCATTGCATGTAAGTCTTAGCATCATTGAGTAATCACAATGAGTACATTGTAAGTCGGCCCACGCTAACCATTGTAGCTGGAAAACCTATACTATGGCACCTGTCCTCAAAGAACTCAGACAAGTGAAATTCCATTTCAAATGAAATAGAATAAAAAGTCCAATTTTCTGCAAACTCCAAAGAGAGCCCTCTGTAGGTTTATTCATGGGGAAGAAGTAGCCCCTTGACACTGTGCGTGAGACCAGGATAGATTTTCTGTTGGCAGACTTTGTTGTTGAGTCTGTGGGACCACAGAATCAGAGTTGCTACTGGACATTCACTATTGGGTGAAATATTGTCCTAAGTTTTCCATTCAGTTATGGGTATGGCCTCTCAGAAATGCCATCCAATTGCTAAAGCAAATAGGATTTGCACATGGATAATCAATCAGTCAACCCCATCATTGACTGCTGAGACTTTTTGTTGGAAACTGATTGAAATCTCAGCATAAGTAGAGAGACAGAGGAAGGTATTCCTAGTCCTTATGATGTATTTAGGAGCTTGTTTTAGTACTTACATGGAGTCATAAGGTGGGTATCACTGGGAATCAGTTTCAGATTGCCAGAGGATTCTAGACTGTGAAAATTGCTACATCAATGGACAATGAATTAGTTTACACTACTTGGGGGCTGGAAATGTCATCACAGTGGTTGTTTCCCAACTTCTAAACCACTGAGAATTTTTTTCTTGGAAAATTGGACACACATGTAGCTATGACTAGCCTGATATTTAATTTTTCATTTAAAAAAGTTTGAATAAATATCTATTACATACAGTGCTTGTCTTCCAGTAGCAGTGGAGAATGAATTTGGGCAGGAGTGACACCCTTTTAAAAGATGACTGTCGAAAATTTTTACGGAGTGAAAATTTAAGACAAAAAACTTTTCCTGAAGGTGCAGATTCCACCTAAAATTAAATCTGCAGTTATTTCACTGCAGCTAGAAGTGCTAATCATAAATTAAGTGGATTTGTTTCACTGGGGTTCCCCAGTTACCACCAGAGCATCTCTAATCTCTGTAGTGGGGCCCTTTCCTATAGAGTAACTCATTTGATTTTTTCACACTTTACTCCTTCAACCCCAACAGATTCCTGTGGCTTTTGTGTTACATTTTCATCATTCTGATTGAATAATTATTCCCATATCCCATCTTGCTCATGCTTCTTCTGCATCATCTCTTTTGATGAAGATTTAAACTTGCACATTCTCTTGTCTGCTCCCTAGTAATCTGCTTGGGAATGATTCTGCATGTGAATAGAAGGTGTTGACTGTTCAATGTGTTTTTTGTGTATTGTCAGCTGCTTTATTATTGCTTCTCTCCAGTTCTTTGCCACTACGAAGCATAGGGAGATGTTCATTTAAATCGCTAGGCTTCTGTCATGTCACAATGGAAAGGATGCCTAGAGTGGGGCAGATGCTTTGAGTAATACTGAAGGCTGTGTCTAACTTGTGTCAGCAGCAAAGTGGGAAAGAATACAGCAATGCCCTTGTCAGAGGGTACAGAAAAAACCTTCTGAATGTGGAAACATTTTCCCAGAAATACCAGACTTACTAATTTCTAGAGCCCAGGGACTTGCAATCATGCTGAATGAGCTTGAAGTTTAAGATTCTGTAATTGTCCTTCAAGGAATATTGGACATATATTCTAGCACATCAAGATATATTCTGAGATAACATCTGAGACCATTCCAGGCCCCTCTTCTCTGCTACATATCCAGCAATATCTTACGTATGATCTTTCTTGGTCTAAACTCAGGTTTGACTCCAGTGAAAATCATCGAAATGTGTAGCTATTTCAAGGAGAGAGTTGACTATCATGACGAGGAAGGATGTTCCTGCTATCTTGTTAATGTGAATGCAGTGCATAATGTGTGATCGCGCGCACACACACACACACACACGCACACACAGCCCATTCAAAGAATGCAATCAAATACAACAAAATATGAGCTGGGGATATATTTCTAAGTGCTGGGATTACAGAAGAGTCTCACATATTTTTCATGATCATCTTTGCTTTTACAGTGAATGAAAACAATGAGTGTTATGTATTATGAATTAAACCACAAGCAGTTTGACTTCATATATGAAGGGCTCTCAAGGGGATGGGATTTACATAAGAAATAAGCAAACAAAATAAAAAGTTCATGTTATAGCTACATAATTTCAAAAGGAACAACTTAGTGGTTTTCATAATGATTTACTTGTTCTGAAAGGGGAAACAAGTTCTGATAGATTTCAAATTAGTTTAGTTTTGACTATTGCCATTCACAATTTCATGGTGTGTTTTACTTGTGCCTAACACTGTTATAAGATGACTTTGGAGGGGAAAAAAAAAAAAAAACAACAAAAAAAACAAAACAAAGATTTTTTTAAAGCAGTGTCATCACCTTGTATTCTCAAATTTGGAAGCAATATTTTACTGTGCCCTTCTTTTATGCTTATGAATATGCCCTCCTTTTGATATATTTAGATAATTTTTCCTACTTCCCCTTATGCCTTTTTTCAAGTTTTTTTTTTTCTATCTAATGTTTTTGATCTCCCTCCAATAGCTTTTTGACAGCTGAGTTTAAGTGGTTGCTTCAGGCTACAGAAGTCAAAAATGAAATTGGATTATGTTTCCAGGCTTGGCACACAAAATCAAGAAAAATTTCATTCATTATGATTAATTAATCCAGAAACACAGTAGGAGTATTATGATTATACTGTATCTGGAACTGAGCATATTTTCATCTGACATTTACATGGTAAAGGAGAAAAGGGGAACCGTGACTCTGCCTAGCATGCCACTTCATAACAGACAGGCTAGGGAAAAAGAAAAGGAAGAAAAGGGCAAACAGGAGATCCAGAGAGAAAAGACGCTATATATTTTGTGGGAAGTGGAGGTGACAGTCATTGAGAGTCCTCTTACTATTGATTATCTCCTGGAGAAATTGCATACTTTGGAATGATGAATGGCTTGCAAGTCAGAGCTAACCTCAAAACCGTTTTCACTATGCCTCAATTTGTAATATGCGGTGTTACAGGGAAAATTACTCATAATGGTAATGACAGACACCAATGAATAATAAAAATATTTCCAAAATGCCTCTTCTCTAAGAGGAACTGCTAACAAGCATTGTCTACTCATGTCCTTTTATATGGACTCCTATCCTTTGTTTTGATAAACTTTGTAAGTAGTAAACCTGGGATTTACATTTGTATATTAGCAGTCAGCTGATATAACTAAGGACCCAGCAGGAGCTGAGGAGGGATATTTCTCAAGGATGAGAAAGATGGCACAAGAGAGGTAGAGAGAGAAGGAGAGGAGAAAGGAGATTAAGAGTTTATCCATTAGCCACTGCTGCAATAAGATCAAGTAACAAACAATGGTAAGCAAAGTTCTCAGTGGCATACAGCAATAAATAGGTACTGTATTTACCATGTATCTGTGGGTCAGCTCTGCTGATTTCTGCTAGGATTGCTCATGCATATGTAGATAACTGGAGTTTCCCTAAGCAGGCTGGATCAACTGGATGTCTACTTCAAGATGCAGGTCTGCAGGTCAGCCAGGGGCCTCTGCTCTCCATGATCTTCAGATTAGGTGACCACCTGGGGTCATGTTCTTCCTATAGCAAAGGCAGGGGTGCAAGAGAGAAAGCTTAATTGCCTAAATGCTCTTCAAGCCTCTGTATGGATGACATCTGTAATATCCCATGGATCAAAGGAAGTTGCATGGCCCCAGAGACAGTGGGACAAAGAAACATGAGACCCTGGTGAGAGTGTACATGATACTACAGGCAGTAAAGAACTATGAGAAGTGATTCCATCATCACAGGGTGAGACAGGGAAGAAGGCCTGAGAGTGAGACAGATTCAAGAGACAACACCAGCAACTCCCTTCAGTTCTTCCTTGAATGGTAGCTAAGCAAATGAGACTCATCCTGGTGATTGTTTTGACTTTTCAAGGTTTGGTTGCTTCTGTTGTTGGGGGCTTCATTAGGACTTATTTTGAAGGATTCTTGCTAAAAATGCAGTGACTTCAGAGGACACTTCTGTTGGAGGCCACAGTCCCATATCAGAAGCAACTTTTTTCCCAGTATATTGGCATGGAGTTTTTTTTTTTTTTTTTTTTTTTTTTCCTGAGCAGTGTAGGAGAAAGTTTCTTTTATGGGGGCCTGTGAATTTCCATTTGTCATTAATTTTGAATCATGCTGTCATCGTGACAGCTCAGGGGCCTTACAGATGCAAACATCAGCTAAGACAGGTAGGTGGAAATCAGGTTGCTCTTTGAAATGCACTGTGCATAAGTGCTATATATGGATAAGGACCCAAAATATACTCATATATAGCAAGTCTGGTTAAAGACAAAAAGCATTTGAATCAGTAAGAACCCTTGCAGAAGACTGGCCTCTACGTCTGGGTCTGTACCCATTTGTGTCACTTTATGCAAAGGAAACCCTTTATCCTCCTTGAATGACCTCATTTTCCACACTGGCAAAATAAGATATTTAAACCATATAGCAAAATCTACCTATACAACTCAGAGATTTATGCTAACATATTCAAGTTTATAACAATGACAAAACTAAATACGTTATACTTTTTACAAAGGCTCTGGGGTACAAGTATCCACTCCTACAGGTATGTAACTTCTCGGCAATGTCAGGATCAGACAGACACTCTGGAATAGATACCTGGTATCTTTTGTCTGCCCAATACTCTTTTCTCTGGACTGTAGGAATTACCAGTCAGGGAACCCTGCCTTCCCAATACTTGAGATCATTTGACCATAACAAGGGCAATAAGACCCTTGCTCCTGGACATTTGTCTCTTGAGCAGTGACACGAAGGGATAGAATCCTGTGAACATACATAGAGCAGATGGAGTTAGACCATCCAATGGCAGGAGCCTAACAAGAAAGGAAAGAGAGTTCTTTATTTCCATTACCTAAGCTGCTCAAGTTACTCTGGTTTCCACCATTTCCAAATATTGAATATTTCTTCCATGGCTATGTAATCATTCTCTCTCGCCAATAAATTATTGTCTTTAAAATAAAAGTCATGTCTTTGTAGACTAACATACATGAAAAAGATTCCTCTTCACTTGTCTATAACAAGCTAGCTCTGTTATGAATGACTATAGGCCAGAAAGCTTGTGCTAATAGCTGTCTTAGAATAAGACAAGCATACTGAGGACACTGCCCCCTGCCCTAGGAATAATCCCTTAAAAGGAGGCATTTAATAACCTTAGCTAACCATGTAAAAGCACATAGGTCTCAAATTTAGTAGATCTGAGGTTTAATAATTGGTGTTGAAACCTTGGGAAAATTCCCGCTTTCTTACATTCTGATTTTCTTGCCTGTAAAATGAGGGATTGTACAAAAGGATAACTAAAAGAAAACTGAAAATCCAGAAAGATAGGCATTGAGAACCAGGAAAATTCTAGACCCTGAGCATAAGAGGAGGCCAGGGAGTACAAAGTAATAAGAGCATAAAAGGGCTCCACTCTTAAGAGAGGCTGGGTACCTATTTAGCAAGCTCAAAGACAGCATGCAAGGCAGAAATTTATTCACTAAAGTAGTGAGCAAAGATTGAAACTCCTAAGCAAGATAAAATTTCATTTTGCAGAACTAGGACCTAAGACCAAAGTTGCTTTCACTGAAAGGGTACATGGTAGTCCTCTCTTGTTCATAGTATCATTTTCTATGGCTTAAGTTATCCATGACCAACCATAATCTGACAATATTACATGAAAAATTCCCAAAATAAATAATTTATAAGTTAAAATAATTTTTATTACAGTATATTGCTATATTTTTCTAATTTGTTATTACTTATTGTTCTTAATCTCTTACTATGCCTAATTTATAAATTGAACTCCATCATAGGTATGTATAGGAAAAAGCATGTATATCCAGAGTTCAGTACTATCCAGTGTCAAGCATCCACTGGGGTCTGCAAATGCATCCTCAGTGAATAAGGCTGGGGGCAGGGGGGCTACTGTATGAGCTACCTATGGGCCAATGCTCTAGAAAGCATGGAGCTCTTTCAGTCCTCCTGTCGCAAGTCCTTCACTGACTGATACTTGTGATTAAAAGAGCTTGGTCCAAGGGATGGGGACAAGGAACTCTGTAGGAATATGGGAGCAGAGACTTGGAAACAGCAACCTAAACAGTGCCATGATTTTTTAAGCCATTAAGACTCTGGCTCAAAGTAACCAACAGAGGGGTGAAGATTTCGTTAGCACTTCTGTAGACCCAGAAAACATTGTCCTAGGCAGGCTTTATGGCTGTCAGCCCAGAAAACTCAGTGCAAATCATTTGGAAAATCATGTTTGTCAATAGAAAATTAAAACGCCTTTAATGGTAGTTGCTTGAATGTCATCCCTTGTTTTCACCACAGCCTCCATTCCTGGGGAGAAATTTTCAAATTTGTCATTATTATCCTCTCTTGGAAGTGGCTCAAGGCAGTTGTTGTATGAAACATAACCCCAAACACAACAATCAATTTCCGAATAGGGTGCCAGTGTCACACATGGAAGCAGCATGTCGACCACAACAGGAGGATCGGAACGGCAGATTTGCCAGGTCGCCAGTGAAACAGTGTCTATGTTCCCACCACCAGATCTGCCTTTAAAATATTTTATGTTTTCCAAAACAGACCCAGGGTTTTCTGGAACAATGAACAGTAATACCCTAGGCAGCAAAATTTTCATCAGTACTACTTTGAAATTTGTAATAGAAAATTAACTAGGTGGCCCTGGTCAGGTTAAGAACATGATTATAAGATAATGTTGCTCATTTTACACAGAGAAAAGTCCGGGAACAGTTAGGGGTCCTATTAGGCTGTTAGCATTTTTAAGTTGTTTATTTAGACTCCTCTTTTCTGAACTTGGTTTATACATGGCGTTTTCTGTGTGAGTTAATCTCTAAATCTCTGCCTGGGTTTCAATACAAGATCGTGTTGTGAAAAGAACGTTGGATTAGGTCTCATCTTTACCATGCACTTGCAAAGAGCTATCAAATCAGTCATTTAAACTTTCTGAGACTCTCTCCAATCTGTAAGCAAGGATAATCACGCCTTCTTCACAATCTTGTCATGAGGAAAACATGAGGGAACTTCCGTGCAAGGCTTCTAACAAGTGTTAATTTCCTTTCTTGGTCCAAAACTGACCTCACCCTACTTACTTAACCACACTTCCTACTCATTTGTGAATCCATAACCTTCACCCCAGTAAGGCAAGTCTCCTTAAATTTTCTGTCAGGTTAATTCTCACTTGTTACCTTGACTTATAATACTATGGTCCCATTATTTTTTTTCCTGCTATTTTGAAAACTTTATATATGTATTTTTTGTTCTTTTTAGATACATATGACAGTAGAGTATATTTTGACACATTATACATACACGGAATGTAACTTATTCTAATTAGGATCCCATTCTTGTGGTTGAACATGATGTACAGTTTTACTGGTAGTGTATTCATATATGAACATAGGAAAGTTTTTGTTTGATTCATTCTACTGTCTTTCCTATTCCCATCCTCCCTTTCTTCCCTTCATTCCACTTTGTCTAATCCAATGAACTTCTACACTTCCTTTCCCCATTTATTGTGCGTTAGCATCCACATATCAGACAACATTTGGCCTTTGGTTTGGGGGAATTGGCTTATCTCACTTAGCAAGATCGTCAGTAGTTCCATCTGTTTACTGGCAAATGCCATAACTTCAATCTACTGTGTATCACCGTAATAGCCATTTGTGTATATATTTGTGGCCCCTTCCTTTTCAGTCTAATTTCTACCAATCTTTTAGATCAACAAAGGCAAACATGGCTATACATAAATATCAACAAAATGGAGGTGAATCACACTGATTTATTTTACTCTTACCTTTTTTAAATTTTTTTTAATAGTTGTCGTTGGACCTTTATTTTATTTTATTTATGTGCGGTGCTCAGAATCAAACCCAGTGCTGCAAACACTCTACCACAGAGCTACAACTCCAGCCCTACTCTTACTTTTTAATATCTTTTCTTGGCTACACATTTGTGTAGGTGTTTACTTAATTTGTGAATATCGCATAGTATGCATAAAATAGACTTGCTGAAGTTTATCTACGCACATTTATGTTCAGTTACTGCAAGTATTTATTGCTTGCCTACTATACAGAAGATATAAAATTGAAAAAGAATAGTTCTTTTTCCTGGGGGGCTATTATTCCCTTAAAGAAGAAATTTCAGTAATGCTACATATTTTATTTTTCACTCAGCTAAGATGGTTATTATGAAGTATTTTGTGTCTTTATATTTGGTAAAATTTGTGCCATAGCCTTTTGCTTGTATTTTCTGGATAGTAAATTTGGATTATGGAGTTAATGCTTTAAATGGCATGGTATGATTTTAAACAAATGCTATAATTTTCAATCTAGATCATTTAAAATTCATTTTGAGGGGCTAAGGGCTCAGTGGTAGAGTGTATGCTTAGTGTGTTTGAGGCCTGGGTTTGATCCCCAGCACTGCAAAACAACAACAACAACAACAATGTTAATAAAATTTCATATTGAGACAAAAATAAATTGGATTTTTAAACAATTTGCCAACAGCTTATGGCTTAATAATTGATTCATTAGTTCTGTGGTAAGGCAATGTGACCAGAACATTCTCAAGAGGTGAATTACATTTATCAATCAAATGAAAAGTGTGTGTGTAAGCACTAGAATACATGTCAATCCATGTGGTTCCTTGCCTTTAGTCAATTCGGTAAACTTGGCTTAAATATGTTTGAATACAATTGTCAGCTTTGTGTTCATGTTTATATTTGAACTCAAAGCTACTACCTTGATTTATTAGTTATGGGTATATATATTTTTCTAGAACATTCTCCTTGTACACCATTAACTTTACTATCTCATAGACTGAAGTTTGTTCCTTATGCTCATGAAGCAGACCTTATTTCTCAATAGATAAAAAGGAGTCAAAGATCCTAGCAATATTTAATGTGTTTAATGTGGGTTGATGTGGTCAGGAATTTTTACTGATTTCTCCAGGATAACAGAGAAAGATACTCTCCTCGTGTTAGGGAGCATTACTTGGGAGTAATGGTCCTGGGCCTTCGAGTTGCCCATCTAAGGACCTGCTGAGCATGATTACGAACCATAAGTTGGGCTTTGGTTTTCCCAAGCTGGCTGCAGAGACGGCTTGTCTAGGCTCCCAGCGAATAGCCACAGCCCACAAAGAATGTGTGTTTACCCAGACCTTCTCCATGGTTTACTTCTGAAAATTGGTTCGACCACATGGGAATCTAGTTAGACTCTTGGAATTATAATCTTTGACTGGTACATAACCCAAACATATTTTTTATAGGATTTGAAAATCAAATTGAATCTTAGAAAAATGAGGGAAGAGCAGAAAAAATCCATATCTAAACCTCTTCGAAGTCCACCTGCAATCTACCTTTTCAAACATGGCTTCCCACCAACATCATCCATTTTTATTAATGTAACAACAGGAAGCAGAATTTTAGTGAGATACAGTGGAAGGTAATTTTCAGTCCTCTAGTAGCTAACTTGACAGGTAAAGGTCTGCTCAAACTTCCCTCATGTATGAATGCCTATTAAATGAGCTGCTCAAGAGTACAGATTTTTTTACAGCATAAGGTTGATTTTATAACATGTATCTGTGATTATAACCAAGAATGAAAATCAGTGCTATGGTTGACAAAATGAAGTGTAGGTTAATAAAACTCTATCTCTAGAAATCTTCTAGTTATTATATCTGCATTTCTAAGTGCAAGAAGGGAATAATTAAGACTGACGCTTTATTCAAAAATGCAGTTTTCCTTGTTAAGAATAAACCATAGTAACTAATAGAAAGAAAACACTTACCCACCGTAGAAAGCTAGCAAAAAACTTGCTATGCAATGAAGAACTTGCCTTTTCTAGTACTAATATTCGGTAGCTGAAAGCAGATCATTGCCATGAAGAAGTATTTACCAATATTAAAAGGTCTTGGCCCATCATAGCTAGTGTTAGATTTGGAATATAGCTTTTGTTGCCAAGGTGACAAACACTTATAAATATAACACATCTTCTAATGTGCTTTTAACTTGGTATTTTTATGGCTTTTAAATCAGATACCATTAGCAAATATATTAGGTAATTTAGCTGAAAGACCATTTTCCTCTAACACTTTTTGTTACATTTCCCCAGGTATTTCAGTAAATGTCTGTTGTGACATTCTATTCCTGCTAGGCTTCCAACGTAAGGGGATACATAAAGTACATCTGGTAAAGATTAACATATATTACCTTGCCTTTTTTTGTATCTATCACTGAAAAATGTATAAAAGAGAGTTAAATTTGTAGTCTCCTTGAAGAGCAATCATTGTTCCTATTGTTATTTTGGGGTTTATACCTCCTCCCCCCCAAATAACAGTCTGGCTTTAAAATTCAATACGCAGAGAAAAGGGTTTTTGGGACAGCGTAATAACTATATATTAACACTCCCCAAAACCTCCACACCTAAATGCTTTCCCTTTGAGTCATATATATATATAATATGGAAAATAATTACAATAGACCATTTGGAGCCCTAGTATTTCTGTAAGCCTAACTTTATCATTCCAAACAATAAACCCAACAGCCCAGGCAGGGAAAGAATCAACTCTAAATATATTGAGAGGATTCTTAAAAGCAAGCTTGTGAAGTGGACATATCTGTCATAGCAAAGATAAAATCAGATGAGACATATTTAGTTTAAATCTCAATTTGCATTTATTGTTACCTTGTCAGAAATTCTTCTTAGAAGACTGTCCATTAGTTCATTCATTCTTTCATTCAACCCACAGACATTTAAGAAGCAGCAACTATGTTTCAGTACTAGAGACACAAAGATGAATAAGTCCCAGTCCTAGAGAAGAGTACACTGTCAGGAAAGAGCCAGGCATAGAAATAAACTATTGCAACACACTATAAATTCTGAAGCTAAGACTACACACAAAGTTCAGAAGAGCTTCCTGAAAGGGGAAAGACTTGACAAATTGTTTTTAGATCATCAAGATTAGAAAAAGAGAGGAATATATATTTTACTTAAACAGCAAACCTCTTGAGAGCAAATATTTTACAAGTAAATCCAGAAATGCTATTTCCTTGCTGTGTGATCTTGAATGCCTCTCTGTGCCCTATTACCCCTCCCATGTAATGCAGATAATTATCCTTGCCACCCGCACAGCTCATAGAGGATTGTTGATAGGAATAATGGGACCTGGGTGGTGTAGCTATTTGAATTCTTTGGAGAAGACAGATGCTATGTAAACACACAGCATCCTTATTGTTCCAAGCGGTAGCATTTTGGATAATTACCGTATAATGCTGCACCTTTGTGTGTGTGTGTGGTTTGTTTCTTTGTAGAAAGGCAAGTGCTAATGTTGAGTTTCTCTGATAACTTTGGAAGCAATTTTAATCCAGCAGACAAAACATAATAATCTTTACAGTAAGTTAAATCCCTTTGTATTTGAGAAGATTTTGTTATTTACTGAGGACAGGCAATTTCACCACAGTTATGAAAGCAGTGCCCGGCAAGCCCTGCACTGTCAGCGAGTATCTGAAAGACACTGCTCTGGACAGTCAGCAGCTTCTGCACAACAGACACAGCTGGGAGCATGTGTGTGTGCTCCTGCCGGAGCCTGGAGCTTGCCAGGAAGAGCTGGGAACGAGCTGAGACTGGCTAGCATACCTGAGGCAGCTGTTACTCTGTGGCGCCTGGATTCTTCCCTCAGACTCCAGCCTGGCTCCCCTGCTCCTCCTTTTCCTTTTCATCGTCTCTCTAACTATCTCTTTTTCCTCCCTGTACCTGGGTGGGAGATTCCCATGCCCAGAGACTCTGGCCTAGTTCTGCTGCCACACATTCTGGGACTGTCTGGCTGGGGTAAGAACCCACATTGGCCTGGGCATGAAGGCTCAAGAGAAAAACGACCTTCAACACTCTTATCTGTTTCATCTTTCCTTTCTCCCATTCATCCTTTCTCTCCTTGCTTTTTGATTTCTGTGCTGGAGATTAGACATGAATTACCATGGCAACCAGGGAAAGTGACAGTTCAAGGAAGATCTACTCTTGGGTCCTGAAACTGGTTTCAGGCTTTATCAACCAGACATTGTCTGTCAACTTGACCTGGGGTTTGCCAAAGCACCCAGTCATTCTACAATAAAAGAGGCTGTATGTGTAAGGAGACAGTAGACATCCCTCTAGACCCTCAAAAGTAGTGCAGCTTAGAGGGCTTCCTCCAGCAGAGGCCAAAGAGTAGTGAGGGACCTTTTAAAAATGCACGAAATCTTACTTTTTTCATTTAAATCTGACTTCTTCTGGTTTGAGGTATATTTCTATAGGCTATCAACCAGGACAAAATTTTCCTGGGATGAAAAGATGCCAGTGTCAAACCAGCATGGGAAAAGCAAAGAGCCCTAGACCCCTGTAAACTCCAGTGCCCACGACAAGGGTAAAGTGTATGTATCACGGATTGAAAGGCCAATGATATTAATCCTAAGAGATGGTCTCTGGTTACATTTCACAGACCCAGGGCCCATTGACAGAAAAGAGCAATTACTTATAGTCATGCTTTTTTGAAAAATTTGACAAAGATCCCAATCATGGTGGATTAGGTACATTTAATATCTCAATTAATAGGCCTTCTACAATAATAACATGTCAACTTTGGTTCAAGAAATCCACTCCAGTTGATAGTCATCCAGGAAATGTCTTTCATGCCCACATATTAAATTTAATCTGCCACCCTGTTTTATAAGACTTTGTATTCATGTGCTGAAGAAAAGATGCTTATTTTATCATTCCACTTTAACAGCTTGCTTAGCAAAGTTGATAGGTAGGAGTTTAGAAGATATTCATTGAATACCTATTTTGTATGTTTACAAAAGAAGTAGATTTCAGGGAGTTACCCAGAAGCAATATTTTTTTTTTTGTCCTACTGTTATCCTATTGGTCTTCCTTTCATTCAGCAGATTTATCTGTCATGAAGAATTTAAGTTTCATATTTTCCTCTGTCAGTTGTGAAAAGGCCTGTCAGCCGGGGCTTACACTACAGTTTGCCAGAAGGCCTATAACATACAATGACAATACAATCTTATATTTGTGCTCCCAGTCTCCAGATAATCCCCCACTTTCTTCCTCTGCAGCCCAGTTATGATCAGGCTTAAGTTGCATATTCTGTTTTTAGACAGATTTTGCTGATAAATGCTATCAGCAAGACTGAAATGAAATACAGCAGATCTAGCTCCTATTACCAGTGTGGAACATACCTTGGGAGTTTTGTATGTGATATAGAGACTGTATTTGTATAAAACTAATTCAAAAAATCAAAAAAAAAAAAAAGGAATGTCAATGGTATTGTCTTTTATCTGTTAAAATGTTCCTTTATTCATACATCTGTAAATACAGCCCTTGGAGATGTGGCTGAGAAGCCGGTACATTTCCCATATTGTTCCTGGTGGGAACATAATTTTTGAGAGAAGCTATGCAAGTCTTAACATTATTTATCAATAACACCCTCAAAACTAAGATGGTTTTGCTCTAGCCATTCACTAATATCCCCAATTGAAAAGAATTTATATTTCCCATGCCCATTCCCATACCCATGCAGAAGCTACCACATCTCATTAAATGAAAACCTGTAAATATTCAGAGAACTGCAAAACATTCTTTTTATAACCTACCGGGTCTGAGCAAAATGTGAAGAACGGGTGCATGAGAAAGATGTATCATTGCCTCCGCCAAGGAGAGGGAAGGGTTAATCATCATTCCTAGAACTCTGGAGTGGAACAAAAGCTGGCAGCCTGACACCAAAATAACATCACAATGAAAAGTGAAATTGCTTCTAAGGCGAAATTGCTTCATTTGAAAATTGTAGTGATACTGAGAACAATTATGTCACTTAAACTTTCACAATTTTGTTTTTATAAATCAGTTATAAAACTATCATGTGGTTTAAATGCAATTATTTAATAAGGGCATTTGTAATTGTCCAACATAATCAATTATACTTCAATCAGGCTCTTCTCTGAGACTCTATTTTTGTTAGCATCCAAATCTTTCTTATGGTAATACATACTTTTTGAAAAAGCCAAATAAAATCATTGTTTTCAGAAAAGTTCTTTCCCCACCTCTGATAGTGAAGCACTTCCCCCACTGCAGAGTGGAGTCTCAGAGTTCTTTGTTTTCCTTCCCCCTTGTCTTAGAAGCTAAACATCACTGAAACAGGGAGAAGGGAAAATGCACTGCTAAATAATGGGGGAAGTGAGAGCAGGTTCTTCCAGGGTCATGGTGGTGTGTCCAGTGTGTTTTATGGAGCTGGGGCAGGGCCCAGAGCCCAAGAAGTATGGAAAGGTACCTGTGGGTTACTGGTAGGACAATGTTGGTGCCACAAGTTGCAGATCATGACTTTAATGTCTTAAGAAGTAGAGGGTAACTATGGGCTGGATCTAGGAGCATTCAGACTTCTCAGAAAGTATAGAATTTTGGTTATTGTCTTGTGCAACTTGTGGGCTATTTGGTCTACTTTGGACTGCCTGGACAGCTGTTTCCCTTCTAGATCTCAACTGAAGTCTCTGCTAATGCCCTGTCCCTGTGTTTTGCCTGGCTTATCCTGATCTCTGTACCCACTGGATGACTTAGGAGCCAAGCTCAGCCTGTCTTTCCTCTCTCCCTGTCCTTTTTCTCTTCTGTGAACAGACTCTCCCTTACCTTGACTCTTCTTCCATTTCCCTTTTCTCTACAGAATTTCACTCCCTGGACTCCATCAACGTTCTTCCTCTCTCTGCTCTGCAACCTGCCATGAAAACCATGCATATGCTCCTACTTCCAAGGGTTTCCTCATTTCAGATACTCTTCACAAGAATGAGTGAGAGTGGCTATGAGATGTTTCATGTCACCACACGGATTCAGCATAAACTCCCAACAAAGTATTCACCATCCAGGAACCAGTGAGTTTATTGCCCAGAAACCCAAATATGACATTATTTCTTCTAATTAATAATAATATTAATGTTCATTTCCTGTTTAATCATGGCTTTCCCTTATTTAGAGCAAAAGTCAAATGTTCCATGTGTTCTGACCCATCTAGTTTCTGAGTTTGTCTCACACCTTCTTTCCCTCCACTCTTTGTTCTAGGGGCAGGGGCCTTCTCTCCTCTGATTGCCCACTCTTTTTCCAGTCCCAGGACTGTCCACCTGATGGTCCTTCTGCTTCTGATGTTTCCTCATCCCCAGCCCAACTCAAATCCTAACTTCCTTACCAACTCTCCTTCATTCCTTTCCCACTTCAGACCAAGCATCACGGCAGGAAAACCAACCCTGATGCCCTGTGCTGAGCAGGTTTCACTGTTCCATGCTCTTACAGGACAACCACTCTCTCATTTTTCTTATTATACTAGTATTGCTATATTTATTTGCATTATTATTTGATGGATATTCTATTCTAGTAGCCCCTCTTTGAGGACACGAACGTGGTCTTTACTTTTCCTACTATCTCTGTATTCAGCAAGCACTCAGTTTATTTCTGTTGAATTCATGAACTCTTTGGAGTTCATAGAAATTTTGTATCAAAAATTCGAAAAGCAGATTTCCTAAACCTGGAAAGAGGCAGCAAGGTTTTGAGAGCAACTCACACAAGTTCATGAGAAGTGTTCAACAGCAAATTGAAAACAGGCTAACAGCCAATGAAAGGACAGGTCAATAACTTGTACTGTGTTCATAAAACATAACACTGTGCAGCAGTTAAAATTAATGAATTACTGCCACATGTGTCCACCTGGCTAAATTTTCAAAGCACAAAGAAAATGGTGATAAAAAATATGTGTTGGTTTATTTTGCCTGGGTCCATGGAAACCACAACAATGGCAACACAAGCAACATAAAACTGGGGATAAAATTGAGGAAGTGTGGGAAGATGAGGTCTTCAAAAATTCTTCCCTTCCTTTCCCTGTCATTCCCCAGAGGTTACAGTAGGAGGGGTGTCATCGATCCCTGCCCTTGTTGTGGCCAGAGGTCTGCTGCTCACTTTCTGGGGCAGTCAAGTGCGCTTGGGAACACACCTACCTACAAAGAACAATGCTTAGAAAGTGAACTAGATAATAATAACAACTGAAAAGAAACCCAATAATATACAAAAATATTGAATTGTTTTCTTTTTTAAAAATAGTCTATATAACTAAGTTTTAAAAAATGAGACAAGCAGACAAACACAAAGAGTTTTAGAAGATCCCAGAAGCCTAATAGAACTTGAGAATTCAGTGAAATTGGTAAGAATTCTCTAAGACTCAATCCTCAGCTTTAGACAGGGAAACTTGAGACGCTGAAGAATCTAACGCAGTATGACCTTACTCATAGTGTGCACTGCCTCTCTTGTGTGTGTGTAATTGGAAATTTTGAGAAACCTCTTTCCCCCAGATGATTCCCTTACTCACTTTGCTACAATGCTTCCATAGCCACTTTCCATACTGACTTTGAGTTGATGTGTTGAAGACACTCCAAAACCACAGGATTTTAAAACAACAGACTGTGATTTTTTTTTTTTTCTTTTTAGATTAGACAATTAATGCTTGGAAATTTAAGGTAACTTTTCAAGGCCATCCAGCTGACACCCAGCAGACTGGAATCCAGAGCTCAAGACTCCATATTCCTGGCCTATTGTACTTCCTAACAAGCGTTGTGTCTGGGGATCATCATGTTAAGTCCGTATCAGTTGCTAAAGCTGCAGTTAGTATTTGCTGGGTTAGGCAGTCACCCAGCTGGTACATGAGGAAAGAAGACAAAAGTAAAATCAGCAGAGTTGTGTACGCATACAATAGAATATTATTTGGTCTTAAGGAATCAAATTCTGACCCATGATACATTATAAACAAATCTTAAAGACTTTATGCTAAGCCAGACACAAAAGGACAATATGGTATGTCCACTGATAAAAGGTACCTACAATAATAAAATTCATAGAGACAGAAGGTAGAAAGGTAGCTCCAAGGGGTGAAGGAAGGGGATGGCCCTCTGATAGTGTTTAATGAGTGCAGAGTTTGGTCTGGAAGATGGAAAAGTTCTGGAGAGAGATGGTGGGGTGGCATTCACAATGATGTGAATGTACTTAATGCCACCGAACTAAACACTTATAAATGGTTAAAATGGTGAGTTTTATGTTGTGTGTATTTTGCCACAATTTTAGAAGATGAAAATCAGATGAAGATTAATGAATTGTGGATCCCATCCCAAGAAAGTGTGCTCAGTGGGAATTCTAGGCATTACTGGAAGATACTATGAAAGTATAAGGGACTTGAGAAGTTTGGAGAGCAAGAGAAAGAGAAGAAGAGAGATCTTTTGTGTAGTCCTTATTCTCAGGGAATGTGTTCCAAGACCTCCCGAGCATCCCTGAAATTATGGGTTGTTCTGAATTCTATAATACAAGAACTACGGTACTATAACAGTGGATGGTTGTTAGATCATGTTTTAGGTATGCTAAGTGATTCCTCCCAGTGACTGGTCATGTATTGGCAGGAGAATCTGAAGACCTCTAATTCAATAGCAATAAAGAGGACTAAACAATGGGATTCAGGCCCCAGGGTTTGGCATGTAGCCTCAGCAAACTATCATAGTTAATGAAAGTACCAGCTTTGTAGTTAAACAGATCTGCATTCAATGCATTTGACACTGAGCCTTCATTCCCCACTTACAAGGTGTAAACTTGGGCAAGTCCCCAAACCTCTCTGACCCTCAGTTTCCTCCTCTGGAAATGGGAATGATAATACCTATCCTACAGGTTTGTGGTAAGGATTAAATTATAATAATGTTGGTGAAGTATTTAGGTTTTTATTAAGTACTTAACAAAGATTTTAGCCCTTACCCTCGCTAATGCCTAGACTTGCCTGAGAACAATTTTATTTAAGCAAATTGTTTTTTCTTAAAAATATGCAAAGTACTCCTGACTACAGAAGTTCTAAATTCCTTGAAAGCAGGGACCATAACTTCTACATTAATCAATCAAATACATATTGAACATTTATTATTTTCTTAACAAGCTATGCACTATAATATCTTTAGCACAATGCCAGGTACATTGTGGGTACCCAGTAAATAAATAAATGTCTTCCATATTGAAGAGTACCATAGCACAACCAATAAAAATAAGCGTAAAATGTTTTATAATTTAGGCTGATACATAATCACTTGGTAAAAGCCTTGTTAAGCCTATTAACATCCATAGGTAATAAGCATATCATTTTATAAGGAAAGGGAAATGAAGGTTAAGTTATTTGTTCAAGTTCACAGGAAAAAAATTATTTCAAGGCCAGAAATAGACAGCAGTTAATCTAACAGTCAGTAAATACGGGGAAAGCTCCCAGGGGTATTTCAGTTATGGGCCCAGTGAGGCGTGAACAAACCATCCCTTAGGATTTCTAATGCAAAAGGACAAACACAAAAATAGAAGACTGCCTTTCATGTAGTTAATCCCGCGTTCTTTAATCATTTTCGAAAGAACAAGGAGGACCTCTGGTCAAGGAGGAAGTGGATTTGGCTTGGTGGGAGCCTGGGTTCAGGGAAAGGAGTACAAATTGTGAAATGGGTCCACATCTTTGAGGTTCAGTTTTATGACTGTGCAGAAAAACAAGCTGGGAGCACAAAGGTTCACCAAATAGCACAGGAGATGTGGCTTTTTATCTTTGGAACTTTTCCCCTAGATTGATTGTGAAAAAAGCAGGGGTAAAACCACAGTCCAAGGTGGGCCCAGCTTTGCCAACCTAGGGTTTGGTGAGTTTTGCCAATAAGAAGGGAAGCTGGTGTGTTGGCAAAAAGCACTGGCATCAAACTGGTTGGAATATGAGGGAAAAAAGGAAAAATAGTAAAGTAGAAAAGGAGAGTGAGGTGGCCTCCTGGGGAAGACTTGAAGATGGAGTTATCTGTGGTATGTTCTCTACAGAGGTTAAGGCAAAAATAAAGTTAGAGACTCCTTTGGAAAGTAGACAGACCAGGAGGGGAAGGGTTCCAACACTCTCCTCATTTTTAAGTGTGTATTGTAAATGTGTATATAAAGAGGACTTCCTCTGTTATGTCTACTTCTGATGTCTGCGACTCTGTTGATCTTAGACATGCAGATGCTGCTGGGGTTGAGGGATGGCAGGGTAGGCAGTTATGAATTCAGTCAGAGGTTAAAACCTGAAAAGTGAAGAGGTAGCAGAGGAATTTCTCACCCAAGACAGGTAACATAGGTAGTGTTTGTATTGTCAGTTGAGTTGTGTCTCCCAAATGATATGTTTGAGTCCTGGCCCCTAGTACCTGTGAATGTGATCTTGGTTGAAGATAAGACCTTTGCTGATTTAATCCATTTAAGATGAAGTCATAATGGATTAGGTGAGCTCATAAGGTGTCCATATAAAAACAGCAAAACTTGGACACGCAGGTCATGCAAAGACAGAGGCAGAGGCCGTAAAGACACAGCCACAAGCCAAAGAACAGCAAGGACTGTTGGCAACCACAAAAGCTAGGAAGAAGCGAAAGGAGATTCTCCCCTAGAATCTTCAGAGAAAGAATAGAACTTCTAACACCTCAGTTTGGGACCCGTAGGCTATAGGACCATAAGGAATTAACTTTTTGTTGTTGTAAAGCAACGCGTTTGTGAGACTTTGTCATAGCTGTTCCAGGAATCTGAAACACCTTGCTCTCTGAGGATGACCTTCATCTGTGTGGTTTCCAGGTTTGTGAGTCAAGCTAGTCTTGGCAGTCCAGGTCCCTGCATTACACTCACCTCAGGCCCCACCCCTTTATTCCACCAGGTGGGGAATCCCCTGGTGGAGCCAGGTTTCCTGGGAGATCAGGTCGTGGGAGACTTCTAGGTACACTAGAAAGCTCTGGCTTGGCCTTTTGGGCCACATCTTTTCTGGGTTATGAGGGCCAAGATATTTCTCCTTCGGAACCAAGAGCCCACAAATACCTATACTTCAAATTCCTTCATATTTTACTAGTGTAAGAGGAAGTTATGGTGTGTGCTCAATTAGGTGCATAAACACTGAAATAAGTAATAGACCCTTCGAGTCTAAGGAAACCCTAGAGCTGTGGTAGTGCTGTAGAGTCATTGAGAAGGTCTAGGTTTTACCTGTAGATATTGGGTGCAGACTGAGTACTGATAAATTTTTTTAAACGCCTCAGTATGCAGCCAAGTTGAAAACTTGTACTCAGTGGGTATCGTAGGTGATACCCACTTTGGTAGGTTTCCTCAACTCCTTACTAGCTCATGTAGAAGGAAAGTTATTAAGTGATTAGTTACTGCTGGTTTCTGACTGTCAGGGTTCTCTCAGAGCTGCTCGGCTTTTTAGAACTAGTATCTAAATTTACCCCATGTCAGAAGTGATCATAATCTTCTTCATCATCCCCCACATCCAAACAGTCACTAAGTTGTCTCGATTCTATTTTTAAATGTTTCTCAGATGTACCCTCTCTTTTTTATTCCTTAGGCCACTGCCTTAGTTAAAACTCTCTTCCTTCCTTCCCTCTACATGACAGCTTAACTGGACCTCCTGTCTCTAACCTTCCTTGTTTCCAATTCATTCTCCAGTGGTCACCAAGATGATCCTTTGAAAATACAAGTGTCAATGTGTATGTTCCCCTCCTCCTCCTCCTCCTCCTCCCTCCCTCTCTCCCTCCCTCCCATCCTTCTCCTCCTCCTTCTTGTACTGGAGATTGAACCCAGACGCACTCTACCACTGAGCTACATTCCCTATCCCCTTTTCTTTATTATTATGAGACAGGGTCTCACTCCGTTACTGAAGCTGGCCTTAAATTTGTGATCCTCCTGCCTCAGCCTCCTGAGTCTCTAGGATTAGAGGCACAAACCACCACACCTGCACCAGCTATTTTGCCTTCTGTGTTTTTGTTTTTGTTTTTGTCTTCTGATTAAACCCTTTGATGCCTACAGAATCACTTGTGAGCTGATCACATTATAAAGGACTCTCCACAATTGGGCCCTTGCCTCCAGCATCTTCTGTTTCACTTGCTCCTTGTACCTTATTTTTCATCAGTAGTTCACTATGCTATTTCGGGCCTCAATCGTCTCATGTACTATTGGGCCTTTGCTCATAGTAGGCTTAGGGAAGAATTTGCTAGGCAAAAGCACATAAATAAGCAGCCCAGTTCTTTCAGCTCTGCCTCTGGATAGATTACACAGTGCCGCGACCAGCATGACCAACTCTTGGGTTCAGTGAGGGGTGAAGGGGGATTGGAAAATAAAGATTCCCAGACACAGAATTTGAAGATTAAGCTGGGATCAGGTGGAGCTCTGCTCTCTGATGGAGATGCAAATCTAAACAGTTATGCCAGCAATCTTTATTTGTATATGTCTCAATATCAGGCTAAAGACTATGCAACCATCATTCTTTGTATTCAGGAAAGTTACAGAAACTAGGACATCCTCTGTAGCTTTTCCATAGTTGCAATCCACAGTGCAAAGTGCAATGTTAGGAGCTTTGTGTAGCTATCACTAAAGTCCATTGTTAAAAGTTACTATAAGGCAGGCAGGAATTGGAGAAGTGGAGCTGGAGAAACATTGTGGTGGTCCAGCATAAGAGTTCCTTCCTTCCTGGGAGCTGTCTGCCTGAGATCAAGGTTAGAACTGATAGGGTTCTTGCACAGAGCCTCCTCATGCAGGGCATTGCCACAGCAGCTTAGCATCCTGTGCTCTTGCACAGAAACATTTCCAGGCACTGGGCATGCCATAGCCATGGGATCATCAAAGACCCCCAATCTCAGTCACTGCTCTCCCTGCTCTGTCACTGCTCTCCACAACACAGTGGAGGTGCAACTCCTAACCCCTGATTATAAAGGACCTTACAGACCTAATCCTGACCCAGGAAATCCTTGGAATTTTTTCTCCATTCTCTGTTGAGTTTTACACTGCTCACATTGTCCCAAATAGAAGAGTTTTTTAGTGTTAAGGTTTGGATGTGAGGTGTCCCCCATAAGCTCACATGTGAGACAATGCAAGAAGGTTCAGAGGAGAAATGATTGGATTGAAAGAGTCTTAACCCAATCAGTGAATTAATCCCCTGATAGGGATTAACTGGGTGGTAAATGAAGTAGTAGGGTGTGGCTGGAGGAATGGGAATTAGGGCAAGGCTTTGGGTATACATTGTGTCTGACAAGTGGAAACTCTTTGCTGCCTGTTTGTGACCTGAGCCGCTTCCCTACACCATGATGTTCTACCTCGCCTTGAGCCCCGTGGAATGGAGCTTGCTGTGTATGGATTGAGACCCCTGAAAACTTGAGCTCTCAAAAAAACTTTTCCTCTTCTACAATTGTGCTGGTCAGATCATTTCAGTCACAGCAACGAAAAAGCTGGCTAAGACAATTAGTGAACATGAAACTGTTGATTCTAAAAGTTTGAGATGTATAGAATCTCAAAGTGAAAGCCGGCGAAGTAGTGTGAGCAACATTCAACAACCAGTAGATGAAATATCTAGCTTTTTGGTGAGCTTAAGTATGAGGTGGTCCATGCCAAGTTTCCAATATGATCTCAATCTCCAAGAATATTCTTTTTCCAGTTCGCTTTTCTATTCTTCAAGGAAGTGTGATAGAAATAGAACTTAGAAGATAGAAACTAAGCTGGATTCCTTATTAAGAGTAGTCATCCTACAATGTTAAAATGATCAGTTTTTACCAGGAAGAAGTCTTGCAGATCCTGGTAAAGAAGGAATGAGATAAAGGCAAAAAGTTTCTTTAGGTCTTCAGATGTGTTAGTCCTTAAACTACCAAGAAAAGGCATAGTTATTCTTGTGCTGAGGAATGCAGTCATTGAGAAGAAGTAGGACTAGAACTATTTGCATTAGCCAATGAATCATAGCCCACTGGAGCACCTTAGGCCTCAAGTTGTTGGAGGTAAGGGTCGTGTGGGATACAACTGCATGGCCAGCAGGGTAATGCTGTGTCCAGAAACTGGACTTCTGCCTGATCAAGTAAGCACTTCTCTAGTCCATCTTGTACTGTTTGTACTGCTGAGGACCGGCCAAAACCATGCAGACATGTACAATACTCTGGACCAGGTCCTGTAACTCTAGATATTATCAAAGTGGTCTTTTATGGACTACTGGAGGAAGGCCAGTCTATTGCATCATTCCTAATTATATTCCACTCATAATGACTATGGAATCTGAAGGTAGCTTTGTCTTCTCTCACACTAGATTCAAACTAGTTTGTGTGCCCCCCCACCCCAGGTCATTTAGTGTCGATGATTCATGCACATTATTGGTCTTACAAACTGGAGAGCCTTAGATGATAATGGTGTTAGCCCTTAGGTGACCTCATTTGCCTGCTTTTATATAACACCAAGAGTCAGAAACCAAGAGGGGAGAGAGAAAGGCAAGTGAGGCTTCATCGAATATCTGCCTCAATGAACTTCAGGAGTTGTTTTGTATCTGGCTTTTTTTCCCTCCTAGCTAACTACTGCTGGATGTTTACCCTTGTTTAAGGCACTATGGTAATATCTTTGTGTATATTGACTCTTTTGATCCTCACAAAACCTCTGAAGAATATGTCAGTAGTGGTGAGGAAAGTTTGGAAGTTGCTAATCAGTCAATCAGTTCCATGAGGGGATACACAGGACCTGCTTGGATCCATATCATTCTCAGTGCCGCGGTTGTGATAAAAAATACCACCTAGAATTCATGATGAACCCAGAAAAGGTCCAGAACTGCTTTTGCCCATATATATGGGTCAGTAGTAGTCAAGGGAGGATCATAGCTAATACTTATACAAACATAAAAGCCAATGTTCAGGAATGTCATGCTATGGGATTCCAATTATGAAGTTAGGATTCAAATCCAAGGAAAACTGGGAAGAACAGAATTAATGGCCCAATTCCCTCCTGTTGGTTGTTGGTGATCATCATTGGATTCTGATCTTTAAAATCTGGCCAGATGAAGAGAATGAGTTTTATAAAAAGTCAGAGATCTAGGAATTAGTGTACCTTCTAGGCAGAAGTAGTCAGTCTTTGGACTCAGCATGAGAATTTCCCCCTCAGAACTCCCAAGTCAAAATCTCTGAGAATATCCTATGAAAATGTGGCTAGGGCCCAGGGGGCATGGTGGAGCACGCCTGTAATCCAAGCACTTGGGAGGCTGAGGCAGGAGGATCACGAGTTCAAAGCCAGCCTCAGCAACTTAGCAAGGCCCTAAGCAGCTCAGTGAAACTCTGTCTCTAAATAAAATACAAAATAGGACTGCGGATGTGGCTCAGTGGTGGAGTGCCTCCTGGGTTCAATCCCCAGTTCCAAAAAAAAAAAAAAAATGTGGATAGGGTGAAGGATGAACCATGTGAACATTCCTAGTAAACTTAAAAACTTTAAACCATCTAATTGACTGAATGCCTAATTAAAAACAAAAAGACTAAGGGCAAATGGAGGTTGTTTTAAGTCAGTTTTTCATCACTGTGACCAAAATATCTGACAAGAACAACATAGAAGAGGAAATGCTTATTTTGCCTCATGGTTTTAGAGGTTCAGTCCACTGTGGGCTGATTCCATACTACTGGGCCTGAGGTGAGGCAGAATATCATGGTGGAAGGACATGGCAGATGGAAGCAGCTCAGGACATGGCAATCAGAAAGCAAGATAGCTATCTCTGTTCACCAGGGACAAAATATATACCTGCTTCCAGTGATCTACTTTTTCTGGTCACACCCTACTGGCCTACAGATACCCCCCAGTTAATTCATATTAGGCTACATCTTTCATAATCTAATCATTTCACCTCTGAACATTCTTGTGCTATCTCACACATGAGCTTTTGGGGGATACCTCATACCTAAACCATAACCAAGGTGTTCCTTTGTTATGTGTGTTGTGAGCAAATATGCTTACTCCTCATTTGTCTCCTTTGTAATACCTATAGTTCTGAAGTAATTGATCACCATTGCATTTTCTCCTCTTTTGCTTACAGTATGAACTGAATAATTAGTGACTGAGGTTAACCTAGGAAATTGGAATGAGGAGGCTAAAAAAGGAGAACTGAATCAGAGGAGTTGTTCAATGACTTAAATATCAAAGACTTCTGTAGAAAGCAACTCACTTTAAATCTTCTCATTTAGAAGACATCAAATTCAGGGAGGGTAAGAAGTATGCATTTGGAAGATGCTGGTTTTTTTTTTTTTTTACCTTAAGATATAAGTTCTATTTCTTTTACTCTCAAGTTGTTCTAGAAACAACTATAAGATTTTAAAGTACACTATAATTTGCTTCATTGGCTCTGTCTTTATTCAGTATTTTATTAGAATTGTTTGAATCTTTGACTTGAAGGACTCATTCTGCTTCTCAGACAATTTCAAAAATGTCAGAAGTAGAAGCCAAAGACATGAGTATTTCTAAGCACAAGCATACTCTACTTGTATGTATTCAAATAGACTGACTCAGAAGCAGGAAGTAAATTTCAGAACTAAATAAACATCAAGAAAGATTAAAGATATTATCAGCCAGGAATTCACCTAAAACTTGCTAGAAATTCCTTTGGGACAGCACATCTTTTCAAAGGGGTACTGGTTAAAATTTTAACATGGGTCTTGCACTAGTAGTATTATGCATAATAATTCTTGTTTTTGTCATTGACTTAATCTAGAGGATTAGTTCTCAAGTATTTTCCCTTGGAACATACTGAACTTAAATTTTCCCTCTTCTAAAATCAAGCAACAGGCATCTTTTCACTCTGAATGAAAAAGGTATTCAACTTTTTCCTAATTTTTTATTTACAGGTACTGTATATCTGTTCATGAATGCTAATAGTCAAGAAATAAATGAACAAATCACAAAATACTGAAAACAAAATTCCTCAGGAAAAGCTGGTCCTTGTGTGCCAACTTGGCCTCTTTGAGATGTGAAATTACAGTGTGTTGTCATGTCACCTATACAAAATGTCATATCATATGACAACAGTGTTAATATGATAGAATTACATTCAGCAGTTTGTAAGAAGGTTCTCCAAAGAGCATCATCCTACACCATGTAAATGATATGCATGGGGCAGGATGTAAGAAATGAGAAGGGATCTCAGAAAAAGGTCAAGAATGGTACACACCAGACTCCAGGTAGGAAGGCAAGTTTGAAAGGGAGGTGGAGGACCTACAAGAACACCACCATACCAAAAGTTTGAGAATTTCTGAGCTTAAGGGTTCTTTGCATTTATAGCCTCTCCCATGCCATGTTTTGTGCAAGTATTCTGACCCAGTTTTCCACTTCTAGGTGTCTATCATATCTGCTGCACAAAGTATTTAAGTATGTGCATGTAACACTTATTATAGTGTTATAATAATAGTGATATAACATCAACTATACACTGAAGAATTGCAAACAGCTCAAACAATGTTTTGATACATTTTAGAATGTTCCTACAGTAATTTTACAAAAGAGAATTTTTGTATTGGTATGAATGACCTTCAAGACGTAAGTAAATAAAAATAAGCAGGAGAATAATCCATATATATATGATCCCTGTGTGTGATACACATGGGGCAGGATGTAGGAATGAAAAGGGATCTTAGAAAAAGGTCATGACTGATACATACCAGTAGGAAGGAAAGTGAGGTTGAAAGAGGGGAGGAGACCATGAACTTTTTAATCTATATACATCTCTATTATTTAAATGCATCCATGAATCATTTGTGTATCTAAACAATCATTTTCAAAAGAGAAATCACATGCTAAAAGAAAAGCACATGAGAATAATTTTTTCTTTTAGAACTTAGTGCTAGAAAAAAATTGCTTCAAAGAAAAATTTGTATGTTTCTTCATTTTTAATGAAAATAATTCAAGATGTTTCTCATTTAGTTCTGCCTTTCAGGAAGCTAAGAACCACAATGATGCTCAAAACAGCTGTACCAGCCCATGAGATTAGTAGATTTGTTCCCACCTCTTTCCACAGATCCCATTTCCAATTCCTGGGTTTATATTATCAAATTTACTTTATATAAATCTTAGTTATAAACCATTTCAAATGTTTTAAGAAAGGAACTAGGAATATATAAATGAATAATAAAATAATTATTTTCATTGAATTTGAAAGTCATTTCAAGTTTCAGAATTTCTGTCAGTGATAGTTTACTTCTACCTAAATGTAACTTAATTTTAGACATTCTTATTCTATACTATGAAACTCATGCCTTAAAAAAATAATCAGAAGTCTCCAGAATCCCAGAAAAAATATCTAGTGTATTTCACTTTTTCCTTTCCTTACTGTCTGAGGTAGTTGTTTAGATCTACCGAGCCCTCCGAGTTAATTATACCCAAAGGAAGTACACAGACCTCAGGGATTTGATAGCAATGTATCTATTTATTGAAGTCCTCAGTGAATCAAGGAAAATAGTCCTTAAAGAATACTAAATGGAAAGACCCCAGTACAGATTTTTTGTAAGCATAGGATAAGACAGTCTACTTCAAGTAGTAAAGTTTAAAAACTGCATTCTTTAGAATATTGTCAATCACACAAGCACAGCTTCCAGCAACATCCCTAGACCATGTACAGTTTAGTACAGGATCCTATTTGACAGGTCTCAAGCTTGGGTCTAAAAAAGCAGTTTTGGTAATTTTTTAGTGTGTTCTTTGTTTTGAGTGCCATTTGAAACCCATCTTCCTATGTTCCAGAAATAAACTGGCAGTTCTCTCTCTCGCCCTGTTGAATCTCCAAACTAGTCAGTTAACCAGGCAAACAAAGCCACAAGAAGAAAGTGTTTTGGATAAGCCTTTTCCCAACTAACAGCTTGAACGTGTTTTGGGAACGCCAACATCATTTTTTAATTAACATTAATTCTGTTTAGCTTCAACTATGAAAGAAATGGGGTTTCTTCAAACACCAATTAACAAAGCAAACCCCAATAAAGGGAAAATACTCTCTCCCCACCTCCAGACTCCAACAGGAAATTCCCCCCTGTTGAGTTTTCCCTAAGGTCTCTATAAAGTTTTTCTGATGAACTTTCTAGAGCCTTAATGAGAATGAATCAGTACAAGATTTTCCATCATATAAACAGAAATATTTAATTTCATGAAAGGGACAGCATGTTCGACTATGACCAACCCATTGCATAATATCTTCAGTTTTCCCTCCTTTCTGGTAATTTATTTCTCATAGTATTTTTATTACAGTAATTCTTTAGGGTTTCCCAAACCAAAGACCTATACCTAAACATCATAAATGAAAGTACTTTTAAAGACTGAAGTTTTTGCTTCATTGACAACTTCACTTTCTTACTTGAAGCAGAGGGAAAATATTTGCCCTCTTTGTGTTTGCTTGGAATTAATTTTCCTGCATGGGCCACTCCTAGGACCCAAAGGGACAATCATACTTTCAGATATGCCCAGGGGGCAGAGCAACACATCCAAAGATCCCACTAGGACAATGTTTCTCACACCATGCTCAGAGAAAACACAAGATGTTATTCTATGTACTACCCAAAACGGGTTTTGTGGTCAAATAAATTTGGGAAATGCTACAAACCATATTCTTTTCAGAGATTCACAAAGCATATTAGCATATTAAAAGCTTCAAGAAGTTCTGTGCTTAAATAGAAGTAGCTTTACTTTTAACCCTCTTCGTTTTTCTAATTAATTTGATCACACCAATCTTCAAGGAAAAAAGTCACTGAGAAAAAGTAAGAAAGAGATGAATACTTCCTCACTAACTATGTTCATTGATTATTTGGGTTAATTCTCCTAACAACCCCATAAGATAAATATTATTATCCTCATTTTACAGGTTAAAGTATTGACATTTCAAGCATATAGAGAGAGTTAGCATTCCAATTCAGGTCTACCTGACTATAAGGCCTATGTTCTTTCTACTCTACTGTTTAATATTTTGTCCCCAAACTACCTTTCTGTAGTGGCCAAATGTGACTTACTTCTTGCCTATTATTAACAGCTCAGCTCTCTGTGAGGGCAGATGTTGTGTCTTGTATTCACCTGTGTGGCCACAGGGCTCACTACAGTGCCTAGCATTGTACTCTCAACAGCTTTGGGCCAGAAGAATGAACCTGGCATAGAGAACAAGTTAAGGAACTAAAAGTTGTTCAAACTGTGTTCAGGTTTTTTTTTTTTTGGTTGTTGTTTTTGTTTTTGTTTTTCATTTGCTCTTCTGACAAACCTTTTTTTTTTCACTTTTTAAATTTTTATTATTTTAATTTTTATTTTTACAGACTGCATTTTGATTCATTGTACACAAATGAGGTACAACTTTTCATTTCTATGGTTGTGCATGATGTAGATTCATACCATTCATGTAATCATAGATGTACTTAGGATAATGATATCTGTTTCATTCCACCATTTTCATACGTCTGCCTCCTCCCCCCCTCATTTCCTTCTACATAATCTAAAGTTCCTCCATTCTTTTCTCACCCTGCCCCCCACCCCTGCAACCCAATTATATATCAACATCCACTTATCAGGGAAAAAATTCTGCCTTTGGTTTTTTGGGATTGGCTTATTTCACTTAGCATGATATTCTCCAATTCCATCCATTTATCTGCAAATGCCATAATATTACTCTTCTTTATGGCTGAATGAACTACAAAACTCTCCAGAGACAGTAATCCAGATGAGTGAGAAGCCAAATCTATATCACATGAGTGGGGAAAATGACCATGTTAATTTACTTTCAGTTTAATCTAAGTTGGAGGGGTCTGGGGAGAGGGGTGGCATGACATGATGACATTTTTGAATATTTGAAAGATGAGACTGGTTTATTCAAACTCCAGGTGGGGTGACTATGTCCTTCAAAGTTCCATTCAGGTCTGAAATTTGATGACATTCTGAGCTGTTCTTTAGAAGAATGCTTCACAGATATTGGTAATCAATTATGTTCCTGGAGGCTCAACTTTAGATTCATGTAAGGTGAATGCAACTAACAAATGTAACTGAGGAAAAGTAGTTTCAAGGCCACCAACAGAACAATGCTCCAGTTATGCAGAAAGAATCCCAATGGTTTTATGGAGAAAAAAACAAAGTTTTACTGTGACATGACTTATCACAGAATGAAATTTGGCATAACATGTGATAACATCTCTATTGGGACTCATCTAGTGACCTTTATTTGTAAGAAGTTCTAGGAAGAAACTTATTATATAGTATGTGTCCCCAAAAACATCATACATGGTTCAATTCTACAAAAAGGAGTGTTACAACAAGCATGTTAGGGCATTAGGAAAGTAAATAATATTTCAGATTAGAAATACCTGAGAAGCCTTTTTGCATAGTTAATTAATTGAAATATTTATAGGAAGCCTCTAGAAAGTATAGGGAGGTACACTGAATATGGAGGAGGAGGAAGGCTCACAAAGTCAATTGTGCAGGTAGAGACAGGGACATATATTCTGATTGTAAAGAAAGAAAAACATGAAGGAATTATATTAAATAAAAACATTTGCATATTATTATATGCATGTAGAATACCAGTGATACATTTGCACAGAGTTCAGGGAAACTACCACAAATAATGATGGGCATCTCTGTTCATTGTGCAAGACTGTTTATGATTTTTCTAAAGACCAATGTGGAAATGCATTGAGGAAAACAGCTCCATGAGTTAGGTTCCCTTATAGTCCTATGTAAATTCTCCTTCTCTCTGGTGTCAAAGCAATAATCCTAATTATTTACCAGGAGTTTCCCCCTTGCTCTTAGGCCAATTTATTAGGGCTATGAATACTGTTTTAATACATCTGCTAGGGAAATCACTGGAAATAATTTATACTTAAAACTAAATGTATCTGTTACCTTTCTAAAAAAAAAAAAAAAGGCAAAGTAGAATATGATTAGATCACTTGGAAGTCATTTATTCAGCAAAAATGTGCTGAAAGCCAGCAACATACAGGGAATCTGGGGACACAGAAAGGAATAAAACATATTTGTCTAGAAGAGCTCATTCTTGAGAGAGAGAGAACATTCAGCATTAAGAAGAGTACATGTGTACAACCAGAGAAACAATAGCTGTACTCCATTTGTGTTCAATAAATCAAAAATTAAATAAAAAAAGAGAAGAGTACAAAGTAGACCATGGCAAACATTTCAAGAGAGATGTAATGCAGTAGATTTTAGAGGACAATACCTATTTATTAACATTATACGTGCTTCAGGACTAGAGTCAACCAATTACCATGGTTTTACCTTCCATGACATTCTGCCCGATACTAAAGTTCTAACCAAATGTCCAGGATATCCACAAAATCTACAAATATAAATGGATATTTTATTTTTTCAGATTGAAGATACCCTTGATAACATTAGGTGATTTGCCCATGTTTTCATGGTGTGATGTATAAACAAAACAACCCTTTACATAAGCCAATCGAAATGTTAGGGAAGACACCAGTGTCTTGGAATTCTGCAGAGCTCTCATTGTTCAAAATGTGAATATTCCCTTAATTTGTTCACCAGTAATGAGTACGAATACTTCATAGAGTTGAACATGAAAGAAAATAGATGTTTTAAGCCTTAATAATATATAACAAATAGGCAGACTTAAGAGAATAGACTCTCTTTATTCCTACAGCTAAATTCTATATGGTTTTCTAAACAGGTTCATAAGAAACTAAAGATAAATTACCTTCAAATGAATAGCATGTATGCTGTTTAATTGCCAGGAACTAATAAGCATTTTGAATCAAGTAAGATTGAAGGTTTTTAATTTTGTACCTTAAATTTGTTACATGCTTTAAGTTAAAAAACTTAAAACGTTTCTTCCAAGAATTCTTTTATGTTTGGAATTAGTAAGCGCACAAAGCATAGAATGACTCTACCTTCTTCTAGCATCATCTTTTCATTCTTCTTTTTTTCCTATGGCGTAAGGTGGCATATCCAAGTGCTGGTCCTTCGTTAGATGTTTCTGTGAGCAGCAGAGCAGAAAGTTCTAATATCTATTCATTCGTAAAGTGTCATTTTGAATGTATTAAGGACAATTGACTTCACATGTCATAGGTAATTAGAAAAGTCACCTTCAGTTCCAGGTTTTTAAAGTATCGCACTGTATACTTTAATGAACACATGTATGGATGTCTTTCAACATGTCTGAATATCTTTCCACCTCTCACTTTTATAGTGGGCAAATTATCTCCTTGGCCATTTAATTTAAAGGATTAATCAAAAATATATTTTCTCTTATTTAATCCTTTCACTGAAATTGTGCAAGAGAATTTTACCATGTTTTTTTCTTGTAAACTAGGGAATTTATTTCTGTCCTGTGATTTAGTGATCCAGAATGTTCTGCCCCAGGAAGTAATTTTTAGGGGCTCACCTGAGAAAACAAGAGAATTTAATAAGGTGTAGGTGAAACATTGAAAGTTGATATGTTCCTCACCACAAGGAATAGTAGGCAAGAACTTAACTTCTCATGAATGTTGTGCCTTTTAGGAAGGACACAATTAGTTCAGGTGTGAATAATCAAGTTGACTCTCTACACTTGGTGGAGATTCACAGAACCTGCCCACAGTGGCTGATCAGGAATCACCTAGATGGCCTGGCCTGCAGAGATGTGTGGATCAACACTCCAGAACTATGCAATATTTTTCCTGCTGTTCAGAGGCATGGGTGGGCACAGTTCAGACTTTTTGAACATATTACCCATTCATAGGCAGAAGATGGACATTTAGTACACATTCATTTTCCAGCTAAGGTGCTTCATCATCACAGGAAAACGTCCCAATTCCCTTCCTGTTTTGGTGGGAGTGAGTACCAGGGCTTGAACTCAGGGGCACCCGACCACTAAGCCACATCTCCAGCCCTTTTTTGTATTTTATTTAGAGACAGGGTCTCACTGGGTTGCTTAGCATCTCGCTGTTGCTGAGGCTGGCTTTGAACCCTCAATCCTCCTGCCTCAGCCTCCCGAGCCGCAGAGATTATAGGCATGTGCCAGCAAACCTGGCCCTAATACTCTTCTAGTAGAATCCTACCCCCAATAAGCATCTTTGCACCAAGGCAATCATCAAACACAGGCCAGGGTTCAGGTCTCCTTTGCCTAGATTCTCAGCAGCAGGAAGCAGGACTGATCATGGTCTTGTATCTCAAAACACTCATTTCCTTTGGTTTCTCTGACACCACAATATCCCAGTTTTCCTTTTATTTCTCTGTCCTCTTTTCTAAAACTCTTTTGCATTTGCATGCGCATTCTTCTCTATACAATCTTTTAAAAGGTTCCAGGGATGTGCAGTCAAATACAAGCTATAGTGTTACATGATTAAAATAAAAATGTTTTTGCCACTGAAAGCAATTGGATATTCATAAATGTATATGAGGGGTGAGTGAGTGTGTGTGTTGGGGGCGAGGAGTGGCTGAAATCTTCCTGAGCTACTTTCCTGTTCTGGAACTGGAAAACTCTTGCCCATGACACTAAGTGTCTACTCACCATCCCACCCCTCCAACCATGCAGCAGTGCTGTGGACCGTGCCCAAGAGAACCGTGCCAGGTCTGTGTGAGATAGGCTGCCCAGGGAACTAGCCCCCCTCTTCCCTTCCCGTGGAATCCAGGCAAACTACCATCTTAGTATCTTTCCTCCTCCTGAACATGCATCTGACAATGATCTTTCATTGTAATAATTGCTGAGGAAGTAACTAAGGTGTGGCTTTGGAACAATCAGTTCTTTCAGAATTGTAAAACTACTCTAAGGAAGCCTTAATTTTGGTCCCTGGAATTAAAGGGGAAAAACCTGCAGTTTCAGAAAGGTCTTTGTTCTAAATGCATTCTGCAACTTTCTCTCCTATTAGTTTGCCAGCAACTGTGTCTAGACCAGGGAGGTGTTCCTGCTCAGTTGGTGATGCCTTTCCAATCTGCCTGTGGAATCCCACCCATGACCCTTCAATGTTCTGTTTTGTTTTAGTTAGTGTATATGTAATGTATTTTAGCACAAGTTTAACTTTTAGTTATTAAATTCCCTGACAATAGGGGCAAATAAAAAGATAGATAATACCAAATATTTTATTATGAATTCAAGGCTGAAAATGTATCTGTACTTAGATCAATGCCCCCAAGTATCTGCAGGCACATGAAGGTGCAATCCCTTTGTGGAAAAAAACCATTTCTACAATCCAATCCCAAATGCAAAAAAGACCCAAAGGATAGTGTAGAACCTCCCATTTCTTTATTTTGGGTACAGAACAAGTTGGCCTCACACCAACTTCCAGGGCATGCCATCCTTCCTCATCTCCTTCCCTCTGTACTCTTTCCTAGCTCTACACCTTGGACCTTAACTGGGATAGGCCCAGTTTCCTTCCTACGGATGCCTCATATACTCAAGACCATGGCGACCAGTATTTCTGAGTCTTTCCTGGAGTGATAATGATATGGAATAGCCTTGTGGGCAGTGATCCTGGAACCTTCAAATTCCTGGGTGAAGCATTACAAGATGGATTTTCCTTAATAACATTGCCAGGATCTCCCAGGGATCACATCCATGTGATATAAAACCAGTGACCCCTCCTCCTAAAGGTAAGGTTGGGAAGAACAGGAATGGGTAAAGGCCATAGCCACCCATAGGTGAAGGGCACATACCTTTTTTTTCCCCCTTGAGAAGCAGATTTAACTTTCTGACCATGCTAGTCTAACCTTAAACTTTTAACCCGCAAGAGAAGAGACAGATAGCAAAACCAGTTAACTGTAGAATATAAGAATAAAACCTGACAAATCAGGTCATCTGTGTTCTGGACAATCAAGAGTTGACTGAAGTTTACAGTTCATTCAGCAGGTTTCCTACACTGTGCAACGTTTTCACAAAAGGCAGTAGAGAACAAGAACAACCATCAACAGGTTGAAATTTTGTTTAAATAGCAAGCAGATGAACACGAGTAAGTGAATCCTCTGGGGTCCTGCTCCAAATGCTCCCAGTCTGGGCCTCCTTTTCCTTCTTCCTGATGCCAGCAGAGAGCTCTGTGACCCTGTGTCTTCCCAGTCAAAACACACCTGCCTTCAAAGAGCCATATGTTTGAGGCAGAGTTCATCCTTTGCCATACCCTTAGAAGGTCAGTACTGCGCAGCTCTTCATACCAGGACATAAGAAGGACCAGTCCCAAAACATCAACAGGTGAGGTTGGTACTTGGGAGCCTGTCTCCAAAACTGTTGGGGGCTATTGCCCCAGCAATTTGAAATTAACAACCTCCTTTTAAATAATTTTTACATATTTAGATAGCAATGTTTAGATCCTAAATATTATGTGATGCAGGGAGTAAGATTGGCACAGAGATTGTTGATATTTTAGGAATTTTTCCATCTTTCTGGAATTAGTGTAAACATGCTGTGTATTAAAAGAAAATATGCCAAAATTGAAAAATATGGCTTTTTAGAAAACGATCTCATTTTTGGCAGCATATCCATGAATTCTGAATGAAGAAATAACCATTCTCATCCTGGACTAAATGCTACAGGGCATTTTATTTAGAGAAAGGAACATTCTTTATATTTCCCAGAGAGTGAAAAAGAAAATAAAAAGCATTACAAATGTTGTGTGGTTGCTTTATGAATTAGTCCTTTAATGTTTTAAAAGCAAGTACAATGGATAAGCCTCATGGTGCATTTTTTTCCTCTAAGGAACCAATGAAGAACTCTGTGGTTAGTGATATTTTTAATTCAGCTCTGGACTTTCTCCAGGAAATCACTAATAATTACTAATTGTATTTTTGTAAGTTAATGAAAGGATGCATTCTTTTTTCAATGCCTCCCTTCACTTGTGTAATTAATGATGTTGCTTTTTTACATGATTGAGTAAAGCTACAATAGAGAGACATGCATTAACTGAGAAAGCCTCTTTGTGCAGCCTTACAGAAATAAAGTGTAAAGTCTAGTCATGCAATTGTCTTAAAAGAAACTATTTAGTCCTTCACCATCCCCCCACCCCATTTTTGCTGCATAGATTTCATATAAGCACTAGAAAAAGAATCACGTTTTGTGGAAAAGTTGGTTTACAAGTAGTTATCCATTGATGTTGTAGATAATCAATCATATTTGTAAGAAATATATTAATGGGATTTTCTTAGAAAGCCTTCACAGTGTTGAATTTTAGTTGAATGTTAATGAGAGTAAAGTACCTGGAGTAAGTTTTCTGATGCTTTCAAGATTCACAAACTGCAAATTTAGGTTAATTTCTTAAATTGGCAAAGTCAGTTTATTCAACAGAATCTCCAGTTCTTTCATCAGATTGAATGGAAGTTTATGATTTGGGGAGGAACCTGCGAGGTTCTTCTGCTCGGGAGAAAAACTGGTATTTTATGTCTGAGGCAGTTGGTTTCTATCTTATATTAAAGACTCTTATAGACACTTGATCAAACAGAAGCATGTATTTCCTCTCTCCTTGTAGCCTTTTTGTATATTGCCTTCTGCCATAGTATTTTCTTCTTCTCTTCCTCCTTTCCTCCCTTCCATCCTTCCAACAGGCCTTTCCATTCTCTCTCTCTCTCTCTCTCTCCACCCCCCTCCCTCTCCCTCCCTCCCTCCCTCCTGCTTTCCTCCTACTTTGTTTTTCTTTACCCCCTTCCCCACTTTTTTTTTTTTTTTTGGCTTCAGTTTTCATAAGTTAAGGTGAAAATATTTCAGCCTTTGAAGATAGTTTGAAGTTTGGGGATAGAGGAGAGCTTCATTGACAGATACTTTTGAATCAATAAGTCCCAAATTCAGTCTATGATTGGAGTGTTTAGGTTGTGGGTTGATAGCAGGGGTATTGGATGGAAATGAATTCTACTAATTATACTAAGGTGGTACCAAGAGTTATATGTGAGTCAAGTAGAGTCAGGTATCAGATACCTGGGACTATAGTCAGATCTCAGGAAAGGGGAATGATCAAGTACAAAGAATCATACCACTACTGATACTTGGAGAAATGTTAAAAGTACAAATGAGATGTCAGGCACTGAGTATACTTATTCATATGCCTTATAATTCTATGAGTAGATGCAATTATTATGCCCATTTTACAGATTAGAAATGGAAGCACAGAGAAAATAAGTAGCTTGTCCAACACCACATATTAGTATAAGAACTTAAACCCAGGCTCCAAACCTCTTAATCACTAGAGATTGTATCTTTAATGGAGCAATCCACTCTTCATGATATTTCTTCCTCAATATCTTGAAGAATTAAATTATTATCTGCCATGATTGTCCTTTTGATTAGTCAGTACATGTAAATATAATATTATCCTCACCCAACTCCTGGACCACTCTGTTCCAAGAAAGGAAGTCTGGCCATCCATGCATCCTTCTATTCATCCTTCCTCCATGTGATTTTTCATGTAGATCAGATCTCCAACCAGCAACACTTTATACAAGTGAAATATGGTTAGGATGGACATTAAAGGAAGACTTGAAGGGAAAAGGGGCAGTGAAGAGGGAAATATTTCTGCAAAGAGAATATTGAAGCCTGAGAAGAATGCAAAGAGAATGGTAGTATATTGTGGTTATAATCCTCTGGAATACAGGCAAACCTGGGTTTAAATCTTGCTTCTTCCAGTTCAAACCTGTGAGACCAGTGCAAATGCCTGTCAAATTCTTTGAAGACCATCATCAGGCACAATGTATTTATTGAACAAGATATACTGACACATGGGTTTATCACAGGTAGAAACATCCAGAACGATGATGATCTAAGAGGAATCTTAGAAATAGATGCAAGTTATAGTCATTATCTTTCTAACTCCTAGTATTCCCTGTCCCTGAATAGAGACTGTCAACCCCCCATATATCCACCTCATCCCTATCACACCATTTCTCCAAATGTCCAAATAAATTATCTCAATTTTCCAGGTCCTGAAGTAGCACATTGGAAAGAAGATGACCGATTAGTAGTTTTGCACCATCCATGGTTGGAAAGAGTGAATATTTGCTCTCAAGTAAAAACAAGATCAAGGTGCTCTCTGACACTGTGACCTAGTTTTCCATTGGAAAACTAAGAATTGTTTTCCAATTTTTGATCAGGACCACAGACAATCTATTAACTTATTTTGCTTACCAGCATATCCTCATAAAATAAAAATAATAGAGAATAAAAATCCATCATAAAAATTCTCCCAAGGATGACTGATTCCAAGGTAACCAGTATATTGCCTGTACCCCCTTTCTTGATGCTGGCAGAACTTCAATGATAACAATATTTTTAATGTGTGCCAGAAGCTATCCTGACTTTACCATGTGTTATTTCATTTAAACCTTTAAAACAATATCAGCAGTAACTACCACTACACATTGTTGAAAGTTGACAGCAAGGAGCTGGACAGGGATGGACACTTTGAAGAGTGATAATCAGCACTGGGAATTCCAAATGGGGAGAAACCCTCTTTTATTTCTGTAAGTAAGAATACTCATTGCTCTTCACCTAAAAGTACTTTTCAAATAACTCTTTAAATTAGCAAATTCTTAAGCAGTTTTCAAGAATTCAACATATTTTTGAGGTTCCTCCTGGAAAGGTACTAGGCCATCACTGTGACACACACACACACACACACACACAGTATTGGGCCGAACCCCCCTTGTGGTTTGGACCTTTTGCCAAGAAACATAAACAGTAGAATGGATGAGAAACATAGGAGGTAAAGGCTGTTTCTCACTCCCCTAACTCACAGCCAATGCTAATGCACTTATGTTTGATACACACTTCAGTTAAGGCAGTAAACAAACTTCACAGACCAAGAATAATTTTGGATTATTTATTTCAATGAACTCATTCCCACTGGGTTCCTACTGATTGTGAATTAATTTCACTCAGGTATTTCCCAAAGGAAATGCTTTATGAAATTACCATATGCAAATCGTTCGTGGCATATTTTCCCCTTTATTTATTTTTATATGCATCAGTTATTTAAAGGAGAGCTTCTCCAGCAGCACATCAAAACTTGCTTTTTAGCTATTAGGCACAAACTAAAGAATTCTACACTTGGGATTCATTCACGAGTCCTAGAAATAGATGACTATTTTCTTTCAAAATTTCAGAATCTGAGAATCCAGAAGTATGAAGGTCTGTTCTTTGCATATTCATGTATGCCTGGTGACTCAGACAGGTACAGGCAAAGGAGGAATCATCACGTGGAATAAATTGCAGTATTGTTAGTCTCAACATGCAAAGTTATTCTATGATACCTAATTTCAATCTGTTATGCCTAATTAAAGCAGTGATAAATGAGAAGTAGAGAATCTGAATTTTAAATAAATTTAAAAATATATGAGGATTTTAAAAGAACTTAATGGTGCAAAACTTCCAAGGAAAATAAACCATCATGCTTAAAATAATCTTCAGAATCTTTCCTTTTTTGAATAATTGACAGACTACCCATCAGGATGCTCCAGCTGGACCGTCTTACAGTGGGACAAGAAGGTAGCTCTGTTTTAAAGGTAGCAAATAGGAGTCCTGGGCCATGTTGCCTGAAGAGGTTTGAGTGATGCATTCATACTTTATTTTGTGAGGCTTGGAAAGCCTGGGTCTTGGTCAATTCCAAATTTGAATTTAATACCAAAATGTTCCAAACCTTCATGGTAGACACTTCTGTTTCTATTAGAGTCCAACTGGAGAGTGGCCAGGCCACCTTAATTCTCAGGACTACATCTAATGAGAAAGGTAGTTCTTGGGGTTAATCAGGGTTCAAATTAGTGTCAATTTTGTTTGCTAACACATTTCCATTGGTAAAATTTCAAATGCAAAGAATGTTATTTATCAAGGTGCTAATGGTTAGTTCATTAATCATCAAAAGCATCTATGTAAAATAAGGAGTCTGGCTTCTATGGCTAGCTGAAGGAAACCCAAAATCATGTGTTTAATTATTTGGTCTCACCCCAGGGAATCTCTACATATTCTTCATAAGGTCAATTATGCTTTGACCTAAGCCAGTTTCATAACTACTAGACATGGTTCTTGAGTTACACGGGATCATAATTTGACCTTATGTGCTCATGAGATAAGACACATGATAAATAAGGATGTCTGATAAGGAAAAAGTGCCACCCACATTCCTCCAAGGTCTTCCAGTGCAGTGTTTTGCACTGTCTTCCAACATCTGAGTTAAGCCCAGACTATGCTGAGACCCTGTATAGCTAGTCTGAAAATTCTGGCCTGAGTTGAAGCCCTTTGTTCTGCTGGGGACTGTGTAACAATGTTATTTTCTCTAACATAGAATAGATGTGACTCAGAATCAGACTTCTAAGACTACAGCCAGGTCCCTTCTCCCTTGGCTTTGGAAGACACGACACAGAGTGAGGATGAGAGAATGTCTTTTTCAGAAAAGTAGAAAGATTCTGCTAATAGGAAAGATACAGTTCCTTTGAATCCTCAGAAGTGGAAGAGCCCGAGACCATATGAATAATTGGAATAATTAAGGTAAACAGCTAATTAGAAACTTTTGAAGCCTGAGTGGATGCAGGAAAGGAGAAATAAAGGTTAAGCAAGCCAAAGTGGCAAGTTTCTTGACAAATTGCCTGCCTGAAGCCAGGAGGCATGAAGTTCTGCCAAAAAGAACAGAAATTGGAAGATTTCAGACACTAAGAAAGGATTCAAACTTATTGCTTTTTAGACTTAAGAAGGAAGGTTCGAAGTCCAGTGATATGGTATATTTAACCCATTTTTGCATACAATCTTTAAATAATGCCCTTCAATATGTCCACCTCTTCATGCACTATTTATTTCTTTAACCAAAAAATAATTCAGATAGTCCCTGGCTTATGATGGTTCTAATTGTGATTTTTTTTTCCTCTTTACAATGGTTCAAAAAAAAAATGGACATTCAATAGAAACCATACTCTGAATTTTGAATTTAGATCTTTTTTCTGGGCTTCATGCTCTCATGATACTGTTCAGTGGTAGTAAGCCACAGCTCCTAGTCAGACACACAGTCTACTTGTCCACCAGAAGAACACACTTAGAAAATAAACCAAAACAAAATGTTTCTACTCATAGTACTACCTACTTTAGTCCTTAAATAGTTATTTCAAGAATACTGTTCCTGTGCCAGGTGTGGTGGTGCACGCCTGTAATCCCAGCAGCTCAGGAGGCTGAGGCAGGAGGATCATGAGTTCAAAGCCATCCTCAGCAATTTAGCAAGGCCCTAAGCAACTCAGTGGGACCCTGTCTCTAAATAAAATACAAAAAAGGGCTGGGGATGTGGCTCAGTGGTCAAGTGTCCCTTGGTTTAATCCCTAGTGCCAAACACACACACACACACACACACACACACACACACACACACTACACACACACGAATACTGTTTCCAAGGGAAATTTTTTTTTTTTTTTTTTTTTTTGGAACCAGGGATTGAACCCAGGGACACTCAGTCACTGAGTCACATCCCCAGCCCTATTTTGTATTTTATTTAGAGACAGGGTCTCACTGAGTTGCTTAGGGCCTTGCTAAGTTGCTGAGGCTGGCTTTGAACTCACGATCCTCCTGACTCAGCCTCCCAAGTCGCTTGGATTACAGGTGTGCGCCACCACGCCCAGCTTCCAAGGGAAATTTTTGAATAATCCAAATTAGTCACCTTTGAAGAGAAAGCACAAGAACAACACAACTTCCCTACAAAATGATTTCCTAATGTTCTTATAACTAACCAGTTTCTAAGATTAAAGATTTTCCTGTTAGCATCTAAAGAGGAATGGAATTCCTGTGGACATTTTCACCTCCTTAAAAACACCTTTATGTTTTGTCCAAATTCCATTTATGTTTTAGTCAACTATTTTGGTGCTGTGACAAAAAGACCCAACCAGAACAACTATAGAGGAGGAAAATTTTTTTAAGGGCTCACAGTTTCGGAGGTCATAGTCCATAGAAGGTTGGCTCCATTCTCAGAGCTTGATGGGAGACAGAACATTATGGTGGAAGGGTATGGCAGAGGGAAGCAGTTCACATGGTGATCAGAAAGCAGAAAAAGAGGTCTCCACTCTCCAGATACAAATATATACCCTATAGCCATGTCCCCATGAACCTCTTCCTCCAGCCACACCCCACCTGCCTCCAGTTACCACTCAGTTAATCCCATCATGGATTGATTCACTGATTATGTTAAGGTTATAATCCAATCATTTCTCTTTGCATTGTCTCACACATGAGCTTTTGGGGGACACCACATCTAAGCCATAATAATTCATAACCCCTTTGTGGCAGGAGGTGGTTTCTCACGGAATGCTTCTTGGAGTTTACTTCCTGACAAGAGAGCATGAACTACCAGTTGTGGTGTTCTCCGAGCATCTGATTGGACATCATCTCAGGAACACTTTGTAGAGTTGTTTTGGAAAGATTTTTGTTTAGACAAGGACCAGTCATTTATAAATAGTCTTAGATTAATTTATTATAGATTACTTTATGCTATTATTCTAGTCACTAAGCTTAAAGATGTAGGATTTCTTAAAGCCAAAAAGTTCCCTTGTACTTTGTGAGTCCTTTGGCTTATATTAGCTTATGGTCTCTGCTCCCACGAAGTCTTGGCAACTGTCACTTAAAAAAAAGAAAAAAGAAAAAGAAAGAAAAAGAACAACTCAGAAGAAACCCACATCTGGAGTCAATTGATTGGATTTTTAACAAGCTTCCATTGCAATATGCAAATAATTGTCCTCGTCAGTGTGTATTTCATGGGTGATAAAATTGGGTATCTTACTTTCAGATATCTCTCTCATTTCCCCCTTTGATAGCAAAATCTTTCAGACAAATATTTTCATCTAGAATGCATTTCATTTGATGTCCAAATTGCCTTAAACATCAATGCTGTGCTGGACAATGTAAATCAAGCAGATGTGACATTTCATTAACAAGTTTGCTTCATCGTGAGGAAATGAGATTTAGACATTTTTTAAAATCTCTCTTCATATATGTTTTTCTCATTTAATTCTTCTCACTGTTAAATCCACTCTTCTCTTCACCTCCTATCCACCCACCTGTCCAGGTCATCACAGTCAGCCTACTTTTGCAAATCTAGAGATCATTAATCTCTTTCCTTTTTTCAACTCTCCATTGCTGTCTATATTTGCTTTAATGACTTGCTTACGTTCATGAACTCTCTTAGGATGTCTGAGACATGGAAATTATTTTAATACTTGAAAGATGATCCAGGATACCCAAAGAAGGTAAAGCAAGAATTTTGGCATGCCAATAGTTTCAGAATGTTTGATAAACTGAATTTCCATTAATATCTGGAGTCAGATGCTTCCAATCATAAACTTGAAGACAACTGGTCAACATGATTATATCCTTAATTCCAGTTCTAGGTGTGAAACAATATGCCTATAAAAATGTTTCTGTGGGACCTTTTGCATTGGACACTAGTCCATTTGAAATTTCAAACTCAGATATATCATCCTATTAGTTTTGCTGACATTTATCCCCACCCCCACATCCCCAATTCTAGTTCCATGTGAATTTAACACAGGTGCAGACTCAGGCTTAACATAAGGGAGCAATTTTCTGATTCATTCCTGTAAGACCCTGAGGGAAAGAGAGAACAAGATGTATCAAAATAATATTGCATTGTTAAAAAATTAACTTACGTTGATTTCTACTGAAATAAGAATACTCATATTCAAAAGCTTAGATCTGCAAACCAGGCCTCAAATACAGTTCCTGTCTTAGTCACTTTTGGTAGCATATTTTTTAAAAACTCAAGCTCAGGAGATAATTTTTAAGGGAACATAGATTTAAAAGATGATAATTTTTTTTTTTTTGGTACTTGACCACTGAGCCACATCCCCAGCCCTATTTTGTATTTTTATTTAGAGATAGGGTCTCATTGAGTTGCTTAGGGCCTCACTAAGTTGCTGAGGCTGGCTTTGAACTCACGATCCTCCTGCCTCAGCCTCCCAAGTGCTGGGATTACAGGCATGTGCCACGGTGCCCGGCAAAAGATGATAATTTTTACCTTTGTTAATCTATATTGTTGTTTCAGTTCTATATGGGAAGATGCAATAGGAAAAAATAGGGTGATCGCTCTCCCCAAGCACACTACTCTGTAGAAGTCACTCTTTTTCTAAGAGAAGATGGTATGTTGAAACACATTTTTTATTATTATTTGTAAGAAATTGTGGGTTTTCTTAGTTCCGGATGCAGGGAGCCTTCTAACTGAACTATGCAGTTTTTCAGTGTCTGGAAACAGAATGGAGGGAGAGACTAATTAGCATAGTTCTTACATCACCAATGGAAATTCTTTATTTGCCCTCAGGATCCACATTGCTGTGTCTGCTCAACACTTAAATATGACAAGGTCAGTAACCCTGTTTTTGTAACAATGAATGCCAACAAAGTAGAGCCTCACACACATTGTCATTGTTTAACAGGGTCAACTGAGTTAACTGGAAGCATTATGCATGTACAGTGCCAAGAAGACCCCATCAACAGTCACATATATAATGTTTTCCTATTAGCATAAGTAGTGGAGCAACAGATGGCCAAGCTGAAAGCAAAGACATTAACCCAAGATTCTCCACCAACAGTTAAACCATGCAAAGGTTTTATACCATGACACAGGGATGCTGACCGTGGGAAACCAAGGTTCTAGGCTCACCTCTATCAGTTCCTTGCTGAAGGCTGTTTCCACAGCAATAGCATGGGGAGTCCAGCCAGATGACATTGAAAGTTGCTCTGCACTTGCACACCTGTGATGCTCAAGCATTGCACAAGCTAAACACATTGCTGGTTTGAACTTTGATAACTTATTTTTAATACAGTGGGTTTGGTACTTAATTTCTATTTTTCTTCCTTTGGCATTTGGCAGAGAGGTGAAAGGTAAAGAAAAATAAATTCCAGCAAGTCTAGTTAAAATGGCCTATGTTTAAAAACTTAGAAGCCTGGACAGTTCAGTAAAGTGATGACTGACATGTGCTCCTAAGTCTCACGACATTATCAACACTATAATACACTATAATGCATCATCAGCACTATAATAACTTTATCACCTTCGGAGGAACTGTTGCGAGTGTGTGATTTCCTTTGTAATTCCAGTAAAATAAATATTAAATCTATTTTTCTATATCAAGAAATGGAGTCACTTCCAGTTAAGGAGAATTGGAACTATTGACCAATGATTGTCTTTTTAATTTATGCTGTTCAAAATAGTTTTTTTTTCAAACAAACAAAAGTAATTCGTGAATATCAAATACTATAGATACTATTATAGTATAGAGCTATAAAATTGCTTTGAAAGAAGAAGACCCAATATTCTATAAACATGAAACAAGGTTCTTTTGGTGCAAGGAGAGAAAACAAAGATAAAAGAAAAACTATCTAATGGAAAAGTACTATAAAGTATTGTAGATTGGCATATAAATAAGACAAAAAGTATGAGGGAAGGAGTGTTGCTTTTAAATCCATTTTAGTGTAAATAGATTTTTTAGAAAACAATTTATTTTTAATGCAAATTGTTCTAATGTGATAGTACAAATTTCCTGTACATATCATATTGGTTAAACTATGCTTTTCAACTTTAATTTTTTTATATTAAATTGTAAATGTTTATAATGGGCCTTTTAAATGCTTGATGCAATGTTGCTATTCTGTGGCAAAACATTTCTCAGATGCACAACATTATTTTAAAATAAATCCCTCAAGATGAACATAGCTGCTGGAGTCCCTTGAAATTCATGGCATTTAAAGATGTGTGTTTCTTCTGTGCGGGAGTTCTTCAAGGGAATTTTTGACTGCTGATGCAAACGTTAGTAAGCAATGCACTTGTTTGGTTAAGACTTTTAGCCTTGACCTCCAGCTTTAAACCCTTGTCCTTTATTAATCACGTGTTTCCTGAATCAAAGAGAATATTTTTGGAGCGGGAAAATTGTTCTGGGACTGAAGGAGTGTTATATACCAAACAGACATGCCCAGATGACAAATAACCCCTGCATGATAGCCAGGGTTCATCCAGCTGGTCGGCCCCATATTATGTGATTGATGGTGTTGATGTTCTAAATAGGCCTAAGATGTGCCAAGTATAAGAGCCATAACAAAGTCCTTCAGATTTATACTGTAGATAGAAAGAGGAAGCAAGAAGGCATGTTCCCAGCACATGGCAATTCTAAAAACGGTGTCATGATTACAAGTAACCTTGCAAGGTTTGTCTGGTTTCTCTCGAACTTAAACAAAAACTATTTGCTGGTCAGGAATGAATAGGGTCACGTAAGGTCTGTCTGAACTTCACGATTACTAAAATGTTTCTCTGTAACTGAACACCTTCCAAAGCTAGAATAACATTGGAATCCATCATCGGGATCAATACACTGATTTTTCCTTTGTTTTTTAAGACTTTTAAGAAATTAAGAAAGTTTCTTTGATTTAAAAAAAAGTGATATTATGATGTATATTGAAACCATTAAATATTTGAAGTAAAAGACCTTTAAGATTAAACAACCTAAACCTTATTCTCTTTACACTTAGGAAAAGGTGATGATTTTTTAATCAAGAAGAGCCATAGAAATTCTTAATTTTTTAAGACATTTACAAACAATTTCTTAAAAGATTATATATGAAGAAGCAAAACTTACGTTTGAGCTTTTTGAGAACAACATTAGTATTCACTGTTTTAAAACGAATATTAAATATAATTCATATGCACAGGAAGTTATACTACTATTTTTTGTGATTTCACTAGTGAAAGTTCATATCTTTGTGTTTACACAGCAACTGTTTTTTTGGATCTTCTCAGCAGTGAAAAAGTAGATCCCAGTAAACTAACCCTCATTCTTCATCTTCTCTATAAAATTGCTTTTACTAAATTGATTTGGATTGAGGAGTATTAAGGAATAGCTCTCTGAAACTTGTCCCTGGGATTGATACGAGCATGTTGTTCAGGGCAATTTCTATGGAAACACTTTGAGAAACTTCTTTGTAGTCTTGCTGGGTGTGCAGTGGTGCATACCTGCAATCCCAGTGACTTAGGAGCCTGAGGCAGGAGGATCACAAGTTCAAGGCCAGTCTTGGTAACTTAACTAGACCTTTGGCAAATTATCGAGATCCTGTCTCAAAATAAAAAATAAAAAGGACTGGGGATGTAGCCAGTGGTGGAGCTCCCTTGGCTTCAATTCCCATTGTTATATAGGGGCTAAAAAAGGAGAGAAAAACTTCTTTTTAGTCTTAGTGTCCAGAATATTTTTACTTTTCCAATATATTTACATTTACCATAAAGACCCTGAGGCTCATGTAACTGAGTGCATTTCTTTTTTTGCATTGGTCACTAAAAAGCATGAAATTTAATTTGTAGCCCATTTTTCACAATAAGATAGGGCTTAAGAGTGGATATTTTGGTTTCCACTTCATTCTTGGATTCATTTCATGTTCCTGTCTTTTCTTTTTGTCTTAGTTTTCTCATGAAATAGTGTTGTCTTGCTGTACCTACCTTTGCTATCCTCAAGTTTTCTGGAAACAAAAGAAAACTGTTAAACGAAGTTTTAGTTTTTTGTGAAAACACGCTTTTCCCCATCACCTTTTACTGATTTTAGAGCACTTTATAAATGAGAAGTTTATAAATGAGCACTTTATAAATGAGAGCACTAATAAAATGTGAAGTTTGTTGAATGAACATGAATAGTGTCGTGGCATAATGTGACAGCATGTTCAAAATCAGAATTGTCAACTAATCAGATTATATGAGGGCCTTTATTACCGTTATTAGTGTTAGATTTTTACTTCCCAAATGAGGATGGATTTACTAGTCAGGAAAAGCCAGTTAGATTCTATTTTCTAATATTCAAGATATTGTGAATGGATAACATCGATATCCAGAAGACTAAAGTTGATTGATGCTGTACAAAAAAATGAAGAAGCAAATCAAGACACTATCACTATGTTTTTATGACTCATTTCAGCAATGTTTGCTTGAACATTAGCAAAAATGCTAAATAGACTAAGTAACTTACAGTCATTTGTTGTGAAATTAGAAACTAACCAATGATACGGTCCATTTTGGAGGGATTGCCCAATTCTGCAGAACATTCATCTGATACTTGTGGAATCACCTTATCTGCCAAGAGGAGACTTTGTAGTGTTTTGGTTATTATTGTTAGTTGTAATAATGTTGCAAACCCTTCCAGGCTACAAGTCATGGGACAGTCTGGTAGGGAAAACATCCATAATTTTAAGGATGAAAGACTCCCCTTTGCTCAAACAAAAGAAATCTTTCTCTTCCCTGTTGTTTTGAAAAAATACAACATTATAATACTTGTTTGGGTTCTGGTTTTGTTTTGGCACATCATTGTTTCTACTATTATGATGGTTGTTACTATCTCTCTGTTTTACAGAATTCTACACTTACCCAATGGTCTTTGCTGCATCTAAGATTTGGAAATATTTAGTTTCTTATATGTAGTGAGCAAACACCTCAGTCTAAGGCACAAGTTTAAATCATTTTTCATGCATTACATAGCAAGTGTGGAATATAGCCAAGGATAAAGTCTGTGTTCAGATGACTCAAGAGAATTGACTGTGACCACGGTCTCCATGAAAGGTGTGAGGTCAATTAGACCTAGCAGCATAAATATATAGGGTATGACCAACAGAACTCTTCTCCAAGCTCTATTTTAAGTGGAGAAATTTTATGTCTCTAAGTTATTTTCTGATGATTATTAATACAGATAAAAGTGAAAATAAAGTCCCAAGAAACCTGTGCTGTCCTGTACTTAGAAAGATTTCCATTAGCAAAATAGTGAGTTTAGTCACAGTGTGTTACAGTATAACCTCTAGCTTCACCCACATGTAAGCTTTTGCACCTCACCTCAACTATTAGAATTTTGACCACCATGATCTGAGTCTGCCCCATTTGGATATTTGTTTTCAACAATAGAAGACTTTGTCATGAAGGCAGCAAGAGCACCCATCCTAAGGAATGAGAACTACACATATGCTATACTATAGAGTTACAAGTAATATTTTTCAAACACTTCACTTAGGATGAGATTCTGATCATTCCAGGGCTCTTTGCTGCCAAGGAAGTGGTGAAACTCAGCTAGATGTGGTTAAGGGGATGCTCTGGAATCTGAATTCTCTTTTCTTCTGGGGTTTATTAATCTCTCTTTATATTGGGGTTCCTGTGATATTGGTGGACTTTCACAGTCCTTGAAGCTACGGTTGCTCGAAGTTCCCTTGAAACAAGGATTATCTATTAATAGTATTTTAAAGGATGTTTGCTTCTTCCGAACTTCCTCAGAAAAATCCTGACCCTGGTTACATAACTGGCTGGGAATGCCTGTTCATTGTTGCCTTAAGTTTCTTTGAGCATTGCTATTACCAGTTCCTTCTATATTCTCCCTGTGCAAAACAGAAGTTAGTGGTGACAAGAACAAACCTAGAATTCCACCCTGCCCTACTATCATTTTAATTAGACAGTAGACCTGATACTTCCTCCTTAGCAATATTAAATATGCATAGACTATCTATTAGGGAACTCATCAGCATCCCAGAACAGACTTCATTTTGTTTAAACTTTCCATCTAGTAGCTTCCAATGGTGATTGAATGGTTTCTACTGACCCACTTACAGTCTCACCAAGACCCTGTGAGGCTGTCAGTGCCTTCGTGCCATTCCCTCAAGTATCCTCCTCCATTCCTGGCTCTTAACCTTTTATTTGTTTTCATTTCCAGTTGCAGTAAGAGCACACTGTTCCCTGGAGCTCTTTTCCCAGAGACTCTCTACTACTATTCCAAAGGACCTAAACTTCTATTCTGTCTGTCAAAAATGGTTAATACATGAGTATTAACGTCCTGGTTTTTATATAGTAATTGAAAGTTGCCTGCTGTGCACAAGATTCTGCTAGCCTGGAACCCGACTGGACTCAGCATTTGCCAGCCGCCTGCCGGGAGGAACAGCGCACTGAGATAGATGGTGGACTCCGTCACCCAACAGGCATTTGCCACAGTCTGATTTCTGTGATTCAGGGATGTGCCTTTAAAAGGCTCTTCATCCAACCGCAAATCTTCCCTTCACTCATCCACTTGTTTGGATTCAGAAGATAGCACTTGGCACAAAGAGACACATTCCCTAATAACGTTTCATTCTTTTCTGTCAACCACCCTCTCTTTAATTCCCTGCATGTGGTGAGCTGGCTCCAAGTCTCCTGACTGCATACCCTGAGCCCTCATGCTCACATCTTTGTGTCCCTTTTTCACCATTATCACTCCAGAGAGATTTTCTTTGCAATCTTGGTCAGCTCTGCAGACTCGTCCTTTGTAATGGTCTGTATTAATATCCTTTTCTTTCTATAGCGTCCTGTAGGGTTTTCAAAACCTTTTGATTTTTAGCTTTTCTTTTGTGATTTTCTTATGGTTCCATTCTGCACTTGTTTAGATACTTCCAATCTGATTGACACATCTGTCAAGATCATTTTTTAGATGCACTTTCTGCTCAGTTTCTCAGATTTACTTCAGCGGTGTCGCTGTGGTTTATTCATCTCCCCTGACTCCTCCACAATCCAGACTACTGTAGATGATTAGTGTTGCTTTCTCAGTGTGAGTTTTACAGCCATCACAGGGCTTGAGAACTCTTGCAAAGATCTAAGATTTTTGCACCTTTAACTTTTGACTTCCCTATGTGGGTTTCAAGCATTTCTCTTTTTCACAGTGAACAGACTTCTCTTGTCCCTTATAGGAGTGCTCAAGATCATATGGTCTCCATGCTACTGGTTTCTTAACGTTCTTTTTCATTTCAGTTTGTACCAGTATATTGACATATTAGTGCACACTAATATATCATTATGCTTGACTTCTATTTTACCTTTCCTACTTGCTATGCCCCTAAGATTTTAAGTCAAACTGAGAATGATTTGTAATTTTTCTTCCTCCAAACTGTGGTTTTTATCAACACAATGCCTATTCATTCAAGTACGTTGTTTAGGCATGAGCCATGAACCTAACTATTTCTCATCTCATGTGTTAAAAACATACAAAACTTAGATACATGGCTTCCAATTTTGCTCATTTGATTAAAGAACTGAAGAACATTTTTTTGTCTTTGAGACTCTAGAAAGGTATTGTTTTCAAATATCCTACATTTTGTGACTTTCATAAAGCTTCTGCCAGTTAATGACTAATGAGGGAAATTGAAATCTCTTATCCTTATATGTGTTTAGAGATCATTATCATGCTTCATTTCAGTCTCTTTTCAATTAAGCCTGCCCAGCCTTCGTACCTTCTTTATAGAGGTTAAGTATAAAACCTTTATCAATTTGTTGTTTCCTCTAATCTCTCTAATTTATTTGTGCAGATTGAGTATCCCTTGTCCAAAATGCTTGAGATCAGATGTGTTTTAGACTTTGGATTTTTAAAAATTTTGGAATTGTTGCATCTACATGTTTTAGTTGTCAATGGACTTTATTTTACTTATTCATAGTTGGTGCTGAGAATCAAACTCAGTGCCCCACGCATGCAGGCGAGTGCTATACCACTGAGCCACAACTCCAGCCCCTCATGTGTACAATTTTATACAATATTTTTAGTATACTCATGTTTTGTTTGTAATCCATCACAACAGGTCAGATGTGGAATTTTCCACTTGTGGCATCATGTTGGTGCTCAAAATATTTCAGAATATGGAGCACTTTCTGGTTCTGGATTTTCTGACTAGGGAAGTTCATCCTGTATTTAAGAATCTTAGTTGCAAATTCTTTATTTCCTGTAGTTGCAAGGAATAGGACAGAAGGAATTTTGTGCTCCCTCAGCTTCCTTTGCTCAGTTTGTACTTTATGAATTTTTGAGAACTGCCTGCACCCCCTTATAACCTACAAGAGCCTGGTGGTCTGCCTGACATCCTTACCACTCATTTGCCACACCAGTGGAATTATGATCTCCTATCAGAAGGTGTTGGTTTTCAAGGGTGTTAGCATTAGAGTAGGTAACCCTCTCCACTCTTTGGAAGACGTCACATTTACCATTGCAACCAGAAACCAGAGAACTGCTCATGTATTAAGATGGAACTTTAAAGTAGGATCTCTTAGTAATAGGTTTTTTAGTCAGTTGGGAGGCTACACGAGTTGACATTCTCATATGAAGTGAATCTGAAATCATTCTTTATCCCTGCTCAATTTAATCACTCTGCCTCCTCTGTTGGTTCCTAGTTTCTCAAAGACACTTTTCATAATATTATTAAAGTCATATCTGTTTTCCAAATTTGCAAAGTCAAAAGATAAAATTTAATCAAAAGTGAAGGACATAGCAGTGTATTCCTGTTCTGTTTTTAAAAAGAAAGACAGCTAAACATAGATATAGATTCTAGGTGACAATCAGAGAAGTTGGAAAAATGTATATCCTCTTCTCAAAATTCTCTTATCAATACATAGGTACACATAAAATTTTGGATTTTTCATGAAAGAACGAATGCAAATATTTTTTCCAGCAGTAGTACACTGCCAAAATAGTCTTAAAAATTCTTTCCAAATTTTCCATCAATTATAATAACATTAAACTCAATTTTCTCTTGCAATATCCAGTTTGGTATAGGTCATTCATTTTCAAACAGAAAAGGACACTAAACTTGAGGCAAATTTAACTTTGCATGTTTTCACCTTCTCTTACCGTTTTTTACAAACTTGAGAGGTCATGTCCTACATCATTTTATTGAGTACTTTTATTTATAAAGTCACTAGATTTAAATTTCTGGTGATGATGTGGGTAATGGTATTGCAAAGGTTGTATAGCAATCCTCCATGTTTGATTAGTGAAGCAATTGTCATGAGTCTCTAAGTACCAATTTAGGATCATTTTAAAGGAAGAAAGAACAATGATGACATTGTCAATGTAGCAAACATTGGTCGAGGTAGCAAACATTATACCACTTTTTAAAAGTGGTTAGAGCAGAGCATTAGGCTTATTAGTAAAGGCGGTAGATGAAGCTACTAGAATACTATCTGCTGCAGTGGTATCAGGCCTAGAGATGTTGATTTGTCTGTATTGATTTCATAAAAGCTTTGATTTTGACAAAAGGAGAACGTGGAGTTTTCTTTGGTATGAGCAACTGTGATTACTACACTGAGTCCTGTCCAAGTTCCCATGGTGATTAAACTCTTTCTTGAGCTCAGGTCAAATCCCATCTCTTGCTATTTACTTTTCCAGTACTGGGAATCAAACTCAGGGACATTCTACCTCTGAGCTACATCCCCAGAACTTTCTACTTTTGAGACAGTGTTGCCCAGCTAGTCTCCAAATTGCTGTCCTCCTGACTCAGCCTCCCAAGTCACTGGAATTCTAGGCATTCACCATGGCACTGTATGCTAATTTTTATGATCACTTTGACCCAGGATCTTTTTTTTTTCTATGTGTGCAAATAGTTGTATTTTATTTTAGTTTATCTTCTTTACTCCATAATACAGGTTAAGAATATGCTCTTTTGATAACAAAGAACTTTCTTACTATCTTTTCTTTTAAATTCATTTTGATTCATTGTACACAAATGGAGTACAGCTGTTGTTTCTCTGGTTGTACACAAACTAGAGATACACCATTTGTGCAATCATACATGTACATAGGGTAATGACGTTTGTCTCATTCTGTTATTATTCTTACCCCCAACCCTATCCCACCCCTCTTTTTCCTCTATGCAATCCATCCTTCCTCCATTCTTGCCTCCCTTGCACCCCGCATTATGTATCATCATCCACTTACCAGAGAGATCATTCGACCTTTAGTTTTTTGGGATTGGCTAATCTCACTTAGCATGACCTTCTCCAACTTCATCCATTTACCTGCAAATGCCATAATTTCATTCTTCTTTATGTCTGAGTAATATTTCATTGTGTATATATACCACAGTTTCTTTATCCATTCATCTATTGAAGGGCATCTAGGTTGGTTCCACAATCTAGCTATTGTGAATTGAGCAGCTATGAACATTGACATGGCTGCATCACTGCAGTATGCTGATTTTAAGTCCTTTGGGTATAGGCCAAGGAGTGGGATAGCTGGTCAAATGGTGGATCCATTCCAAGTTTTCTAAGGAATCTCCATACTGCTTTCCAGAGTGACTACACTAATTTGCAACCTCACCAGCAAAGTATGAGTGTACCTTTTTTCCCCACATCCTCGCCAACACCTGTTGTTGCTTGTATTTTTGATAATAGACATTCTAATTGGTGTGAGATGAAATCTTAAAGTGGTTTTGATTTGCATTTCTCTTATTACTAGAGATGGTGAACATTTTTTCATATATCTGTTGATTGCTTGTAGATCCTCTTCTGTGAAGTGTCTGCTCATTTCCTTAGCCCATTTATTGATTGGGTTATTTGTATTCTTGGGGTAAGGTTTTTTGAGATTCTTTGTAGATTCTGGAAATGAGTGCTCTATCTGAAGTCTGTGTGGCAAAGAATTTCTCCCACTCTGAAGGTTCTCTCTTCACATTGATGATTATTTTCTTTGCTGAGAAAAAGCTTTTCTGTTTGAATCTATCCCAATTATTGATTCCTGCTTTAATTTCTTGTACTTTGGGAGTTGTATTAAGGAAATATGGCTAACATGCTAAGGAAATCTAAGCTAACATGACGAAGATTTGGACCTACTTTTTCTTCTATTAGGTGCAGGGTCTCTGGTCTAATTCCTAGGTCCTTGATCCATTTTGAGTTGAGTTTTGTGCAGGGTGAGAGATAGGGGTTTAGTTTCATTTTGCTGCATGTGGATTTCCAGTTTTCCCAGCACCATATGTTGAAGAGGTTATCTTTTCTCCATTGTTTGTTTTTGGAACCTTTGTCTAGTATGAGATAACTGTATTTATGTAAGTTTGTCTCTGTGTCCTCTATTCTGTACCATTGATCTACCTGTCTATTTTGGTACCAATACCATGCTGTTTTTGTTACTATTGCTCTGTAGTATAGTTGAAGGTCTGGTATTGTGAAACCCCCTGCTTCGCTCTTCTTGCTAAGAATTACTTTAGCTATTCTGGGTCTCTTATTCCTCCAAATGAATTTCATGATTGCTTGCTCTATTTCTATGAGGTCTGTCATTGGGATTTTAATTGGAATTGCATTGAATTTGTATAGCGTTTTGGTAGTATGGCCATTTTGACAATATTAATTCTGCCTATCCAAGAACATGGGAGATCTTTCCATCTTCTCATATTTTCTTCAATTTCTTTCTTTAGTGTTCTGTAGTTCTCATTGTAGAGGTCTTTCACTTATTTTGTTAGATTGATTCCCAAGTGTTTCATTTTTTTTGAGGCTATTGTGAATGGGGTAGTTTTCCTAATTTCTCTTTCAGAAGATTCATCACTTATGAATAAAAATGCATTAGATTTATGAGCATTAATTTTATATCCTGCTATTTACTGAATTCATTTATGAGTTCCAGAAATTTTCTGGTGGAATTTTTTGGCTCCTCTAAATATAGAATCATGTCATCAGCAAAAAGGGATAGTTTGAGCTCTTCTTTTTCTATTTGTATCCCTTTTATTTCTTCAGTTTGTCTAATTGCTCTGCCTAGAATTTCAAGGACGATGTTGAATAGAAGTGGTGAAAGAGGGCATCCCTGCCTTGTTCCAGTTTTCAGGGGGAATGCTTTCAATTTTTCTCCACTTAGAAGATGTTGGCTGTAGGCTTAGCATAGATAGCCTTTACAATGTTAAGGTATGTTCCTACTATCCCTATTTTTTCTAGTGTTTTGAGCATGAAGGGGTGCTGTATTTTATCAAATGTTTTTTCTGCATGTATTGAAATAATTATGTGGTTCTTAACTTTCAGTCTGTTGATGTGGTGAATTACATTTATTGATTTCCGGATGTTGAACCAACATTGCATCCCTGGGATGAAACCTACTTGATCATGGTGCACTATCTTTTTAATATGCTTTTGTATGTGATTCACTAAAATTTTGTTAAGAATTTTTGCATCTATGTTCATTAGAGATATTGGTCTGAAATTTTCTTTCCTTGATGTGTCTTTGTCTGGTTTTGGTATTAGGGTGATATTAGCTTCATATTGAGTTTGGATGGGTTCCCTCCTCCTCTATTTCATGGAATACTTTGAGGAGTATTGGAGTGAGCTCTTCTTTGAAGTTGACCCAGGATCTTGAAAAGTGCTCCACAGACACTAACCTGGACATGTTTGACAGGCACTTCCCAACATTACATTGACCATAGACTGTCCTGCTAGGAGCCAGCCCAGGTACCACACCAAGGCATCAGTCCTTACTTTTCAATGGATGCCAGGCAAGTTTTTCTACATTAGCAGGGATGCCATACTCCAAAGGTCAAGCTGACCACTTTATATTCCCAAAGTTCCAAAGCTTTCTACAATAATCCCCAAGCTCCTGGAGAACAGATCTAATATCTCAGATTTTCCAAGTCATTCATGCAGATCATCACTTCCATGGGCATCTTTCTACAAAAATAAATAATTCTAGGCCTAAAGAGACTACTAGGAAGGGATTGCTGTGCAACTGGGGAGACAAAGACTAAATGAGCCATTCTCACTTCTTGCATTTATTGTAGTGCTTCACATATTTCAAAGCACATTACCATTTAGTAGGTCTCTATTTTGTCTCCACAATTATGCTGCAACATATTGGTGGCAACAAAGTTAACTTTTAAAATTGAGGAGCCTGACACCCAGAAATATGATGGCTTTCCAAAGCTAGCTTCCCCTAAATGCAAAGTCCTCAACATTAGCAAATCAAACCCACAATATTTAAAAGGAATAAAGTAACAAACAAGTAGGTTTCAAACTGGAAATGCAGGCTTGATTTAATAATCAATATGATCCATGAAATTAACAGTCCAAAGAAAAACACATGATCACACCAAGGGATACAGAAAAGGCATCTGATGAAATTTAACACCCATTAAGAAGAAAATGACACAGACACAACCAACAACTTGGATAAAACTCAAAGACAGGATGCCAGGTAAAGAGTTCAAAGTGCTGCATATATGTGATTTCATTTCTGTGACATTTTGGAACAAACTGAGCCATCGTGAAGAGAACAAAGTGCTTGATAAGTTAGGATTGGAAGGAAAGATGGAAAGTGGCAACCTGAGAGAGTACTGGGAGTCTGGGGAGCAATTCCATATTCTGATTATACATAAATCGAAACATACATTAATATTCATAAAACTGAACATCAAAGCAATCAATGTTACCATATTATAATTTGTTTAAAATAGTTTAAAATGAAAAAAAAAAAAGTCCACTCATAGAGTCTGACCTATATCCACCACCTCCTACATTGCCCTGTTAGGGCCACCACAAATTCCTTCATCAGTGTTTTTACCATAGCCTTCTAACTGGTCTCCCTACTTCCTCTCTGTCCACCATATGTTCTATTCTCAATAAAGAGTGATCCCTTGACAACATAGGTCAAGTACTGTCACTTTCCTGCTAAGAAACCTGCACCAGCTCTCCATTTCTCTCAGCATAAAAATTTAAGGCCTTACCATGGCCTGAGGCATAGTGGGGCCCCCCTGGAAACTCTCCGATCTCTTCTTTGTGAGTCTTCCCCACTCACTGTGCTTCAGCTGTATTAAATTTCTTACTGCTGTTTGAGCATGCTAGGCCTTCACACCGTCTGTTCCTTCTGCCTGAAGCATCCTTCCTCCAAATATCCAAATGGTTTTCTCACCCACCTCACTGAACTCTTTGCTAAAATGTCATCTTATCTCAGGGACCTATCCTGACCACTATTTAAATCTGCATCTCTCCCTGCATCTCCCTCTCCCACTTACAGATTATTTTTTCTACATAGCACTTATCTTCTAAAATGCTGCATCAAGTGTCTTTTTCCGTATGTGTTGATGTAACAAAAAACCTGAGACTACATAATTTATAAACATCAGAAATTTATTTCTCACAGTTCTGGCAGCTGGGAAGTCCAAGATCAAGGTGCCCAGGGAAGGGCCAGTCTATGCTTGCCAAGATGGCACTGGTGGGAAGAAATGCCCTGCATCACATAGCAGAGGGGATGGAAGGACAAAAAGAAGCATGATCCCTAGTGTCTCTTTAATGAGGTCACTAATCCCATTTATGAGTGTTCTGCCCTCATATTAGTCAACTCAGAAGGTTCCATCTCTTAACACTAACATCGTTGATTAAGTTCCAACCTATGAATTTGGGTAGGTATAGTTAGACTGAAGCATTATTTTCGGTCACCCCCAACACAAGCACACATGGAGAACACACAAATGCACATGGGAAAATAAGTTCTATGACAGCAGAACTTTTGCCTGTTTTGTTCATTAAGCTATCTTCTATTCCTGGCACCTAAAAGATTCTCCATAAATATTTTTAGAGCAAAGAAGGTAAAGGAAGGAAAGAGAGGGAGAAAGAGAAAAGGAGGACAGAAAGAAGAGAAGGCAAAAAGGGGAGAGGAAAATGGTAATTAGCCAGATAAGTAGAAGAGGAAGACCAGGAGGGCATCACTGGAAGAGCTCGCGACTCTGCAGGGCCCTAAACTGGAGCAATGTGCTTGCTCAGGGCACAGAAGTACTCCAAGGAGTACTTGGAGAGCACTGATCAGAGAGGGAAGTGGGACTCAGTCTTAATTGCCACCTGAAAGAATTTGGACTTCATCCTTAGGTTAAATGCTTTTATGTGGCTGAAAAACAGGGCAATGTTTGCATTTTATATGACCACTCGGCTCCAGTGTGGACAGTGCCTTGGGTGAGGGCAGTAAGCTAGTTAAGAGGGTAATTTTAATTTGACAAAGAGTTACCTAAGCCAAGGTGATGACCTGAACTAAGACTGTGGCAATGTCTCACAACACAGGGGACACATTTCAGAAACACTTAGCAGAATCAACAGGATATCTCTTAAATGTGAGAAAGGAAAGGTAAGAAATCAAGGAGGCTCCTGTCCCTCTCTGCCCATCTGCCAAATTTCTCCCTGTGCATCTGGGAAGGAGAACACAGATGAATATCATTGGCAGGAAGAGGATGAGTCTAATGAACTCACTTGTCATGTGAATGCCCTTTTCTTTGCATCTGTGTACCATCCTCCATTGGGGTTATTTTGTCCAGAATACCCTTCATATCATTCTTACTAACTCCTACTTCTTTAAGTTTCAGCTCACAAACCCTGACTCAGCTTATAGATATTATGGCACATATAGCTGATAATGCAGTTGTTGGACAGGTTATGGAAATGGGCATTGATCCCACTTAAAAAGCAGGCATTTTCCATACCAGCAGGAGATTTCTGTCCCAGAAATATGTTATTATAATGTAAGTGGCCCACAAAGCTCATACTGTTATAATGAGTTTACACAGGATTCACTGAGGTTATAAAAATAAAAATATTAGCTTTGTACTATCAATGCCAAATGTAAACACAGTAATTCTATGTGTCTCTTTGATATTTGACCTTGAGCAAGTTTTTCAACCCACTTTTGCCTCTATCTTATTATCAGAACAAAATGATTTCTCAGGACTACTTCAACTCCACAACTTTGGGGTTTTGCATTTCTTACTCTGTGGAGGCAATCAGAATGAGCAGGATGCATATTTTAGAAATTGAAAACCAAAGTTCAGAAAGGAGATTTTATTTTAGGTGAATCTAAACAAGAGCCTGCGGCTCTCCTTCCACACATCTGCTTCCATGACTTTCCCATCATCCAACTGTCAAAATATTGAAAATAATTGTTGTTAAAACTATAGAATAATTTGATTTTAATGAAATTTCAAATTTTTCCAGCTCAAAAAAAGCATAATTTTTTTTTTTTTTTGCTTTTTTGCAACTAAAATAAATTGAAGTCAAAGTTAAGCCTGGCTGGGCGCGGTGGCGCATACCTGTAATTCCAGCACTTGGGAGGCTGAGGCAGGAGGATCACGAGTTCAAAGCCAGCCTCAGCAACTTAGCGAGGCCCTAAGCAACTCAGTGAGACCCTGTCTCTAAATAAAATACAAAATAGGGCTGGAGATGTGGCTCAGTGGCCAAGTGTCCCTGAGTTCAATCCCGGTTCCAAAAAAAATAAAAAAATAAAAGTTAAGCCTGGAGAGTTTTTGTTTTGTTGTTGTTGTTTTTTTTGGCTGTTGAAAAATAACAAAAAGAAAAAAAAAAGCATACTTTGTAATAGAAATGCTGACTCAAATGACTACTGTAAAAGTTTGGATAAAATCTCCTCTTTTCAAAAAATAAGAAAGTTTATGTAACTATGTGAAGGGGATCATTAAAATGATTGGAAAATAATATGAAATATGTTATAGAAATAGTATTGGGTTGGAAAGAAACTACCATAGTTATTTTTTAAAACATACGAGTTTTACATGCTATGTTTTTAAAACATGAATCTGATCAAAAGTTTCGTAATAAAAAATAGTAATACAGTGTCAGAAACTAAACCAAACCTGTAGCGCAGGCTCCTTCGCCCTCCAGCATGGTCCTGTGGTTTTTCTCTCCACCTACAACCAGCAGCAGCAATAGAGCCCCAGACAGGTCCAACTCCCCTCGAGGTGTATCTTCAAAAAAAAATTCCCTCCCTGCTGGGCAATGTGATCCCAACTGCTTCTGCCACTTGTGGGTTCTTCACATTCATCCGCACACTTGTGTGTTACAAGTCAGCCAGAAAGTACAGGAATGAAAGAGGAAGCAGAATGGAGATGACCAAACCTCAGGTACCAGACAGACTGAATGTGGAGTTAAGCTGTGCTCCCTGCACTTCACATGGAGCACTAAGATCCTAGCTCCATGGAGCCCAATGGGACATGTAGGAGATAGTCCAGATGCAAGATGCAAACAGCTGTGAGCAGAGCTGAGTAAGAAGTGTACCCTGCTGTGAGCACACAGCCCACCAGGCCAGGAGGCCTTTAACTAATGAAGGATGAAGATGAGCAAGCCACCTCAGCATTTTCTCTATGAGATTCAAATTAAGAGGATATTGGTGACTTTGTGGGCTTCTAAAGCATTATCCCTAAGATAACTACTGAGCTTAAGCTCTGAAGGACTTCCAGAAGCCACTTAGAATGACTCTGGCAGCAGACTGACTCATCTGTCCCCACCTGGGTGAAGTTTCAGAGACTAGATTATTTTTCTGTGGGCACTTCCTTCCCAGGCTCTTCTCCCTTTTTTTTCTGTATTTTTAGGAGAAGGGGATGATTCTACAGAAAAAAAAATACATAATTAGGGGGAAAAAAATAAGTCCCCTGAGCCATTCTTTCCTTAATACCCAGGGTTTTATTTCTACTGGTGGCTACTACTTTAAATCTAAATAAAATGTTTATATCACTATTTCTTGGCTTAGCAACTTTAGATACTGGTTTTGGCTTTCAGTAACAATTGATGAGAATCTCTTTTACAGTTTTGGGTTATGGCACTATCCTCATTCCTCCTCTAGTTATCACTGCACCTTCCCCTGACATTCCTACCTCTCCATTTCTCCCCTGCCGCCTCAACTCTCCCATTCTCATAAGTGTTCAAACTTTCGTCCTCTTCCACTCTCCCCATTCCTGAAATTTTTATTAGTGCTATTTCTCCTTTTATGTTTTTTAAAAACCTTCACTATGTTATAACCAATGGCTAATTCTAAAAGAAAAAAAAAAGCCTATAAGTGGAACTTAATTAATTCTATGTAAATATGTTTCAATGTAGAGCTAATAATGGACAGAATCAAGACATCTTTCCACAAGTTGCACTCTCAGGGTTACTATGCTCTTAGAATCTAATTGGAATGGATTTCCCTTTTTATGCTCTTCCAATTTTCTTTACTATATTCTCAAGTTCTCCATCATGTTTTCTGTTCTATTGTTTTTTTTTTTTTTTTTTGGTCTGGAGTTTCTCACAGGGCAATTGATGCTTTTAGATAGCTTATTGCATGGCTATCAGCCTGGAATAGGATGTCTCTACTCCCATAGGTTAGATGGATTGTACTAGAAATTTCTTAGTTACTGCTACAAAGATACTATAACTATAATGCTGCATAACAAACATTTCCAAAATTTCAGTGACAACTTATTTACTTTTCTCACTCTCCTTCAGACTATAGGTTGAATTCAAAACTGGTTCATGTGTTTTTCATTCAATTCTACTGGCTATTTGAAGAGAGGGAGGGAGGGAGGAAGAGAAAGAGAGAAAGAAAGAGAGAGAGGGAAAAAAGAGAAGAGAGAAACCAAGACAAGTCAAATAAGCATATTTAAGTCCTCTGCTCATATTGCATGCATTGATGTCCCATTAACCAAAACAAATCATATGGCCAACCCAACACCGAAGAAGTAAGGGAAAGTAGACCACCTTCTCTAGTAGGAGGTAGTGCAAAGTCCCCTGGAAAAGGCATGGATGTATATATCAATAAAAGGGAAGAGTGAATGATAGGAAACAATAATCCAATCTACCCTGAGAGTACATGGCCTCCTTACTCCTTTGTTTTGCTGGAGAACAACATCCTCTAGTAACTTCCTTGGAAAGAGTATATAGTCGGTAAACTTTCTGAATTGTACATGTACAAAAATTTCTTCATTCTGCCTTTATAACCTTGAGATTCTGTTCTGTTATCTTCTAGAATCCAAAGCTGCTGATGAGTTTTTTTGTCAGGTTGCTTCTTTTTCTTATTTTAGGTGACCCTTTCTTTCTCATTTATTTCCTTTATCTTGTTACTCTAAAATACTTAAAGGATATAGATAATTTTTACTTTGCTGTGTCAAATATGGAGTGGACCTTATTGAAGTGACAATTCTGTGTACATACTTTTAATAAATCCTTCTGTTTTATCACATAACACACTCCTGACCTCCTTCATCTCTGCTCTGGGGTCCTCCACTCCTCAAAGTACAATAGACAGCATAAATTGTTACTTCCTTCAATTTGGTTAATAACTTTTCCAGATTCCAGAATTCTTCTAATTCCCTTGTCTACTGATGGTCCTTGTCCACTCTCAAATTGCAAATTTATAAAACTTAAAACATTTTTCACCATGTATTTATTGGTGTCTCAGTAGGGAGAGGTAATAAAATGATGTACCCAGGTCATCCTCTTGCTTCATTAGTCTCAATATTTTATTTTCCAAACATGCTTTACAGTTAATATACACTATTTAAAGTATTTATAAAATTTTTGGTTGAACTAGAGAGTATATTTTTAAGACTATTTGAATAACCAGGTTGTTACCATACAGAGTTTCAAAGGTAGTCGGTTTGAATGCAGTTATTTACATTACAAAATAATTTGAAATGCTACCAAAGATAACCAGTTTCTCAAAGACAGTGCATCCAACAAAACTTTTGGCAATAATGGAAATATTCTCTGTTCTATGCCATGTGGTATATATTATGTCTACTGTATGTGGCCATTGAACATTTAAAACGTGGTTGGTGCTATTGATTAAATGATTTTTTAGTTTTATTTCATTTTAATTGATTTACATTTATATAGCCCCGTATGACTAGTGGCTATTATATTGGACAATCCTGCATGGATCTAAATTGTGATTATTGTCTCAGAGTTTGAAATACATTTTTAGGCAATGTATTTTTATGTAAAGAAAATTACAAGAAATTAAATTAAAATTAAAAGAAATTTACATTTTTTCATGTAAAGAAAATTATACCTGAAAGGGATAGATATGCGAAATCTAACAAGATGTATAGTCATCTATAAAGCTATTTTTATTAATTATATCAAAAATATATCCATTTATTCAGTAAATGTTGCAAAGGCACATGCCATGTGCAAACTCTGCTGGGCACTAAGGTTACAAAAATACAGACACACAGGCACCTGTCCTCAAGAATCGTTCAGTCCCCTGAGGAGGCAGACATGCAAACCAACCCGTAAACACAACTAGAAGACTGCATTACCTGCTTATGCTGAAGGACAAGGAGAGAGTGATTGTCCAGACACTCAGATAAGCCTTTACTCAGGAAGTAGCAATTAAATCCTGACTGGAAGCTACAACTTTCCCAAGAGATTAATAAGGAGAACATCTCAGAGAAAGAGTGGAAGGTACAAGTATAGGGGCAGTTTCTAGAAGATTGTGCTAGAATCTGGGGTGCAGTTGAGAGAGTATCAAAAGATGCAGGAGTTGCTGATGACTGTAGTGTGAGAAGAGCTACCACACCCCCACTGAGAGTGATAAAGTATATTCATGACACAGTGCAGAGTCACCAAGATACTGAATTCATGACTAAAAAGAAAAAATAAAAATTTAAAAAATTTTTAAATTAGTATAAAAAAGAAATAGTTTTTGATGTTCTCCTAAATTATTTTTATATTACCAAAAAGCATTAGTAAATCTTCAAGTAGCTGGTGAAAAATTAAATTTGAACCCAGCTACCAAGGTGCCCCCCAAATTTACATTGTTAAAACTTAATCTCTAAAGCAATATTATTAGGAGGTGGGGAATTGGGGGTAATTAAATCATGAGGGTAGGGCCCTCATGAATGAAATTAGTGCCCTCAAAAAAGAGGCCTGATGGAACCTCTTTGCCCCTTCCACCATCTGAGGACACAGCAAAATGGCACCCTCCAAGAGGAATAGGCCCTCATCAAGCACTGAATCTGCTGGTGCCTTGATCTTGAAACTCCCAAGCTCAGAACTGTGAATAATAAATTTCTGCTGTTTATAAATTACCTAGGCTAAGGTGTTGTATTATAGCAGTCCAAAGAGACAAGAATACCAGTGTCAACTGAAATGAGGACAATTTCCTATCGAAAGGACTCCCACACCCTAAGCATCCTTAAAATAATAATCGCATCATAGTACAGAATTTTGCTGCTCTAGAAAAAATAGAATTTAACTCTAATATACGAGTGCTAAATAACAAAAATTCCAATTGCCCTTATGCTTTCTAACAACTCCTGCATGTGTTTGTGCTAATGACTATGGGCACACTCATAATCTTGCTTATTTTTTAAAGGTTTATAATTTTGGTTTATTTACATCAAAATTTTTTTGGACTGGGGATATTTAGGCAGTTGGAAAATTAGTACTTTTCTAAACAGTTACTTCTCCAAGGAATTTGAGTCCATGCCAGTCACAGGATAATCCCACTAAGAAATGGTAATTTGGGGAATACATGTTCTAGGGAAAGGCAGGAAATGTAGATGAGAACTGACCGAAGGTGTCTATAGGCTTTCAGGTCCTCTGAACCAAATATAACAAAGTACAAAGTACCACTTCCCCATCCTTTTAAAAAACATACACAAAAAGAGACAAGGGAGAAAAATAATAAAATACTCTCAATTAGAGTCAGTGAAAATAAAGTTCTGGGTTAACACAGTGAGTTAAAAAAAAATAATACAAAATACTTGCCAAGGTGTCATGACCTCATCTTATTGTTGAGTTCAGCTTTTCCATTCTAAATCCCTATTTTCTGTTTATAACTTACTCCAAAATGTTCCTTTTGACCTTTGCGTCTGATATTTCTCTTGCCTCGTCTCAATCCAAAGGAGAATTTATTTGCAATTTGAACTAAATCTCTTCAGTTATTTCAGTTACTTGAGTTTGAAGAAAATACCTGCTTTGTGCTTTCAGAAATTGTTCAGATTTTTTCCCATGTTCAAATGGCTTAAAAATGACTTTGTTTTGAAGCCGTAGCATTGGCATGACTGTACTGAAGACTCAATTCAAAAAGAGTTGGTTAAGAAATTTGGCTTGAAGAACCAGAAGTGATGAGACTCCTTAGCATGCAATTACACAAAGGCAAATGCACACTCCCTCCCCCACAACCATCTGATGTGGACATGTGACAACAGTCACCAGGTGAGTGTGCATAATTCAAAGAAAGGTCAAAACTTAACCCCCCAACTCAATTTAAAATACATGTCTGACTTTTAAAGGTATGCAATATAATTGAACAACTTTGACTTCCAAGCCCACAAAAGAGACATATTAGGTACTTATTAATTTATAAAGAACATATAAAATACCCAGAGAACATCCATGTTAATACACAGAGCACCTCCATGTGACTTTTGTGTGTATGTGCTGCTGGGGATTGAACCCAGAACCTTGTGCATGTGAGTCAAGCACCCTACAAATTGAGCTATATCCCCAGCCCCTCCATGTGAATTTTGCAAGAACCTGGAGCATATGATGCAAAGGCACTGCTGGAACTGGAATGCTCCAGACTCTAGTTCAGATTTTCATCTGTATTTTATGTTTGACCCAAAGCTAGGCTCTATGCCAACACTGCAGCTATGGAGATGGGTCAGACAAAGATGCTCTCCCAACAAATTCCTTGGGAGAGCTTGATAAAGTACTCAAGCATGATTTGAAAGATTCAAACTAGTATATCATTCATTTTGCCAATTCTCTCTGCTAAATAAAGGGCATAGAACTAAGTATTATATGTCAGTGGTCCAAAATTCAAGTGAGACACCTGTTCTGTCCCCAAATCAGAGTTATTTGGAATTTGGAGAGAATGCTAATGAAGTGAAACCGAGAGCTAGCTGTTTCCCAAAAGATCAACAGATATTTTTATAAGCATGCACTGTGTGCCAAACTCTGGGCAAGGTAGTTGGCCCACATCTTACAGTGCTTGAAGATGTAGATTTCATGATAATTCCAGACTTTATCGAATACTAGACAAATCAAAACAGTTGGAGAATTAAATCAGCCTCTATATTTTTGGGCTCCCTATCCACAGATTAAACCAACCATGGACGGAAAATACGTTTTAAAAATTGTGTCTGTACATAACGTGTACAGACTTTGTTTCCTTATCATTATTCCCTGAACAGTACAGTATCACAACTATTTATGCAGCATTTACATCATATAAGGTATCACTAATCATCTAGAGATGACTTAAAAGGGAGGGTATGCAAAGGTATGTAGAAATACTTGAGTATCTGGATTTTGTTATTTCTGGAGGTCCTAGAATCAATCCTCTCAAGGTACCAAGGGACAACTGTATTCCTGCAGACATCTTGATTCAGAATTTCTTGACTTCTTGAATTAGATTGTTTATATGCATATTAAAGAGACTTTAAAAAAATTTACAATGAGGTTGTTCTAATGAAGTGAGGTTTGGAGCTGAGCGGCAGTGAGCACATTACAGAGTGCTATGGTGCTGTGGAGTGGCCGTGCACACAGATGGTATTGATTTTCATTTCCTGTGAAGCTGAATCAACATGTTGTGGCTAATGTCTATGTAATTTAATGTATTGAATAAAACTTACCATTGCTCCCTCCTTGGGGATAAAAGGTCTGACTTGGCTGTGGCGTCCTTGTGTTCTAAAACCACAATAGACATATTTAACAATCCTTTGTTATTAAAAATCAACCTAAGAAAATCTTTCCTGTTTCTTGAAAAGGAGAGATAAGTTTTCAATTCACTTATGTGTTTTATATCACCATAGCAGAAAGGCAGCAGGCATAAAATTTTCTTAGACTAATGAGTTTTGCAGATAGGGTTCTATGATGGTGTCAACATCATATTATGGCCACAGACTGACTGGAAGGCTACATGGAAAGAATCAACAAGCCAAGGCATCAGCACCAAATGAGATGCTATCTCCAGGGTCAGTGGCAGGGTAGAATGAAAGGAGCCCTCCTTTCCTGTGCCTGTTTAGCCACCTCTAGTTGGTCGTCTTCTCCCAAATGATGGGGTCTTCTGTCTGAGGCCTCCTTGTTCCCCAGAGTACCTCATGGGAGACCAGTCTCCTTAGCTTCTGTCTCCTCATCCCATAGAAAAGAAATAATCATTCTCACCCCACTAACCTCAAAGGATTTTTGCAGGGGATCAGATGAAATAATATGTGAAACTCTTGTAAAATTAAAAAGGGCAGTGCAAATATATAAAAAGACAAATGACACTGTTGTTTTTATCACATTTTGAGGCACACTACTGGAAAGTTACCTGCCCTTTGGACCATACATAAAACTTCCTTTGAATTCAGTTGGTTATTGATTCAATTACGTGTTTGGAGAACCTTATAATAATGTGTGAACAAATGACAATTTTTAAAAGGATACTAAAATTGATAAAATTGGATAGCACGTGGGAGAAAGTGGTGTGTCAGGTATTCGTGCACCAACCATTCCGCCACCATCTAATAAAGGGTGACCAAATACCAAGAATTTTGAGTCTGACCACTGAATTTTTTCCCTAAGTCTCCCAAAACAAGTGTTTTCTGTGGGACTTTGTGATTCAGAATTCAGAGAAAAGGGAAGACTGAAAGGACAGAGGCTGTCTCTGGCTGCAAAGGAAGTGCAAGAAGAGTTTTTGGAGGGGACTCAACCGACCAACTGAGCTGATGGGAAGGTAAAGGGGAATTAAGAAATGTCATCAAAGGCTATGCATCTGCCCCAAGATGCTTCTTCAGGTAAGAGAAGAATCTGAGCACATGGGATTTTTAAAAATTTACACAACCATATTTTTTATTGTTGACTGGACCAATGAATCACAGCTCCTTATCAACATCTACTTAACACTAAACTAATACCAAATAACAGATTAATCTCTTTATATGCATTCTCATTTAATTCCATTCACTCTTTAATCCTATTAGATATAGTACTGTACTTTAATACATGAGGAAATCTAACCTTAAAAAGACAAAATAACATGCTACAGTAACACAGTGAGTAAGTTTCAAAGTTGGGATGTGAAAATCAGAGACTGATCTCTGAATCTGCTAAACTACTGGGATGAAGGATGGGAGAGGGAAAAAATGTCTTTAATTTCTCTATTCAACTTGGATGCTCAATTCGAAAATAAGGATTTCCATCTTAGCTTATTTCTGTAAGGTTAGCAATAGCTTGACTTACTATTGCTAAAATAACTGAAGAATGGTACATCCCCTTACAGATTGCTTTTGACACAATATTCAAAAGGAATATAGGAATACAGCACTTACATTTCCTATAATTGAGAAAGGAAGCCTAAATGAGTTAGGCTACTTGACTACACTTAAAACAGAGGCATTCCCTCTTAAAAGTGTCTTTTGTTTTATTGATGCATAATAAGGTTTTGTGCCTTCCCTTGCCCTACCCTCTTCCCCGTTAAGTCTAACCACTGATTCCTACTGGTCTCCCTTCTATTTTCATAAGGCACTCCCACCCCCTCCAACTTCCACTTATGAGAGAGAACATAGAATTCTTGACTTTCTGAACCTGGCTCATTTCCCTTACCATGATGCTCTCCAGTTCCATCCATTTTTCTGCAAACAACAATTCTATTCTTCCATATGGCTGAATAAAACTTCATTCTTACAGATACCTATGTAACTAGTAGATTAGTAATGGCAATCCCAAATTCATGCATCAAGGTCATTTCAATCTACAGGCAGATTTAGATGTTTCTCTTTAATCAATAACTGAAAGAAGTTTGTATTAAAAGTAGTAATCAAAGAAATTAATATTCAGAATGACATTGGAGTAAACAGTAAACAAAGTTACCGGAGAGCTGGTTTATATATAATCTGTGAGTTGTATGCCAATTCTATTATCTTTGGGTTCCTAAGAGCGTCTAGGACACCAACTGGCTATCGAGGTGACTGCTGAGTTAAAGAATGAACATAGCCAGTGAATTACAGTGTATGTATATGTATAATCTTTAAAAATGTGTGGTTCTTTTTCAACCATTAATAAATACCTCCTTGCCAAGGTCGAGTAAACTTTTCTAGTCCCTCTATCCAGGCTCAAAGTCTCAGTGGTTACACTTGCCCTCTGTACCATTCTTGGATCACAGAGTTGTCCCTCCATTGCAAAACATTATTTGCCCATAGCAGATTAATAAATGGCTTCCTAAACACCCTATGAATTTCTGGCAGCCCATTTCTATTGTTCAAAGCTTTCTGCTGCAATGGCTGCTGTTAACCTTCTTTTCCTGTTATGCCTTGTGCTCAGTTCATATTCCCATGAACACTAGTAAGTTTGTGTGTGAGATCCAAGAGAGCTGATGCAAATCCTTCCTACTGAATATCTGTGTAACTTAAGAAAATTACACTTGTGTATTTAAGCTGTAGTTTTCTCGTTTGTAAAATAGGAATAATAGTAGTATACATTCACCCTCTCATACCCTAACTCATTTTTGTTCATCTTTTGTGGATTATGACTTCATAATTATAAAAGTTCCCCTGCCTAAAAATTCATAGTATATGGGGTTCTGTTGTATGCCTATGACTATCTTATTAAACTTGCATTAATTGAAGCACTTACGATTAATGGACTAGCATGGAGTGGGCTTTCCTGTATTTTCCCTTTGATTTTCATTGACTTCCACTTAGTTTAGAATAACTGGGCATGTCCAGTTACATTTTAACCAGAGTAGGATGAAATGGGAGGAGAATATTTTCATCATTAAATTACATAAACAAAGTTTGTTGGTGATGATTATCAAGAATGTCCAGAATGGCCATCCATTTCACCAGCCAACTGCAGACTGACCATGAGGGGTGTGGAAGATGGAAATCAGGCAGAATCTCCTCTAAGACAGAGAGCTCCATGAAGTTCTTCTCATCTGTCTTTACTCACAGAGAGTGTTTTAGTTTCATAGGGCTACCATAAAAACTTACCACAAACTGGGTGATTTAAAACAGCAAAAATGTATCCTCTCACAGTTCCAGAGGCTAGAAGTTTGAAATCACGGTGTCAGCAGGCCCTGCTTGCCCTGGAGCCTCTAGGAAAGAACCTTTCATTGCCTCTCGAAAGTTCCTGGGGATTCCCAGCAGTCCTTAGAGTTCTTTGGCTTGTAGCTCCACCCGAATTTCTGTCTCCATCATCATGTGGCCTTCATCCCTGGTGTCTCTGTGTCCTCTCCTTCTCTTACTAGATGTCAGTCATTGGATTTGGAGCCCACCTTAATCCACTATGACCTCATCCTAACTATATCTGCAAGGACAATATCTCCAAACAGAGTCACATTCTGTGGTTCTGACAGGGATTTGGGAAGACACTTTTTCAACCCACTACAGAGGGTATTTCTGTCTGTCTGGTTGATGTGACGTTTTAGTGGCATATCACGACATCCTTTCAAAGTGTCTACCATGATAAGCCCAAACAGTCTACAAATTAGAGAAAAGTTCCAACAAATTAGAATTCCCTTTGCACTACCATAATTAAAAACTTTAATATTAGACCTGTTAATGAAAGAAAATGAATACTGATCATTTTGTTTAAATAGCATTGTAAAATATGGTTTAAAAGTTTTCATTTTTAAATTATATAAACAAAGTTTGTTGGCAATGATTATCAAGAATTTTAAGAGATTATAATTTTAAAGTCTTGATTAACAATCACATGTAGCCATTATATTCAAAAGGAAAATCTGATAAAATATTTTGTTTAGAATTTTCTTTTTAATATTTGTTATAATATTAATACCAAATTCAACATAGAATTTCTTCAGATACTAATTCTTTTTGTGTATTTTATTTATAATTATTTAACTAAATTACAATAAATGTTTAAAATAAGTACATAAAGACACTCCCAAAATCTCCATCCAATTTTTTCACTGTGTTGAGATACTGTCATTCTGTGTATTACAAAGTGAAAAAGTTGTGAAGTGCTATTAAGACCATTAAAGAAATAGAATCAGTAGTAAAATAAAAATATCAGAACCAAAGTTTTTTTTTTTTTTTTTTTTTTTTTTGCAGTGCTGGGGATTGAACCCAGGGCCTTATGCTTGCAAGGCAAGCACTCTACCAGCTGAGCAATATCCCCAGTCCTGAGAACCAAAGTATTTTAAAGAGAATATTTATAAATGTCCAAGAAATAAATAGTACTGATTTCACATAAAATTTTTCAGAGAATAAGAAGAAAATATGCTTCCAAATGTTTTATCAAACAAATACAATTCTTATACCAAACAAGACAAATACTAGAAAGGAAAATAATAGGCCAATCTCACTCATTAGCAAAGATGAAAAAAAATTCTAAACAAAATATTAGTAAATAAAGGCAACAATGTATTTAAGATGATGTGAAATGAATTAGTTTGATTTATTCCAGAAATGCAGTTACTTTTACATGATAAAATTTATTAGTATATCTCATCACTATTCCACTAGAAAATTGAAAAAATTATCACTTCAATAAAGGCAAAGTAATAATCTAAAAACTAGACTATGCCTTCTTTTACCTGATAAAACGTTTAAAAAATTAACATTCATCAGACTCATGGTAAAATAATATAAAGAATTCTCTTAAGATCAGCTTAAGCCAGGCGTGGTGGTGCACGCCTGTAATCCAAGCGACTTGGGAGGCTGAGTCAGGATCGCGAGTTCAAAGCCAGCCTCAGCAACTTAGCGAGGCCCTAAGCAACTCAGTGAGACCCTGTCTCTAAATAAAATACAAAATAGGGCTGGGTATGTGGCTCAGTGGCCGAGTATCCCTGAGTTCAATCCCTGGTTCCAAAAAAAAAAAAAAAAAAGATCAGCTTAAGGTATAAGGTATATGCTATGATAGCATTTCTAGTCACCATTTTTTTAGAAGCCCAGGTTAATGCAATAAGATTTTTAGAATAAATAAAAAGTAAAATAATGGGACAAGAAGAATTCTAATGCCACTATTTTCAAATGACCAGACAATCCCAAATATGTACAAGGTATTAAGATATTCATTGTGGTAGTCAAGTCAGGCTATATATTCTGTATATATATATGCACAAATACCCATATGCATGTGTGTGGTATATGCCATATACATATATACTCATTAATTTTTCTCACTATTGTATAGGAATGCAATTGACTTTTGTAGTTACTTTTTATATACAACCTTCTAAATTTATTTATTCTAATGATCTGTGAATTTTATCAAATATGATCAACAAAGGACAGTATCTAAAATGTAAGGTGATAAGAATAAAATGAACTGCCCAATAAAAAATGAGCAAAAGATATGAATAGGAATCTTAAAGAAGAAGAAACATGAAAGGTTCACAAGCATATGCAAAAACATTTAGCATCATTACTAACCAGAAAACTACAAATCCAAACCACAAGGAGATAACACCTCACACTCAATAGATTGAGAAAAATTAGAAAGACTGTTGGTGAGTGTGGACAACAACAGATCTCATAAACAACTGGAGGGGATGTAAAATCGTATAAGCACTATAGCAAATACTGTCACCAACTGTTAAATTTAGAATGTACATATCTATGAAATGGCATTTCCATTGCTAAGAATATACATTCAAGAAGCTCTGGTGCCCCATAAACTCAGAGCACATGAATGGTTGCAGTATCATTGTTTGTAATATCAAAATAATGGGAAAGAACCCAGATATCCATCAAAAGAAGAAAAATTGAGTTAAACAACAGAATATTATACAACAATAAGAATAAACAGATCTCAGATATACATAACAACACAGGTTAATCTCAAAAACATAAAAACATCAAGACACAGAAGCACACATGCAGATATGATTCCATTTACATAAAGTTCAGAAGCTCACAAAATTGATTTATTACTTACGTATCCACAGGTACATGGTATAATCATAAAGGAAAAATGAGGAAATTAATAACACAATATTCAGGATTATGGTTACCTCTGAGAGGCAAGAGGGGTGGCATTGGAAAGGGCCCACACCCTGGGGAAATTCTAAGGCACTATTGTGTTCTATTTCTTAAGCAGGGTGATGGGTATGTGACTGTTATTATTTTTACTGTACATTTACATTATATATACTCTTCTCTATATATTTAAAAATTTAAAAACCACATTAACAGGGATTGCATATCCAATAGGAGATCTACATATTATTTTGTCATATCATTCAGTGCTGATCCAACACAAAAGATTGTTTTAATGTCATTTATTAGTTTCAACCTATATGTGTAAACAAAAAGTAAATACCAGTGGAAATAAAATCATGAGAGTTTAATTATAATATCATATTGAGATTTAGAGAAATCCCACTACTTCAATTACCATCTCTTTGGGAAGCTGAGTAGTGGCTGCCAAAAGAAATGGGACAAAGGTATTAATGAAATGGGAGAGAGGGGTGAGACTTGAGAGGGATTAGCCAAAGGTATCTTGCACCACTTCCTGTTATTCACTACCCAAGTCCAGAAATTCCTGAGCTTCGCCCTATCGGTTGCCCAAGTTGTCCATTGTTGGAATGGGTGGAGCAGAAGAGCTAAAGGCAGAGAAACTTGGGTTCAAAGGGAAGTGATCCACAGGCACCCTTAAAAATAATTTCGGTTAAAAGAGTACAGACAAGCAAGGTCACAGGGATCCTGGCCCCGGGTAGGCTTCCCTACAGTTCTCCTTCTCTTGGCCTCAGGCTCCCTTATGGTGTATGGAGGCAGATGCAGGATAGCTAGGGGAAAAAAGTAAGCAATAGGGTTAAGCTCAAAGTCATTTCATGTTGCTAATAAACAATGAAGATAAAAACATCTCTCTCTCTCTGCCAACAATGCTACTACTAAAACTTCACCCTCCCCAACCTGAACCAATCTCTATAGCCCTATTATATGCATTTATTAATTTCATGCGACTGGTAGAAATACCCAGTACTGACATGAAAAAAATCTGGTGCCAGAGTAGAAACGTATGCTTTCAACCCTTATTTAAAATCAAACTCTCTCATAGCTTGGTTGCTATTCAGTTTAACTTAATTTCTTTCAGGACCTGGGCCAGCAATCACACTAATTTGCATGACCACCACTGTTTAAACAGGCCCCTTAGTTCTCCATGAATGACCTTCTATATACTATTAGACTTTTTGTGCATAAATCAATTGCTCTTATTCTAGTAGAACTGGGGCATTGGTAGAGAAGACTGCATTTGCAAAGCTGCCCAACTAAAAAGAAATTCAAAGCAGCCCTCCAAGAAGAAAAGCAAAAATAGTGAAATGAAGTATGCTAGCAGGCCCTACTCCAAGCAGGGACATTATCAACTTAGAACTCGTTTGAGCTGCTCTAATTTGTTTTTGTTTGAGCTGCAATATTTTTCTGTGTGGTAAGACCATCACCACTTCTAGCCTAATACCATTGTCCTAAAGGTTAGTTATCACTTATTTACACTGACTGGGAGGGAGAACTCAGCAACAAGGTGTCCATGTTTGACCATCTTACAATCTAAGAGGGAAACATAGGTGACGACCCAAGGTCAATGTGAGAGTCTTCCAGCCAGTTGTAGCCTTGATGACTCAATACAATACGAATTTGAAACCATCACCATCCATGTCTTATCTATGGATCAAGAACTGAACTGCCATTGTTTATTTAGCACAGTTAAAGCTCATAAGGGAGGAAACTAGAATGTATACACTTGTGCACGTGTGGATCTGTTTTTGTGAGTCATGTTATGACCACAGCAAAATTGTTATTTCTCTCTCTGCGGTATTGATGAGCAGGGAAAAGAAAGATGTGCTTTTTTTTTCTCTTAGCCAAGTGTATTCTTCACCTGGCAGTACAGCATGGTGAAAAGCAAGCTTCAGAGGCAAATGCAGGTTTCTAAGTTCCAGGTTTGGCTTTTCTATCAAACAGCTCCATAACCTTCAATAAGCTATTTGACCACTAACCCTCGGAATTCTCTTATAAAATAGAGATGATATTGCTGGGCCTGGTGGCACATGCCTGTAATCCCAGCAGCTTGGGAGGCTAAGGCAAGAGGATTTTGAGTTCAAAGCCAGCCTCAGCAATGACAAGGCACTAAGCAATTCAGTGAGACTCTATCTCTAAATAAAATACAAAAAAGGGCTGGGGATGTGGCTCAGTGGTCAAGTGCCCCTGAGTTCAATCCCCAGTACCAAAAAAAAAAAAAAGAGATGTTATTAATAAAATTTAAAGTATATGAAGTTGCTAGTATCAACCATTGTTGCACATGGTTTTATCAAATGATATCTACCCCATAAGCATCAAAGTAGCATTACTTGACTTTTCTCTCATCCATAAAATTTTCCTCATTTATTCTGTAGTTAATATGAGCACAGAAGAAAGAAATGGAATCCTGCAGCACTGAGGAACTGGAGAATGCCAAATGTTTTACCTTCTCCTGTCAGATTTTCTTATTGTATTTCAATTAATCAGGACTAAAAAGATTCTCCTTGTCAAGATTCAGGAAATCTGTTGAAGTACCTCATCGATTACTCAGAAGTAGAGACATTGAGATCTCATGCTGTCAGAGAAAGATAAATATTGTTTCCTCTGTAAAGATAAATTAATTTCATTAAATTAGAAGTTTTCAAGTCTTGGGATCTGAAAACCTAGGACTCAACAAAGCACCTTTTTGGAAATCCTTAGAAAGCAAACATGGGCCAAGAACAGTGGCACACACCTGTAATCCCAACAGCTCTGGAGGCTGAGGCAGAAGGATTAGAAGTTGAAAGCCAGTCTCAGCAACTTAGCAAGGTCCTGAGCAACTTAGTGAGACTGTGTCTCAAAATAAAAAATAAAAATGGGCTGGGGAAGTGGCTCAGTGGCTAAACGCCCTGGGTTTAATTCCTGGTACGCCCACTCCCCAAAATGAAAGGGAACAATGACAGTTATTTAAACTATTTAAATTTCAGCCATCTATTTTCTCCAACCTGAACCCTAAGAGAAATAGGATGGGGGAGAGGACAAAACACCACAACAAAATATAAGGTAAAAAGATGGCACCACTTGGGAGCATTTAACTGGTTAGAACATCACATCACCAGATCCTGGCCTGGCAGCAAAAGGTACTTACATGAGCCTTGGTTTCAATCAAGGGAATCGGGTTAAAAACAGTGAAAGGTTTCAGTCTGGTAAGTGTTGGGCACTTCCCACTTCTGCTATACAGTCTCTCAGATTGTGAGGCCACTGTTGATTCCAAATAGATTCAGAAAAGTGGTTCTCCAGATTTAGAAAAGTGGTTTTGCACAGCATGTTTTGGAGCCCTGAGACAATTAATACTTACCATAATATAATGCTAAAAACATTTTGTATTCAGAAAATGACATCAAATTTTTGCCTTCTGAATGATTTCTCTATAAATCATTCTGAGGATATTCAAAGGAAACTTTTACTTTCATTTCTCTGATTAATTTGTACTTTCTTTTACATAACATTTTCTTTCCTTTGTTGAGGAGGGTGGGTTATTGAGGATTGAAACCCAGGGCACTTTACCACTGAGCTACATCTCCAGCCCTTTATATTTTTATTTTTTTTAAATTTTGAGACAGGGTCTCAGTAAGCTGGTTAGGGCCTCACTGAGTTGCTGAGGCTGGCCTTGAACTTTTGATCTTCCTGCTTCAGTCTTTTAAGTTTCTGGGATTACAGGCACACACCACCATCCCTGGCTTACAAAACATTTTCTAAGACCTATTTTGTAACCAAGAAGGAAGTGAACCTTTTGATACTTGGGTCTCTGAATAAGCAAGCTATATATTCCACAAAATTAGTAAATCAAAGTTAATTAAATTGGTGACATGCTTCCAAACTCAAAACTCATATAGGACTGATACTTGGACAATTCTCCTAATTCATTTAGATATTTATAGATCACCTATAATGCAAAAAGTCTCATTAAACATAGTAGGTAGATACAGAAAAGTAAACAAAAATCTTGTCATTTCCTTCAGAGTTTACCAACTGTCTTATCAGCTTTTTCATCGCTGTGACCAAAGTCCTCACAAGAACAATTTTAGAGGAGGAAAAGTTTATTTGGCACTCACAGTTTCAGAGGTCTCAGTCTATAAACAGCCAACTCCATTCCTCTGGACCTGAGATGAGGCAGAACTTCATGGCAGAAGTTTGTGGCAGAGGAAAGCAGTTGGGGACATGGCACCAGGAAGAAGAGAGAAAGAGAGAGAGAGAGAGAGAGCTCCCCTCACCAAGAACAAAATATAAACCCCAAGGGCATACCTCCATCAACCCACCTCCTCCAGCCACATCCTACCTGACTATAGTCACCACCCAGTTAATCCCTATGAGGGGATTAATGTGCTGATTATGTTAAGGCTCTCATAACCAAATCATTTCACCTCTAAACTTTTCTTGCATTGCCTCACACATGACTTTTTGGGGGACACCTCCTATCTAAACCATAACACCAACTGATGGAGAAACCCAGTGATACAAAACTAGAACAAAATGTGATAAATACAAAGGAAGTGGGATTTGAAAAGTATTATGTAGTGGGGAGAGGTCACAAAATATGAGGCTATCTGTCACAATTAAGGGTACCAATGGCAGTTACCTTGAGAAAATATCATTTATTTGGACCTTAGAGATGTGTGGAGTTTTTGCAATAAAATGGTGTGGAGGGGGGATGGTATAAGGCATTGCAGATGGCAATTAGTTATGACCAAAACCATGAAGGTGTGAAAACATATTTTATATCACAGGAAGTATAAGTAGATTGGTGTGGCAAATCAAAACAAAGCGTTCTTGGTAAGAGAGAGATGTGGTAGTAAAGAAGTGGAACTGGTAAGTTGGTTCAAGCTACAATAGGCCTTGAATGTCTTACTAAATAATTAGAACTTGGTTATTTAAATAATGAAACCGTAAAAGACATGTTTTAGAAGATACTGGCATACATGTTACTGTTTATAGCAGCTCATTTCACAATAGCTAAACTATGGAACCAACCAACCTACATACCTTTCAACAGATGAATGGATAAAGAAAATGTGGAACATATACACAATGGAATATTATTCAACCTTAAAAACAAATGAAATTATGGCATTTGTAAGTAAATGGATGGAGCTGGAGAATATCATGCTAAGTGAAATAAGCCAGACCCAAAAACCAAATGCTGAATGTTTTCCCTGATAAGTAGATGCTGATCCATAATGGGGAGGAGGGATGAAGGGACTTTGGATTATGCAGAGGGGAGCGAGGGGAGGGCAGGGGTGTGGGGATAGGAAGAATGGTGGAATTACCCTATGTACATGTATGAATACACTACTGGTGTGACTCTGCACCATGTTCAGCTAGAGGAAGGAGAAATTGTGCTCCATTTGTGGACAATGTATCCAAATGCATTCTACTGTCATGTATAATTATTTAGAACAAATTAAAGTAACAAATTTAATAAAAAATAAAAAAAAATTTAAGTAACAAAAAAGAAGATACTGACATAGAATGCAGAATGGGTTGAGAAATGGAAAGACATGGGATTTGGGATAAAATTAAATGTTTTGGGCAAAATAATGAGGGCCTGAACCAGCCCTCATGGTGGTAATCAGCCTGGGAAGAGGTTGGGGTAAGAGACATTTCAGAGATTGAAATAATCAGGATAAATGGATTCTTTTGATATGTCTTCAAAGAGATATATGGGTTTAGGAGGAGAGGTCTAAAGTGATCCCTACACATCTCTCCATAGCCATTATATAGTATAAAGATCATTGGAGATTAGTCAAATTAAAAAAAAAATCACAAATTAAATTTGGGCTCAGGTGCCAGATAGAGATCCATAGAGGAATGGCAAAAACATAGTTGACAAGCAGGTCTATTCTTCAGGAAAAAAATGACCAAAACCAGATCCATAGATTTGAAAGGGCCAGATTAAGACACATGGACATGAAACCTAGGCTACAGATTGTCATATCCCTTTTAATCGATATGCTTTCAGTATTAATGGTATTAATTGATGGTATTTATTTGCTAGGGCTGTCATAACTAAGCATTACAGATTGGATGACCTAAACAGAAATGTATTTTCTCAAACTCCTGGAGGCTAAAAATTCAATATCAAGGTGTTGGTTTCTTCTAAGGCCTTTCTCCTTGGCTTGTAGAGAGCTATTTTCTTCCCATGTCTTCACATGGTCTCTGCTCTGTACATTCTATCCTCAAATTTCCTCTTTGTATAAGAATACTGGCCTTATTGCATTAGGACCTATCCTAATAAACTCATTTAGTTACCTCTTTAAAGGCCCTATTTCCAAATATGATCCCATTCTGGAGGTTAGTACATCAATACATGAATTTGGGGAACAGTGCAATTTATACAATTACACTGGTCAACATTTACTGAGAGGAGGAATAGAGTAATGTGTGAGAAAACGTAGAGAAGGAAAATCATAAGTGACAAATGAGTAATTTAATTTATCTTTGAGTTGCATGCCTTCCTCAGCAAAGCAGAAGCCCTGAGGATAACCAGACTCACCACCTCTGGGTGGCAGTTTAAAATCATCCGTAAGCAACTAAACATGGTGGATTGTCTAAAGAACTTAATAAACAGAATCTAACATATATAGAGACATGAGGTGCACAGCCTACCAGAGATTAAGGATAGTACCCAACCATTATAATAAAAGCAATGTAGGAGCAAACAGACCAATGGAATAAAATAGTCTAGAAACAAATACCTGTTGACATGGAAATTTAATATATTACAAAATTGTCAGGAAGTAATAGATTTTTAGCAAGGTTAATAGTGAATTGGCTTATTCTATAGAGAAAAATAAATCTGTATGATTTACAAATTTTATTCCATGTCCTTGATAAAACTAACCTGTGGAAGGTGATACTATATGATTAATAGAAGGAAATACAGAATATTTCCAGCTAGCACATGTTGAATGGGCATCTTTTAAGACAACTGGTTTAGTCCTGTTTTAAACTATCCTTAGAGTTTGTGAGTATTCCCTGATATCTTCTGAAACTTTGACCAAAATTATAATTGATACCAGGTATGCAGTATGAAAAATAGGTCCTCAAAATTGGAGTTTAGAGCCTGGTGTGATCGTGTATGCCTGTAATCCCAGAGACTTCAAAGGCTGAGACAGGAGGATTACAAGTTCAGGTCCAGCCTCAGCAACTCTCAGTGAGGCCCTAAGTAACTTAGTGACACCCTGTCTCAAAAAAATTTTTTAAAGGGCTGGGGACATGACTCAGCAATCCTGAGTTCAATTCCTAGTAACCACACCCATAAAAATGGTGTTGAGGATTGCATTGCTTCTATTTGAAGACTGCACAGAAAACCTCCTTGCTAGAAGGATCACAAAGACTGGTGATCTGCCATACAGTGGCATTCCAGGTACTCAGATTGCCACAATGGGTCAGTGAGTGAAGGAAGAGATGAGGCCTTGGCAGACAAAGTGGCTGTGGCACTTCATTGCTGTGGTGATTAGGGGATCACTAAGATGATAGGGTGGAATGCTCTGGAAAGTAAATGTAAACAAGAAGATAAGCATAAAGCCTTGAATTTCCAACCCAAAGCCATGGAGGAGAACCAGAAATCCTCTCTGGTGCCTTATAGAGTTCCTTAGCTTGTGCAGCTGCAGGGCAGATATAGCTGAGAGTCAAGCCAAGGCTTGATTATAAGAGCTTGAATTGGTATTTTATTTAAATATATCAGGCCACAAGCTCTTTTGCAGAAACTGTAATGCCAGAGACAAGAAATTTTGACTTGGTGACAGTAGAAATGAAATCAAGTCAAGTGAGCACAAATATAAGGCAAGGCTTAGTGGTGGTGGCAGCAAGGTGGGAGGGTGCTTCAGCCGAAGCTGGTAGCTGGGGCTTCAGGGAAGCACTGACCATGAAACCAGGCTGCTCTCTGAATGGCAGTAGATACTGTCTTTGCAGATTAGCTGGGATTGGCTAAAGTCTGATCATTTCCACTGACCAGAGGCATGGCTCCAAAAGATGCTTCTTCTTGTGCAAGGCTCAGAACACAAGGCAGTCCCAGTTAATTTGTAGCTGGTGCTCCCATCCTGTGGCTTAATCTGGGCCTTTGGATAGGGATGAAAGATTTTGGGTGCTTGGGCTGCTATAGCTGCTAAAAAAAACCCAAGAAAGTGTACAAGAAAACACAGCACCTCTAACAAGCAATCAGCATGTACTATCTACAAGAACACTAGTGAAAAACTAATAATGTGTTGCCCCGCTGTGTAGGTGACCTCCAAAATTAGTGATTCTTTCAGTTGACTAAGAACAAGTGAGACTAGAGGGTTTCTTTAGGTTTTTGCCTTGGTAACAAGTTTACCTTGTGCAAACATTCTACTTCTGTGATTTTATCGTGATGGGTCTGTTCAGAGCACAAGGTGGAGAACCAACATGCCGTGCTACAAAGGGTGATACTTTATTGTACCTAGGGATTTGCTTCATTGTCTCAGACTTTTGTCCCACTTTGCTGTTTCCTGACTGTTTCAATTGGAGGCCAGTTGGGAAGGATTCCAGCTCTGATGATTAGGGTGGAATATTTGGATGAACACAAGCAAGACTGATTGATAACTTTGAAGCTTCAGGTATATCTGAATTATTTTATAGTTGGGACTTTCATTGAATTATTATCCCCAGAACATCACCCCAGTCCATTACTTGATGATATTATACTAGTTGGATCTGATGAGTGAAAAAAAAGTGAACACTTCAATTGCCTTAATATGATATGTACTAGAGAGACAAAGATAAACCCATGAAAGTTTAGGGGCCTGGCCCATGGGGAAGTTCCATGAGTCCATTGTTCTAGAACATAGTGTGATAGTTCTTGTCAAGAAGAAATACACTGCTGCACCTTGGGCCTCTCACCACAAAGAATATTGTACAGCACCAGGTGGGTCTTCTTGGATTCTGAAGGCAACGGGCACAAAGGTGCTGTTCTGACATCTCAGTAGCACTCTAGAACATACCTGAGAAAAAAAGTAAAGTGCACAAGTCATTCAAAGGGGAGATGGTAGACAAGATAGTTGTTTAACCCCTCTGTCAGACTGATGATAACCAGAAAAGCTGCCGCATACTTCATTGGTCAGTCAGCAGCAACACATTTGTGGATGGCTAGCAGGATGAACTTAAACTATGTACACCTGTGTGTTTGTGTTCCTGTGTCAGAGAGGGACAGTGAGAAAGACATAGAGACACTGAAACAGAGAGAGAGAATAAGGGAATGTATTTTAAGTAAATGATTCAATAAACTGAAACTTTCAGGAAATTGATTACCCTTAGGATATACCATCTTCCTTGAAGCTAGTGAGGTTGCACACCCAGGTTTCTCCAACCTCAGATGCATCTTGATTGATCACCCCGAAGTGGGTCTTCCTTCCTTGCTTTGAGATGTTACTAGTTGGAGCAGAGTCCTTGAACCACAACAATCAGCATCTCTTGGGAACTTGGGAAGTGTGGACTCTCATGACCAGATCTGCTGAATTGAATCTACATGTTAGCAATGTCCACAGGTAATTTTATGCACATCACTCTATAATATGTGATTATGTTAGAAGATGCCTCTAAGATTAGGGAAACTTGGATGCACAGCCTTACTGGGAAGCAGGTTTAACCTAAGAAATTTTCCCTTGTTACTCTGAGCAAAGCCTCAGATCTCCACCCGGGTGCTTTGCTTGGGAAACCTCTGGGTTTTTAGAGGAAGGGTGAAGGAGAACCTCCTCAGATTCATAACTTATCATCTCTGTAGTTTGTCTCCAAAGATTCTAGACAAAACTTCACATCTTGTCTTGTCTAAAAACAAATATATATGTGGCTGAAAGTCTGCTCTAAAGTCTGTGGATCATGTGCCTCTGGTCTCAGGAGTGATCTGTCTGAGGCAGTCTTTCATGCTGTCCCTCACTAGCTGACTCCAACATGAGCCTGGCCCTGGTCTTCACAGTTCCTGACGTATTCCCTCACCTCCACCCCCACCTCCTCCCACCCACAGTGCTGCTAGGGCCCCCTCCTGAGATCCCCCATGTCCTGCTGCACTTCTGCTACCCTGGAACCAAACATGTTAAAGTGAAATTGCCTGAAATTTCTGAGATTGGCTGTGAGTTGTTAACCTCTATATAACAATAATATATATGCCTGCCACTTCCCAAGTATCTATAACTACTGAATAAGTGAATGAATAAATGAAGGCAATAACTTACCCAAGACCATGCAGCTGGGGTGGCAGCCCAGCTCTGACTCAACCTCCCAACATTTTGGGCTCCCCACTACTCAAGCTGCCTCTAGATTTCCTGCTAAATAACATTCAGTTGAAAAGTTCACAAAACAGAGGTTGTGACATAATTGCCAACTGTATTTTGTGCAGAAAATGCAGCTTTTTAAAGCATATTTTGCATGTAAAATGCTTCTTATGTATAATTTAGCATCACTGTGCAGAGAGTTCCAGGATTTGGGGGTAAAGAGTAGGGAGAGAGACATCAGAAAGAAAACATGTCCTTAAAATAAAATAGTCACAAAGAAATGGTAGTTCAACACAATCAGTACTTTAAAATAAAGTTCAAGTATATATCTCATTCTTCCTTTGCTGTAAAATAGCATTAGTCTACTTTCCACTTTCTCTAATCACTTACATTACAAAGATTTGTGTTCAGAAATGAGTGCTTGGGTAGTTGAGAGTTATCATGTGATCATTCTTGGTGCAGGTACATATTTCTTCCATTTTATGTTTAAACTTGCTAATTGTGGTAGCCTGAAGGCTGAGGAACATAGTAATTATTTCTTTTACTCTGGCACACCTTCCTTTTATTTATTTGTTTTTCCTCTTTTTTTCTGAAGCACAAATGAAATTCTAGCCTGGTTAATTCTTCTTGCTCTGATTGCCAGACTTTTCAGTAACCACATCTGAGTTTTTTTGACATCTGGGTAATTTTCATTATTTCAGTCCAGCAGTGACCTTTGAAATTCCAGGATCATTTTCTCTCCCCTTCCTAGTGCCCCCACAAGACCCAGAAGCACATACATCTGAGGGACCTCTCGGCATCTTCACATCTGTTGGCATAAAGATGAAGGCCACTGTGTGGTCGATTTTCAACAACAGGTGTTGAACTTGGGAAAGGGTTTGCTGGTTTGGAGGGATGGGCAGAAGCAGTGCTTAATTCTTAGTTTCCAAGCCCTTTGGAAATACTTAGAAAACAAAGTTAATTTGTTTATACAAAGCTTGCATTGAGAAACCACAGTAAGCAATTGCTTAGTAAAAGACAGGTTTTTGGTTTCAAAGTCTTATACATCTTACATCAATTTCCATCCAGAGTGATTCAGTCTAAGGTAATGCCTCCTTGATGCATCTAGAATTCAAGAAATACTACTCATTGAAGGGGTCGCTCAGTTACTCCTATGCCTAGTTTTAGAGACCATACACAGTTCTTAACCCTAGTATACAGGGTGGAAATTTTTTCCAAGACTAATTAGCCCAGTGGAAGTTACTCACCAGGAACAATGCACCAGTGTGAAATACCATCCGTATTATCTGCCTTACAAAATCTCTGAAATCATTGCTTTTCTTTGCTCACTGGTAGTAAAGACTCTAAATTATAGAAACAATAGAAGCACTGTGTTTAACCCAAAATATCACTGAAATCCCATTTTAGGAAAATCTGTTTCTTTCAAATTTTCCCGAGAAGTACAAAGTGTTGCTTGGTGTGCAGTTATCTGCCGGTATAAATGGTATAAATGGATGATTACTTAAATACAGCTTCTTTTAGAAGGGAGTTAGAGGACTTTACAAAAGCATCACGCTGTGCTTGCCATACAGGTGAGGTTTTTGCAAGTAAATAATTTGACTTAAAGGATTGTTAGAAACTTTCCTTATCTATTTATCTGGGCAATAATTGCTATATTTCTAACCTGCTTTTAAAAAATCAGCTGGGGTTTGATTCCTTCCCAGTATCTTAAAAGTCAGAAGTTATTTGATGGGAAGGAAAGGGTGGGTGAGAGAGTTAAAGATAAATGATCCTCTTCATCTGAGTTCCCAGAAGCGCTCTCTCTCCTACCCTTATAGCATGGAGCTGTGCACTACCAAAAACTGCCCAGGAGGCCTTGCAGTCAACATACCTTAAATGTCCCATAGATCTAGAAGTTTAGAACGACGTTCAGCTCAGAAGATCATTTTCAGAAAGACTTCAGTTTGCCAGCCCTAATAATTTTGAAAATGCGGCTCCAACTCAAATGCTCTGTGCAATCAGTGAGCTGTCCTTTTCACCAGGAACCCAGAAAACCGTTTTGCAGAGGGTGAGCTCTCCCTGGGAAACAGTCTTCGTCCTCTTGGGCTACCCTCTCCATGTGAAATCTCAATGCCTGTGAACTCCATGTGAAATCTCAATGCCTGTAAAATCTCAGTGCTGCTGATACCATCACATTCTCACTTCTGTTTTCAAGCGTGGGGTGCAGCTTCTTAAAGGTTATTGCAGAGTCGCAAGAATTTACATCAGATTTCCATAAGCATTTGTGTAAGAGATTTTAGCGACTTTATGATCAGACTTTTCTCACTTGCTTATAATTTGCTTTTAATGAGTCAAAGTAGCACAAAAGTTAGTGTATTTTATTCCCCATTGTGGAGGTTTAGCTACTTCTGCCAGCCACCAAAGTACTTTACACCATTGGAGAGGAGAATCAATAGGAATGTGGGTAACTCAGCAGAAATCCATCCCCACTAGAGAGAAAAAGCATCTCTATTTCTCAGTTCTCCTCACATACTGGATTTTCACAATAAAAAAAGGAATCTATTTTAATAAAGACCTTCTTGCAGGCTAAAGAGATAACAAAGTCCTACTGATGATTTGGGAAATCACTGAAATTTCCATGGAGGGTAAGAATCCATGACAAATAAGATATCTTGATTCAAGGAGTCAAGAGACTGCTAGATTTCTTTTTTTATTTTATATTTTTACCATGATATTTTATCATGAGTTATCTATTAACAAATTCCTACTTTAACTCGAAATATCATATTGCCAATTTAACAAAGATAACCATTTCAAGTAAAAGACCCTGAGGTCACAGTTTTCAGAGATAACCATCTGCCATTATCATTGGTCCCAGAAGATTTTCTCAATCTTGCTTGATAGATTATTCATAATGGAGTCCTGAGAAGCCATATAAGAAGTTAGACTGCTTTTAGGCCATCTTGCTATAAGAAAGCCCAGAGCGGTCCACCAGGAAAGATCATATGGAGAAGTTCTGAAACTCTCTGTAGATGACAGATCAGAGAATAAAGAAAGGAAGGGCCTGACCAGTCCTCAGCTGCCCCAGACCACTGTTTTAGCAGCAGCTATTATTTAAACTACAATCATGTAAATGACTCCCGTGAGAGCTACCAAATTGAGTCTGTCCCAAATTCTTGATCCACAGAAACTAGGAGATAATAGGAAGATTATTGCTTTAAACCAGTAACTTTGGGGGTGATTTGTTTTGCTGCAATAACCAGAACAGACACTTCCACTACAGTGAGACTTTGTTGGTCTGAGACTTTTGTATTCAATGGCAAGATAGGAATTGAAGGAATGATGAATGACAACCAAGATACCTCCTTTCACTCCTTTATCTTAAATTTGTCTCATAGAAAGAATCGGGAAATAATATGGTTTATTAACCTACACATGCATCTTACAGTACCAGGTTTTTGGCAATTTATGCTCACCTTAAAGCATTACCTGCAGGGTATGTAATTCCTTTCAATGCTGGATCTAGAACTCACGTAAATTATACTATGTGTGCTCCTTCCAATCCTAGAAATAGACACTTTTTGGATGCAAGAACAAAGCAGTCCCACATCATGTCCTTTCAAGTTAGCAATCAAGCTTTGCAAAATGTTTTCCTTGTTTCCCTGGTCTTACTGATTTAGAAATGTATTTATTTTTGTGAGGAGCTGAATGTACTGACACATGCTGTACTTTTCCCTGAGGAAAAGCTCATATGCCTGATATGCCTGCATCATGCATACAGCCAACATGCTCTACTGGGGCAAAATGGATTGTTCCACGCTTCACAGATCCTGCCTTCTCACTAGTTTGGCAAAGTGGGTGTTTGGCTGCTGCTGCTTTTGTTTTGTTTTGTTTGTGGGGTTTTTTTTGTGTGTGTGTGCTTTTTTGTTGTTCTTCATTTGCACTTTGCAAGGTTTGGGTGTAGAGAGAAAGAAGAAGCAACACAAAGTCAATTTTGAAGAAACAACAAATCAGCAAGGATTTTTACAAAGAATCTGTTAATAGATATTCTGCTGTGCTAGGATGATGGAGCTCATTAAATATTGCATGGCAGCCACATCCAGGTTGGTGGCAACTAAAATCAGTCGATAAATTTCATTTTTGTTATTTCCATTAAGGTCATGAGAAATTGCTCTACAATGTTCACAATCAGTAGTGTCCTTAATAAAATGGGGGTTGAGAGTAAGCATTAGCTACTTGAATATCACATTCATTTTTAAAATCAAGTAGGCAACACCAAGGTTAAGTCTAATGTTTATATAAGTCAAATGAAAACCTTCATTGTAACCAAAGAGTTCAGGGAGAATGAAGAAACTTAATTTTGCAGACAACTGAAATACCAAATACTGTTCACCTGCTTTAAAATGTGACAAGATTTTTTTGGATATTTGGTCACTTGTTATTATGGGCTTTCTGTAGGTTTATTATTATTCATTATTATTATCATTAGTCACAGTTCTTAAATATATTTCCATGGTTCCTGAGCTTTTCCCCATTTTTGTTGAGTTGTTTGTGTCCTTTGAAAGCAGTTTAGTAAATCGCATGTACTTACTACTCTTTCTTAGGTAATGAATGCATAGCTTCTACATCTCGCAGGGCCTTATTCATTTCCTCTTTTGAAAACTCTATCAGTAAAAACTACCCACATTCAACCTGCCTACAGTTTTGGCAGAGCTTGAAAATGTTATGATTCCAAGATACACCATTAGCTTAATATCTGATCTCATTAAGCTATGTTGCTTTCTAAGTATAATGTAAACAAAGTGGAATTATTAGCAACTTCCCTGAGTCATACAGTATAATTTATTTTTATAGCAGCTGGTTGTCAAATGAGGATGTCTGTCTTTACACACTGCTTGTATTTCACCACGTCCTGTGTCTTCACTATTCGTTCGAAAACAATTCTGCTTTCAAGGATATGAAAGAAATAAAGAAACAAACCGTGAAGTACAAAACCTTACTTTTATTCTCACATTTTCAATGATAAGAAAAAGATTTCTTTTTTGATGAACAGATTTTTTTTTTTCTTAAATCCATAGGGGTGTTTTTTCAAAAGGTTCTATCCATTAATTGCTATTTCTTATTTGGCATTAAACAGAAAAATGATTCAAAATTAGATTTCAACTACACAAAATATATTGTAACTACATATATATTTATTGTAAACACCCATGTAGGTAATTAACACTTTTATGATGTCATTATTAATAGCAATTGAGCTTACATTTTGCATCAGTAATTCTTTTTTATTCCCTAGCAAAACAAAATAAAAACCAACTCTTTTCTGGATGTACCCAGTTTTGAGTTGGATTTTACAAAGCAAGCTACTCCTAAGTTTGCCTTTTACATTGCTTTTTTCTTAACAAAACCTCAATTGGAGTGGGAGCAGGTGGGGAGTAGGGAGCAGAATTCTGTGATATGCAAAACAAAATGAGGCTCATTATGGACAGAAAATGTATCCTGACCTATTTAGTTTTATTACTTTCATTTAGAGAGTGACTAAAAGTAAACAAAGCCTTTTTGAAAGAGACATACCAGGCTTTGCTGTAGACCAAGAAAGGCCTTTAAAACATGCTATATAATTTGATTAGGTTTATTTGTAATTTGTAGATGTCTAAAACTCTCTGCAGACTGATTTCAGACTACATATGGACTCTCAAATTACTGAACTTAGCTTCCCTAGGAGAGTTTCAGGCAGGGCAGACTTGTTCAGACTCCAGTGTGAGAGATAGCAAAGTTTAGTGCATAGAGACCATGGAGCACTTCATAAGGGACACATGGCTCACTTTATATCATGTAACAAAAAGAAATAGAAAGTTCTTGAAGCATGCAATTTTACTACCACCCAGCAAACACTCCACTGAATGCCTTCTCGATTTGCCCATGGGAAATCATAGTCCTTTACAATCCACACTTTCTGTATTGTTGGAGGGCAGCTGCATTAATTTTGTTTCTGATATTATAACAAATGAAGCATGCCTCTTGTCTAACAAGATGAAAATCTCAAGTCTCCACATGTTTCCATGAACATGTAACTAGCTTTGGTATTTTTCTAAAATAGGGAATAGTTTATACTGAAATTTTATGCAAAATTCTTTCAGAAATTGTTTTTCCCCCATAAGAGTTTCCCTAAGTTGCTGCCTTCTGCCCATTTTAAATGCTGAGTTTCACACAGAAAACATTTAAGAAAATGACAGAAAAATGAGCGTCATCAGCAACTTCAAAGTAAGGCCATACAATTCAGAATTTGTTACTAGGAGTCTTTCAGGACTAAACCACACGTGGAGGTATTTTTCCCCTCATTTCTCAAAGCAGAAAAGGCTGCACTGAAGATCACCCCAGTTTATTAATTTTGCAATTGATTATACTGATTGCATGAAGATTTCCATTGCAAAAACAGATTTTTAAGGACTAAAAATATGACAATTATGCAGGTTACTCATTTAAGCGAATAAACAACTACAGGTTTTTAAAGTAGCAGACACTTAAAAACGCAGGGAGTCATTTGCCCCCTTCTTTCACCTGCCTGAAATTTCTATTCATGTTTTAAAAATAAAAGAGGGGCAATGCATGCTAAATGATAGCAATCAAGACCCTTCATGCAATAGTTCAAAAATCTGAAATGAATTATTTGTGGGAGCATTACAGATAATTAAAATACGACATTGTCTTGATAAAGTATCTCCATGCAATTAAATACAGCCTGATCCTTAGAAAGGGAATCAAGGAATCCTCTCCAGGGCTGAACAGCCCTCAAGTGGTAGAGCTGAGGCTCAGCCTGAGCATCTTCCTACCTCCACATTCCTACTTCAGTCCCTTAGCCATTCTCAACAAGGAAAGGGTAAGGAGAGGAGCTGGGGCACTGTCATTTGTCACAACAAGGGTGATTGAGTGCTGGTGACATTTAGTGCCAGGGACTGGGAATGCCAAACAGACCCACAAAATGAAAAATTTCCCACCCAGAAGCCCTGGCTCCTTCTTAAAAGAGGACCTCTTGAAATTGTTTTCATCTGTCCAGGATGCTTTTCCCTCTCATGACAAATTCAAGTGCAAGGATGAACAAAATCACCCTGGGATGCTAATTTTAACTTAATAAAGAACTTGGAATCATCACAGTTTATTGCAGGGCTTCTCAAACTGGCGCAATGTCTCAGTAACAAGAATTCTTGTCTGTTTTGTTTGCTGATGGCAGATAATTGGGCTCAGCCTAGACCTGCTGAATGAGAAACTCCAGGGATCTGAAGGAGCCAAAGAACCTGTATTTCTAACAAAGACTTCAGTGCCATCTTAGGATTGAGCCATTTATTTGGTTTAGAAGCCAAGTAAATCTGGGACAATGCCTAACTCTGCCCCTTAATTGGGTGTGACCTTAAGTGAGACACAGCATCTGAGTCTGATTCACTTACTAAACAAATAGTTTAGAATGCCTACTTTCTTTGTCCTACTGCTGAGTTTGTATCATAAGCAAAACAATACAGATTTTGCCTTCATGGATCCTTAACTTTAAAATGAGAATAAGTAATGCCACTACCCAGGGTGGATGTGCAAGTCAAATGAGATAAAGATATAAATTCAAAATTCAGTACCAAAGCCTTTCCATGGAATTTGTTTCTTTAATGAGTCCCATCTAAGTGTCAGCAAGGGAGAATTACTCCTACCCAACACACAGTAAAGCTTTCTGAAAACCATCTTTAACATCTCTCTCCTTGGCACCACCCTGAGGTAGGGTGAATTCACATTCTAAAATGTCACTCAGCTCTCCTGTTGGTCAAGAAATCAGACCAACAAGATGTTTATGTTCTAAAAGCTTTTGTCTTTTTCACATTTGAAATTCCTATTACTCAAGACTCCACATTTCAACTCAAATGTGAAATTAGTAATTATCATTATCAATCTTAATCACAATGCTTTTTATTTCTAGAGTGCTCTCACGCGCATCTCATATGATCCTGACAATTCATTTAAGAGAGATGGAACTGGTATTATGATCCCACTTTAAAGATGCTGAAAATGTTGAAGCTTCTTTTCTCGAGGCATTATCCTGGGAAGGAAGAACCGAGACTGTGACAGGTCTTTCCGTTAGACCCGACCTTTCAGGCAGTCGCTCAGCAAAAACAAGATCTTCTAAGGCCTTCTCTCAAAGAAGACTGGTCCAAGGACAAGCAGGATGAGCACCATGTGTGTTGTGGTTTGGATATGAGATATCAGATATCTTCTAAAAGCCCCTATGTTAATGCTGGGATATTCAGATTGAATTATGAGAGAAGTAACCTAATCAGTCTACCCTGGTTTGAATGGGCTGACTGTAGGCAGGTGGGTATAGCTGGAGGCAGTGGAGCTCTTGTTGTGTGCCCTGAATGGTTCATATTCCCTATGGACCCTACCCTTCTCTCTGCTTCTTGGCTGCTATAAGGGAAGCAGCTTCCTCCTCCCCATGCCCTTCCACCATGATCTACTGCCCAGACCAATGGAATCACTCAACTATGGACTGAGTCTTCTCAAACTATGAGCTCCAAATAAACTTTCCCTCCTCTAGTTGTTTTTATCAGGTGTTTTGGTAACAGCCATGTAAACACCCTGGGATTTTGTCAGATATAGATTTTGGTCTCATCCCAACAGAATCAGAATCTGCATTTTAACCAGACCACCCAGATAATGTGTATGTACGCATATTAAAGTTCGAAAAGTACCATTTTAGGGGGAGAAAAGAAACCGGCACATGCAGCACAAGTTGAATCATTTAATAACTCACATTTTTTAAGTGTTAACACACTGCATAATAAAACAACTATTTTTTCATGAGTAACTTGTGAATGAATGACTGCATACATACCACAATGAATTTTATGGTACCTTGACTTTTTTCTTGCAAAAGTTCCAACAAAACATCAGAATTAATATTTTCCCGCAGTGTTATTCACTCACTCTTGAATCCTCCAAGATCATCCCTGATTGAAGAATTTGAAAATATAAGATTTTGTTTCCATAGTGCGCCTTTAAACACCTAATTATATTCTTAAAACCCTGTGGGACTATCTTTTGATAGCCACAAGAAAAGCTTATGAGTCAGAGGCTAAAGGAACTATGGGACACAAGTATCATTTGTTTAGCAACTTTTTGTTGCATTTCTACTCATATGAGACACAGATTAGGCCCAGAGAAGAGTTGGAGAATTTTAGCTCCTTCCTTTTTAGCACTACATGTAAGTCAAAGATGAAAAAAAGTATTGCCATTAAGAAACTGAGATCTGAAATTTAAGTGGTTATAATATAAAGTAAAATGTGACAAATTCCATCAGAAAGGAAAAAAATAAAATGTCCTGGTTATTAAGAAATAGGGAGGGGCCAGGCTTTGTGGCACATGCCTGTAATCCCAGCAGCTTAGGAGGCTAAGGCAAGAGGATCACAAGTTCAAAGGCAGCCTCAGCAACTTAGCAAGGCCCTAAGCAACTCAGTGAGACCCTGTCTCTAAAAAAAATTCAAAATGGCCACAGATGTGGCTCAGTGGTTAAATAAAATTCAAAATGGCTGCAGATGTGGCTCAGTGGTTAAGCACCCATGAGTTCAATACCCAGTAACTACCCCCCACCAAAAAAAAAAAAAAAAAAAAACTAGGGGAGGTGGCTCTGTGGGCAGGAGAACAGGAACATTTCAACAGATGACATACTCTTGAGTGGTGGATCTTCAAAATGATGTTGAGTTTATATGAGGCCCCAGGCTTAATGGAACATCAGCCACATTAACCATCAGGAAGGAGACTCTGACCACAATCTGCATGTGGTCATCCCTACCTCAATGAGGACTGATTTGAGAACTGGAGTAGTGTGGGGACAACATACATTGATAGGAATATGGTGGAGAAAGCAAAGACAGAAGGAAGGAGAATTGGGCTGATGTGACTTTCCTAGTCAATGTGCATTTTCTAAAATGTAAATTCTTAAACTCCCTGAACCAGAGAGAGAGAGAGAGAGAGAAAGAAAGAGAGAGAGAGATCTAGAAAGTTGACCCTTTTCAGAATCCCAGTAGAGTCTGTAAAAAAACATTATCAAGAGGTGATGGTTGAGCACATCAAGCAGTTGGCTCTCCTATACTCCTTCTCTGCTAAGGGAATTAAAAATCCTTATACAACAGACTAGAGAGACTTTCCTTTTGTGATGTGAGTCATCATTTAAGTTTGGCTGCAAGAGTCTCAGAAAAGATACTCCTCTTTCTAGTGGAAGCCAAGAAAGACACACAAAAGATAAGTAGGAGAGTCTGTACTAATTCCTGTCTACAGCCATACCACCCTGAATGTGCCTGATCTCATCTGAACTAATTCCTGTGGGTTCCCCATGTATTTTATTTTTAATTTATTCTTTAGGATAGTTTTGTGGGTTTTTTATATTTGTTGTTGTTTTAATACCATCAGGCTGGCTGACTTCTTATTTCACATTATTTTCACATACATTAAAAATAATACTGAATACTTGGAACTGTGTGTTGTTGTGTATTGTTTTGGGTTCGGTTGGGTTTTTCTGCTAGGCTCATCTCTCACTATTTCTATCCAAATGATTATTTCACAATACTCAGGAAGGATCAGAAGGACATACCTAATAATTTCCCTGCCCTTCCCTACCCCTCCACCCATTTCCATGCTGGGTAGCCTCTTTTATAGTGGAGAAACTTATACATTTCACGAAAGGAATCAGTACTAAAAGGAGCATCTTTAAATTGGTTCTTCTCAGGTTTGATTTTTTTGAGAGAGAAAATGGAAAAGTTAACACTGACCTCAGGTGACTGAGATTTCTGGAGGCCACAGGAACAAATTCAATTATGCTCTGCTGTCTGTCCTGACCAAGACCTATTCCCTACACTGCACAAGCTATTTTCCACAATAGCTTTGTCTGAGCTCTGACGTTCTGGTGATACCAGTGTCCACAGAGATGAGCAATGGGATTTCACAGAAATTGTATCCATCCCTCCACCTACTTATATGGGAAGTTATTGTATGTACAATAAACATGCAGAACATGTCTGAATCATGACTTTTACCACCTTATTCAAATCAGAGACATTCTTATGACCCATATCCAGACTAAGAGGATTCAAATAACCAAATTGTACATTTAAAATCCAACTCAAAACTGGGCATGGCAATACATGCCTGTCATCCCAGCTACTCAGGAGGCTTAAGCGGGAGGATGACAAGTTAGAGGCTATCCTGGGCAACTTAGCAAGACCCTGCCCCAAAATAAATTTTAAAAGGGTTAGACAGGTAGTGCAGTGGTAGAGCACCCTGGGGGTTCAATCCCAGCACTGGGAAAAAAATTTCTAATTCAGATGGCATGACATGGCATGTCCTTCTTGGAAAGCAACATACTTTCAATATAATACCTGAAAACTCTGAATAGTCCTAATTGTTATCAGTTCTGCACCACTGCTCTATTTTCACAAACTCAATATATGGACAATTTTATTGTAAATTGACTGAGTTTCATCCAAGGTATGGGACCTAAAGGATCATTATCAATCATATTTGTTTTTGTTTGAGAATATTGTATTTTCTGTAGCTTGTCCTCCACAAGTAGGAGGTTGAGAGGGGCCAGTCTGTGTCCACATGGCCTTCAACCCCAATTCAGTTCCCCATACTAAAAAGAGGAGAGCAAATTGGATATTTCTGGGCTCATGTGGTTAACACTTTCTCTGCAGACGATTCAGAACCTTCCAAATGATATTTATCTATAACTTTCCACTGAAGAATGTAATCTGCATCTGATTTATGAAAATATTTATTGGTTTCATAATTGTCCTGCAACCTGTTAATCTATCTCAAATTGATTGCACAGATACCCAGCTGTGCATTAACTCTTGGCCCATTACTAAAGTTGCAATGTAGCTATTGCAAATTTTAAATTCATAAATGCCACCAAAAAAATCAATGCATATCTCATGAAAAAAACAAGATCAATTAATATCAATGACTTATTTGTTTCTATAGTTCTCTCAAATGTATTACATAAAGGTATGAGTAACATTAAGAAAATGGAGATTTAGGTTTTTTACCTACAGAGAAGTGGAAATTTATCCTCCCCTACTATGAAGATGTTTGGGATTTTCCCACCCATGTGAAATTTCACTGACTCCTGGTCTATTACTTGACTGTTGTGTTTAAAAATAAATCTAAATTACATCATCCACATGCGCTCATAGAAATCTGTATCCAAAACTCTACTGACAATAATATGCCTTTGGTTCAAGTTACACCCATCTGAATGGGGAGATGAACAGATCAGTATTGTACATAAGCTGATGCTTAAGCCTCACCGCACAGGTAATTAACCTTGGGTAGTACAAGAACTTTCGTGTTTCTTTCCTGGATTTTGCCTCAGGTATTAACCACCCAAAAAGTAACAGGCAATGTTAAACATCTCCAGCAAACAGCTGGGTATCATTTCACATGACATAACAAGAACTAGACTTCCAAAAAATTAAAAGCTAGTTTGGATTACTGTTGTTTGTTGGGTGCTTGAGGCCATTTGGAGTGGAAAGAATTCTGCAGCTAATTAGAAATACACAGGATTAGGAAGCAGAGTCTGGCATTCTCACCCCTCAAGTGTTAGGCGGGAGCTAGTGCTAAAGAGAAACTATGTGGCGGTTTGTAAAAGAGCTGGCCTCCTTAGCTTAAGTTTGACTATCTTAGCCTCAACAAAGAGCATTCTTATCTTCACTGAAATCAGACACGACCCCATGGAAACAAAGTACTCTCAGCCTGTCTTTAAAATAATGCAAGTATGCAAATCATAATCCTAATCTCAGACCTGAATATGCAAGTCTACTCTAATTAATGCAGGAGGCCATGGAAGTATTAATAACAACTGATTGGCATTCCTTAATGGCCCTGGAGTAAAGTATCTTATAATAAAAGGTCTTTCATATTATTTTTCCCTTTGTGGGTACCCTTAGATGACAGATGATCTGAAAGGGCTCTGCTCAGTAGAAAGATGGTAATTAGCTTAGTCAATTAATTTATATTAGCTCCTTCCTGAATGCTAAATAAACCATATAGGAAGATTCTATGAGCTGATTGTCTCCCCAAATTGAAATCCTTTTTGAGGTGGTATTAAGAGGTGGGGCCTTGGAGAAATGATGAATCATGACAACTCTGGATCATTGATGAATTTGTGCTTATTAAATGGGGAGAGAACTTTCTTAGGCCCTCTATGACCTTCAGTCCCCTCCACTATGTGAGAACACAGTTTTTATCCTCTTCAGAGAATGCAGCAACAAAGGACTACATTAGAAGCAGATATAGGACCCTCACCAGACACCAAACCTGATGGCACCTTAATCTGGAACTTCCATGCCACCACAACTGTGAGAAGTACATTTCTGTTCTTGTACATTACTCAGTCCCAGGGCATTTTGCTATAGCAACATAAATGAACTGTCAGGAAATCTATCCAGTCAGTAGTAACAAGAGCATGGTTCAGATGTGCAGACAGAACCAGAGACACCATGAGAGAGCCACTGGGAGGGTAAGAGTTAATTCCTAAAGCTGCCTCAGTACCCATATTTAATGAGCTTTTGGTGTGTGCCAGGTCTTGGGTTAAACACTTTACATGCATCACCTTATTTAATCCTCAAAGTCACTTGAGGATATTGAAGTTTAGAGATTTGAAGTGGCCAGAACTCCACTCAAGCTCTGGCTGATTGCATACAAAGCTTGGATTATGCCAGCAAAGAGCAAAAAAAAACCAGAAGGAGCTTCAGGTCACAGTCCCGAGCATCACTTTCTTCTGGCCCCAAAGAAGTAGGACAATGTTTTCAGAAGAAAGCAAGCCTTCTGTGAACTAGTGTTGACTCCACCTATCAGGGAATTCAGAAGTACACTGCTAAGTATTCGTCATTAACAGAACTCACCTTTGACTTTCAGGACATCAAAGTGGGAAAATGAATGCAAATATTCTGTGACCCTTCTCCAACATCCTGGAAATCACTAATTATTTGCTCCCTCCTTCAAGACCACCATGGTCCAACTAGTGTGATCACTAATAAGCCATTAGCAGTGGCTTGCACGTATTGAGACAATAGGTATAAAGACAAAATCACAAGAAATCTATCAGCCTCTTTGCTTACTTGTCCCTGGACAACAGGACACTGGGACTTGTAGACAGCAACACTCTCAAGAAGAAAAAAAGGGCAAGAGATAATGTGTTCCTCATTGCTCCTGATCTCCCACTTAGGATCATTCAATTCCTTGTGTCTCAGCAGGCAGGAAAGTTGAGGTTGATGTTGAACCCCTCCCAGAAGTCTCCAGTGCTTGTGTTACATCTCCTGGAGATCTACAGATATGCAGCACATAAAGAAAAGTTCATGAAAGGGCAAGGCACATATTACTGACTGCATGAAAATCACTTTTGCAATCTCAAATACTGAATGTGCTTGTGTGTTTATGTGTGTGCACATCTGTGTATGTATGTATGTATATACTTATATATACATGTATGTGTGTGTGTATATATATATATACATACATATATTATATATGGAAAATTTCACAAAACAGGCCAGTTTATAGTTCAATTCCCCACTCAGGCTGTCAGTGCTCCCACCAGCATGACAGAAGAGATCTTTCTGCTTCTTTATCAATATAACAAGAAGAGAATTTGCTTGTATTGGTATCTTTACTTTGAAGTGAAGTGAAACCCCACCGCTTTTATTTTGTTGGTAAAAATCCTTAAGAACCCTCCTATCTTTGACCCCATATGGAGTCCTATAATCTAGTCTCACTTGGGGCACCAGAACCTTTTAGGCCATCACTGCTGAAATTGGTACTGGAAAGGAAAATAATATCTCTCAGAAAAGTCAGAGAGACTAACAGGAAATTGCGTGAGGAGAATATTAGAAAGAAAAACGCAGAGAGGGATTTTTGTGCTTTGTTTTTACTCGCACTTTGAAAGTTAACTCTTTACTGTTTACAATATTCTTGTGTGTTTCCCTTTGCACACTCATTTTTATGAATCAACTTTAAGACTATTGTATTGAGAAAATAATTGTTTTGAAAAAGAGATTTTTTTGGAGCTCTTATTTCATGTATAAGACACACCATTCAAGAGGTTTCACATCCATGTCTATGAAATACAAAATTAGAGATGTTGTCAGATTATACATAAAGAACAGTACTGAGTCTAACAGCAGTTTATGACACAAAGTGGGGAAGAAATGGTTCCATTTTCATTTTTATTTTGTACACCTATGCCTTATTTTAAAGTAAATTCTATGTATACATTTCCTAATTACACAATATTTAATTATTACACAATAATTAGAAATAAATTATCAAAACTTAGAGGAAAGAGGGAAAAATAGTTTTCATGGAAGATGCTGCAATTAACTTCCAATTTGACATTGAACTTCTGAGAACCAGAGCAAAAGGAGCGAAGGAAAATGTGTTCTATTTTTCTTATTATTGATACTACCAAGAAAAACAAATGTTTTTCTAACAATAAACACTAAATGAAATGGGTTCATTAGATTCTTATTTAAGGGTCATTTGAATGAAACTATGTAACTTTTAATAACTCCAATCGAAGTTGCTTTGGAGGACTAGAGCCTGAGTGGTACAGAGGAAGGAAGAATTGACACATCGTTCTCAGGTATCTGTTTTGTACATTGACTCTTAATAGGTGCTGTAGGTGCTGAGAATACACACCAAGGGGAAAAATGAGACCTCAAGAGGTTAAGTGATCATGTGACTTCCCTTTGCCTCTTGAGGAGGAAGAGGTGGTACTTCTTTGCAGTCATCAATTTTTTGTCTATGTTCTGTAGAGTCAAACTATGAATGCAGCTGATGTTGGTGCCCGTCATCAGGCTTGCATATTACAGACAGTGATACTGACTTCTTATTGACTGCTATGGTGTGTGGCTGCTTCAGTCCATGGCAGCTGCAGATCACTGATGTAGTAAAGGAAAGGCCACGAAAGGCATCTAAGGCTAAGAGCACTTAGTTTTCATTCATCTTAAGCATTTGTATTCACTATCCTTTCAAACTGAATAGGTCGTTAGCCTATTCTTTCTGGATCTGGATCTTGTCTTTATGCAGTTTTGTTTAATTACTTCTGCTAATTCTCATAAGGGTGATATTTGTTGGATTAAAATGAAGGCTAAATTTATAACAATAAATGTGCATGGTTAACTTTATAATACGAAAACACTGCAGTTTCCCTTTTGACTTAAATGTTGTGCTCTTTATCTTGCTTCAAAATCATTCTCCATGGCCATCCATGTTAGTATCCATGTGAGTCTACTGTAACAGAAGAATAAACTCTTATCCTCCCACTACCCCTTATAACAGCCAATTCCTCCTCTAGGGCACTAATTAAACTAGGCAGGCGCTCTCCAGAGAGTGCTCTCCCCAGTTGATCAGTACTTTCCCTATCAGTAGATACAATGGCTCCAATCACACTTGAGCTTTCAGCAGTTCTTGACTCTTGAGTAGTTATCTACTTTGTCTTTCCCTTTGATTCGCTTATTAAGGCCTCACTGAGTTCTCTTCTTTCATAGCTCACAAGTTTTACAGTCTCCTACAAGGACTCCTGCCCTTTTTCCATAGTGTTATGTAAACATAAGACTTGTGCTGCTCCATCATGACCAACAAGGGAGAATATAACATCTAAGAGCTTATTTGCTGCAGGATGGCTGAGAATGAGCCTGAAGCAGAGGAAGACCTGGGTCAGCTACTTGAAGTCATCCATGGGATGACAAAACTTGGTCCTGGCGATCAAGATGGCCTTAATGAACCACACCAGTTGAAATCAAAAGGACACTTCAACTCCAAACAGCCTAGAATGTCAAAGTAAAAAAAAAAATTGTGAATGGAAGTCCAATCCAAAACCACATGAATTTATAGGAAACAAGGTACAGTAATTAGAACCAAAGGACAAATGCCAAGTCCATGTGTATAGCTTTTGCCATGAAAGAAGACTTGTGAAGCTAAAAGTCCTGTCCCATGTTCAAAAGACAGGTCCTCTGAAAGGCATATCTGACTTTTTTCTTTCTTTCTTTCTTTTTATCTCTAAGTATCATCTCAGAATGGCCTCTTAATTCTTTCTTCTGACTTAGTTCTCTCCATCCATTCCTCCCGACTACCTTTTCTGGACAATCAAATATTTTAGGTTACTTCTCCCTGATAGAGGTTATTTTTGCCTCTTCAAGAAATAGGCTTATTTCTAAACCCTATTCCATGTGCTCTGGATTCTTGAACCTATAAACCTCCATATCTGCTTTCTTGAAAAAATTCCTCCTTTCCAAAATGCTGTTGATTTCATCCTTCTGTAACTTAATACAGCATCTTTAAAAGCTACTTCGAGTAGTTGCTACAAAAATAATCATTAGATAATTATTCAACTACCAATGTAGTTACTAGCATGTGTTCTTTAGTGTAACTAGACAATTTATTTATTCTAGTTTGTTAGTTTAAGTTGGTTTGAACTGGAGCAAAATCAAAATCCAAAGATACTGATTTTAAGAAATATTTGTAAAATGTCAATGAGCTATATAGAATCAGCCAACTGACCTGGCCCAAGTAAAGGAGTATCCTCTTGACACAAATACTTTTTTTGATAATCTATTTTTTATTGTTTTTTTTAAATTATCCATGACAGTAGATCCCATTTTGATACAATTATACAGCAGGGAATATATCTTTTTTTTCATCATGTAGATTCACACAATTCATATAATCTTACATATACATAGGGAAATACAGTCTGTCTCAGTCTACTATCTTTCCTTCCCCCACTCCTTTCCATCCCATTTTCCTCTACACCATCCATACTTCCTCCATTCTTTTCTTATGCCCCCCAATAACCCTTCCTCCCACCCCCTCCCCCCCCTTATGTATCCCCCATCCCCTGATCAGAGAAAACATTTGGCCCTTGGTTTTTTGGGCTTGGCTTATTTCACTTAGCATGATATTTTCCAACTCCACCAGCAAATGCCATAATTTACCAGCAAATGCCATAATTTTATTCTTCTTTATGGCTGAGTAATATTCCATTGTGCATATATACTACAGTTTCTTTATCCATTCTTCAACTGAAGTGCATCTGGGTTGTTTCCAAAATCTACCCATTGTGAATTGAGCAGCTATGAACACAGATGTGGCTGCAAACCTATACTTTGCTGATTTTAAGACCTTTGGGTATAAACTGAGGAGTGGGATAGCTGGGTCAAATGGTGGTTCCATTCCAAGTTTTTTGAGGAATCTCCATACTGCTTTCCAGAGTGGCTGCACCAATTTTCAAGTCCACCAGCAATGTATGAGTGTGCCTTTTTCCCCACTTCCCGCCAACACTTATTATTGCTTGTGTTCCTGATAATAGCCATTCTAATTGGAGTTAGATGAAATCTTGGGGTAATTTTAATTTGCAATTGAAACAAATATTTTTAAAAGAACAAAGTCAATAGTTACCTAACTTATAGGAAACCTACAGAAAAAATATTATGCAAAGTATTCCTAATGAGTATCTCTTGAAAAGCCTCTCAGGAGCAAAGCATGTGTTGTACTTTATTCCCAAGAATTATTGACTGGCAGAATACTAATAATCTCTTTCATTCGAGAATAAGCTCTCTGAGCCAGATGCAATGACACATGCCTGTAATTTCAGCAACCTGGGAGGCTGAGGCAGGAGGATTGCAGGTTCAGGTTCAGCCTCAGCAATTTAGTGAGGCCTAAATAACTTAATGAGACCCTATCTCAAATTAAAAAGTAAAAAGAACTGGGGATGTGGCTCAGTGGTAAAGCACCTCTGGGTTTAACCCTCAATACCCAAAACAAAAAAGACTAAGCAAAAAGACTAAACTTTTGAAGTCAGTCAATGTGTCCTTCATATCCTTAAATCTGTGCAGATGATGCACACACATAGTCAATGGAACGTATTCAAAAATCAGCACCAGGCTGACCCTGGGTTCAATCCACAACACACACACACACACACACACACACACACACACACACACGGAGAGAGGGAGAGAGAGAGAGAGAGAGAGAAGAAAAAGCTTGGCTCTAGCACTTAGCTCTGTTATTTAAGTGAGTTACTATCTTGCTTTCTCCGTCAGTAATATTAGGAAGATAATCACTATCCTCTAAAGTTACTGAGAGTACTGAATAAGGTTTTGTGTGTGAAGTATCTGGCTAAGTATCTGACCCATGATGAATATGTATTGACTTCGTTCTCTACATCAGTCTCTGTGCCTGGTGCTGAGGTTGCAACTATGAAGTAGACAACCACGGGCACCCTCATCTCAGACAGTATGCAGCCTAGGGGCATTCTGCTCCCATGAGCAAGTGACACAGTGTTGCAGAAAAACCAAGTGTTGTCTGATGTGATCCTGAAAGCTGCAGGAATCCTCCAAAGACTGGGAGGAGGGGAAAGAGTAGGCCACTTGAGGGAGGTGGTATGCATGTGTGTGTGGTTGTGATTTGTGTAATCTGCCCTAGTTGTATATGTAAAATTGATACTGTTCACTAGGAAGTTTTCATTCCTCTGAACATGATAAATGTTTTGTAGCAACTAAACATTCAAATGTAGCATAAATAAATAGCTCCTTCCCAAAATATTTGTCTAATCCAACTCTTCTCACACTGTCTAGGGCTCCTCCTACTTAAAACAACTTGACAAACAGAATTAGTAAATAGTACCTTGCTATATTGAAGAACACCTATTGATTCCAGAAGTACATAGACATATTTATTATTCATTTATATTTATTATTAATTTACATTGAACTAAGCCCAAGCCTTTTCCTCCCATGAGGAAGTAATAGTAGCTATGGCTGGTTTTAGGTTTGGAATTTTGCCTTAATGATAGGTTTTTAAAATTATTTTATCATTATTTCATATACTAACCCATAACATTTTCATATTTGGCTTAGCACAAAATACTTCAAAATGCCTAAATGCAAAGGCGAGTTGAATATTAACCAGTAAAGTACGCTGGGGTCTCCTTCTGCCAGTAGACCCTGGTTTCCATCAGCGCAGTTGGCTGGGGCACCTCACTGAGACAGAAGAGAGTGAGCCCTGCCACTGGCCCCTCCTCTGGGGTTTGTCAGAAGCCATCTTCCCACATAGGGAGATTTCCTAACAGAGCTTTCTTCTGCCATCACAGTGACCTTGACGCCTCGCAGCAATAAAATAATACAAGGTTATTTGTTCTCATTCATTTTCAGCTTCTCTTTTAAAAAATACTTAACAGAGCTATAACTGACATACAAAAAACTAGAGATATTTAATATACACTATTTGGTGAGTTTGGAAACAAATAAATACCCATGCAAAAAATCTATAGCATAAACATATCCATTACCTCTAAAAAAGTTCCCTCTCGTTTTCTTTATTCATTATTATTAATTGTTGAGATAACAACCCTTAACTTAAGACCCTTGTAGCAAATTTTGGGGAATTTAATATGGTATTGTTAACTGCAGCTCTGTGCTATATAGTGGCTCTCTAGATATTTTCATCTTGTATAACTGAAACTTTATACCCTCTGATTAATGCCTGTCTGTTTTCTGCTCCTCCCAGCCCCGGGCCACCACTATCCTACTCTCTACCTTTGTGAATTTCACTATCTTAGATTCCTCACAGGGCTGGTTCAATAACAGAATAAAGGATAAAAAGTCATACAATCATCTCAATAGACATAAAAACAAGTGCTTTAAGATAAAGTCTCTCAACAAATTAGGTATAGAAGGAACTTACTTCTGAACAATAAAGGCCATAAAAATAAATAAACATACATAAACAAGTAAAGCCCATACCTAACGTTATATTCAGTAGTGAAAAACTGAAAGCTTTTCCTTTAAAATCTAGAACAAGGCAAGGATACCCACTCTCATCACTTCAATTTAACATGATTCTGAAAGTCTTGGCAATTGGGGACAGGGGTGGGGCAGGGAAAGCATCCAAATCAGAAAAAAAAAAAAAAAAAGAAGTAAAATCACGCCTGTTTGAAGTTGTCATTATCTTAGATATATGCCAACCTCTGCCCTCCCCTGCAAAATAAAACAAAAGAAAAAAACTGCTAGAATTAATAAATGAATTCAGCAAATGAATACAGACACAAAATCAACATGCAACAATCAGTTGTGTTTCTGTCCATCAACAAGAAAATTAAGAAAACAATCTTTTGTACGATAATATAAAAAATAATAAAGTAATCAGGAATAAACATAATCCAAATGGTATTTCTTCGGAAACTGTTGTGTTTTTCTAAATCCTAAGAAAAACCTGGCAAAAAATTAAGAAACTGAAATTTTTTCTAATTCTCCTACAATAATTAAAACATGGTAATCAATACAGAGATGTTGCTGATTTGAAGGGCTCCAACGACAATAGGTTGAAAGCAAGGGCAAAAAATACAAACACACAGAGTCAAATTCAAGGTCAACCAGCATCTCTGGGACTAGGGAGAGGAGCACAGAGGAGAGAAGTGGTCACCATATAAGGGGTCTGTCTCACTTGTAGCTGTTGCTATGGTTTAATTGAGTGTTCACATGTCTGGGTAAAGCTAACAGTGAGTCAAGTTTGCAAGCATAATAAATATTAGTATGTTTATTACATAGACTACTTTAAACAGACATGTGAGTGGTGTTCCCAAGTTTGGGAAGCAATATAAGTTTTTAAATTGGTAATTTTGTGACATGAATCTGGGTAGTGCTGAGAGATCTGAATTTACATCACTGAATACTACCCAATAATGTTTGCTTGGGATTTTACAGCATTTAAATATTTGCTGTAAGTAATAAAAATTACTTATAAATACTATTAAATGTAACACTTATTTGCTAAACAAGATTTTTAGATGTCCATAAAATATACTTAAAGAATATAAACAATGTTGGAAGTATTTTAAAGCCAAAAAACAACTTATGATTTCAGTAATTCCTGAGACTTCCTGGAGATTTTGATCCCTCATTCCCATACACTAAAAATTAGGATCTGATGGGAATTTAGGAACACTAGGTTTAGGTCATGGATGGCACATAAACCCAATCTGCATGAATTTATGTTCTAACTTACAAAACTTTATAAAGAATTACAGGTAAAAGTCTATTTATACTACACTCACTATAACCCTACTAGTTTGAAATTTTGTAATAATATTATTTAATAATAACAATGTTTCTAGTAATATTTTGAAGAACCAAAAGCAGACTTTTAATCAAAGATAACCATACATTCTGCAGAAAGATAGCTAAGTATTATCCCTTCACCCAGCTATTCTTTGTATATTCTCTGCTCTTTTCATAGTCACCTTTGTTGACACAACATTTTATGGAAATTCTATATCAAAACTGTTGTACATGGATTACCAGCTCTTCCACCAGGTAGAAGAAGCAAAACCATCTTTCCGTGGTGGATTCCTTTAGGACTTCAGGTGTTGTTCAAACACAGTGGGGTTTCCCCAAGCATTGCTTCTACTCCAAACGTGGATGATGAGCAAGTTTAGCTTTTATAAAGGTCAGAACCTGCAATACATACTTATTAAAAATTCTATACCTATTACAATTATGCTCAATATATTAATAATTCTATTAAACTGAAGGATTATCCCTGTCTAGGAAACAAAGAACTGGAGTGGAACAGAACATGTATTACTTTAAACAAATTCTTGAGATGAGAAGATAATATCACATTTAGATAAAAACTAATATAAGAAATCCACACCTATTTCATGGCCTGATAGGGGGAATCTTTGCTCCAGAGTCATCTCTCCTTCATGTACAGAAGAGTCCATTGCTCTGCGTAGGCTCTAGTACCACTTAGGTTCATATTCCTAACCCAGGCTACAAAGAAACAGTCCTTTACAAACGTAGAAATTGTTTATCACCATGTCTCATTTCTTAAAAATACAACAAGCTGTGTAACTATAAGAATAGTTCCTTGGTATATGGACCTTTGTCTTGATAAAAAAAAAAAAAAAATTTTACATGTAAGAGAGAACATGCAGTATTTGTCTTGTGTGCCTGATTTTTTAAACACAATGTCCTGCAGTTTTATCCATTCTGCTGCAAATGATAGGATATAAATCTGAAGCCTTCAGAAAGACAGATCAACATTACAAGCAAGTTTATGACTTTCCCCTTTTAGATAAGAAATAAAAGAAGCAAAATTAGCATACAAATGAAAAGGTAATATCTTTCCTGCATAGTGAGCTCATTATATTTAATGTGATAAGAAATTTTAAACATTGCTCCAATTTTAAAATAGGGCAAGAGAACATACAGGCAATTCATGAAAAAACTCAAATGTACAACAAATATAAAGACATATTTGACACAGCTAATTAAGTCACTAATAATTAAAACAACGTATCATGTTTTATATATTAGATTAGCAAAAGCTCTAAAGAATGAATATAATCCAAATTTGCAAAGGTATGGGAGAACAGGCATTCTCGAGAAGGCTATGTTAGCTGAATACTCCAAAACATTTAAAAATGGCATACTTTTTTTTTCAACCAGAATTCTTTCCTTTAAAATTGGCCTAAGGACCTTGGTTTATACCCAAAGGACTTAAAATTGGCATACTACAGTAACACAGCCACATCAATGTTTATAGCAGCTCAATTCACAATAGCTATATTGTGGAACCAACCTACATGCCCTTCAACAGATGAACAGATAAAGAAACTGTGGTATATATACACAATGGAATATTATTCAGCCATAAAGAAGAATAATATTATGGCATTTGCAGATAAATGGGTAGAATTGGAGAGTATCATTCTAAGTGAAAGAAGCCATTCCCAAAAACCCAAAGACCGAATGTTTTCTCTGATAAGTGGATGATGATATATAATGGGGGTGAAGAGGTGGGGGTAAGAAAAGAATTTAGGAACTTTAGACTATATAGAGGGAAATGAGAGGGAGGGGGGGTGGGGGTATGAAAAATGGTGGACTGAGACAGACATCATTACCCTATGTACATGTGTGATTACACAAATGGTATGAATCTACATCGTGCACAACCATAGAAACAAAAAGTTGTACCCCATTTGTGTACAATGAATCAAAATGTAGTCTGTAAAAATAAAAACAAATTAAAATTAATTAATTAGTTAATTAATTAAAATAAAATAAAATTTGCCTAAGGAAACAATTGGATGAGCACACAAAGAAATATTTAGATATCCCTTGTTGTCTTCTTTATAATAGCAAAACATCAAAATTCTCCAAAACACCTGACATTAGTGAATTAGTTAAATAAATCATGGTAATCCATACATTTTATTTACTAAGAAGCAGCAAATAAAAAGTAAATAAAAATGTATGAATGTGGGTATATATACATGCTATTTTAAGATATCCAAAATCAGATTTGTGCACAAACATGTGTTGAATGAAAGAGTTGATAAATACATTAACAGTGGTTATCTCCAGGTATTGGTATTGTAGGTGGTCGCATGTGTTTTGCTGATTTGCCTTTTATAATTTCCTACAAATTACGTGGCTTCATTTTTTTTTTAATTTAATGAAATATTTTTAAAATGTAAGAGAAGCTAGGTGAATGTAGAGTCCTAGATTTTTTCTTTTGTACCTTAAAGAATGCAGAGAGATAAATGTGCCTGGAATCATAAGAAAACCAGGGATCAATCTGATAAATGGATGAAAAAATTGTCACACAAAAAGAGTCCTCTTTGAATTAAGGTCAGAACTCTGGATTCTGAATATATGCAAGTTATACAAGTGAAACCTGCCTGAAGGCAGCTTTGGTTCACACACCCAATTTTCAGAAACATAGTATTGCACTGAAGGTAACAGTTTGCCTTTTTGATTCTATCCTTTCTTTTTCTCAGACTATACTGGCTTTCTCAGACATTTCTGAACCTGTCTCTTCCTTCACCTACATGGCAAAATGCCAGAAGAATTTTATTCTACTCAACTTTGAATACAACCTTTTTTTTTTTTTTTTTTTTTTAAGCAATACCTTTTCCTCCCTTCGATTGTATGGAAACAGGAAAGACTGCATTAAGTCAAAAATCCAAGACGTGTTAAAAAATCAGATCTCATCATTAACAAACATCATCATAACTAATAAAGGAAAAACTAAAAAATTGTCCAGCCTATGGTTAGCAAAGTGTGACTTTGCACTTACTAACATGCAGAACCATACAAAGACCTGAGGATTCAGAAATGAAAAAGAAATGGTCCCTATGTAAGAAAGTCACAATCCTATGAGGGAAGAAATAGGCCAGTACTGGCTGGAATTTAAACAGAGCCTCTCAGCAACAAACCAGCTCTGCCTGAGGCACAGAAAATGTAGGGAAGACCTTTGAGATGGAATTTAGAGAGTGAATCTGCATTTCCCAGGTGTGAAAAGATTAGAAGGGCAGTTCCAGTAGAGAGAATAGCAGACTCAAAGGCAAAAAGGCAGAAAAGTGCTTGTCTTAGGAGGTGTGGCAAAGTTCTAGCTCAGAAGAACTTTGAAAGGATGGTAGAAAGTGCATTTTGGCCTGCATGATAAATTAAGAGTTACCTAGATAATTCAGTCTATGCATGACTGAGTTTCACAGACCCAAAGACCCCTATATTTAAATGATTCATTGGTATCTCAAACTAGCTCTTTGTTCAGCTGTAGAGGTAAATGCCTTCACTCTAAAATGGAATTTTTTTTTTTTCTTTTCTCGCCAAGAAAGGAGTGATTTCATTTGTTTCTCTTCCCTTTTTCTCTTCCCTTTTGGTGCTTTCCATTCATGTTTTTGCAGACATAGACACACCCTTTAAGCCAAGGTTTCAGTGAAAAAAACTAGCCAATCCAGTTTTAACACTGTCATTGGTGATATTAATATAGAGACAGTTGCCTTCTTATTGCTCAATAGGGTGAGACTTTAAAAAAGGCTTGGGCATGTGCATGGAGCCAATGTGTCTGGCTTCAACCACCTCCTTCTCTCACATTGCCAAAGAAGCAGAAGCCAAGGAAACATCTCCTTATTGTTCTCTTGCATAAACGGGCCTGCTGCCCATGGGGGCAGGGTGGCACCTAGGCATTTTTCATGACCTGCTACCAAAGGGTGGAGTTACTTCCTCAAAACCCATGCTCTTGAAAAATGGAGTATGGAACCCTACCAACTAACTAAAGTAAAAGGAAAAGAACTGACCTGCAAGCCTGCTGGTAGAAAAGAATTCTAGAACACTTTCCAGCTATCAAGAACAGCAGAGAAAATGCAGATTACCATTGGAAACTTGAAGATCGGCAGCTTCTCACCGTGTTGTCCAGCATCAAAAGGCCAACTCACTTTTCTTTTGACCAGATACACACAATTGGGCTCATTTGATTCTGGCATCATAGACCTTGAGACATTTTTGCAGAGCAGTTTATGATGACATTTATGAGTTCTGCCTCATAGTAATCTCTCAAGGTGAGTGAAGGCAATCCAACAGATGGGGAAACAAAAGTGTTAGGAGCCCTGAAGCAGGCCCCAGCAAGTTGAAGCCCAAGTGGTGGAGCGACAAGCCCACAAACTGTTCAAACGAACAAATTCAGCTCCTGAACAGGGTTATGTGTTTTTGAGTGGGAGAGAAAAAGATAATTAGAGAAGTAAGATGGATAAAGATAAGTTTGGGGAAAAGTAGATATATATAGGAGGTAGATCTAAATCAAAATAATCTTTAATATAAAGCCAATTTAAAGCACAAATAAATGGATTCTTGGAATGTCACAAATGGGCAGTAGCCTAGTCCATGAATGAGGAAGTTGAGTCTACCAAAGCTAGGAGGCAAAAACAGGTTCAAAGTTGTTAGACACACAGACTACATTCAATATCAGCCAAAGAAACAACAGAAGCTCAAGATCAGAGCCCACCATGAAACAGCCAAATGTGTACTGGTGCCTGCAGGGGCTACCTATGCTGACCATGTAGGTTTGAATGGTAAAATCTCTGCCCGTGGCCTGACATCATGAGGTCCTCTGCATGACCCTTTCTTTGTCTCAGAGAGCTAACTCAATATACTCTCTTTTCTAGTCTCATGTCACATTGTGGTCATATAAGATTCTGAGTAAAAGCGTTATTTTTCCAATCAGTCTTTTAAATTCTTATTAAACTACCCCAGACATGTGATTGTTATGAAACAAATTACTCCTGGAGGCAGTATAAGCAAGTCCCTGAAACAAAGGTTAAGGCATTTCACTTCACTGTTTTTTTTTTTTTTTTTTTTTTTTTTTTTTGGTAAGGTCATTTTAAAAGTCATTTTTCCTCTCCATAAATCTTGGTTCAATCCTGCTTGCCACTGGTGAAGTATAAAAAGGCTGCACAGCCCAGGAAAGAAACCACCAACTACCTTGTCAAAAAGGAGGTCATATCTCACCATGCTAACTGCAGTCAAGAATAAATTTGAAGTGCTAGGATTCTACTTTTCAGAGCTTAGATCATGTTGTTCCTATTGTGAATGTAGCCTACTCAGAGACATATTCTTCCTTTTTAGCCTTATTAAGTTTTGCGTTTGCCTGGAGAATTGTCTGGAAGCACAGGCTCAGACCTCGGGTTGACCTTCATTTGAATCTCAGTTCCCAACATACAAGCTGGTGAGCTTGGACTTTCCCTCCCTTCTCTATGTGATCTCTCAGAGACTTCCCATCTTATCTATTAAAAATGACATGAAGTCATTACAAAGTTCAAAAGAAGAGCCTTGTTAAAGCAAATAGCTAATGCTGAATGACACCATGATTCTTCCAGCTGCCAAAAAAGGAACTTGAGGGTGATCCTTGACTTTTCCTAACTCCTTCTCTCCCCAAATAACTGATGTGCCAATCCCACCAATTCCTTCCTCTCCACTCTCATGCTGACTGTTCTGTCTCAGCCCACCAGGCTCCCACCCCTTTCCTAATGTATTCTCTATGCTACCACCATATTTTGCTTTCTCAACTATACATGTGATCATTTTGTTGCCTGCTCCCACCCCTCCAGTGTCCTCTGCTGCATGGGGGGAAGAGTTGAAGGCAATTCCTTAGCAGGTTGCCACACACCTACCTCTCTAATCTCATCTCTGGCTCTATCTCCTCCTACTTTGACCCTTTCATTTTCTTCCAGAACTTGCTCTGCCCCAACCATACTGCACTATTTGCTTTAGTAAATATTAGAACCAGAACTATTTCAGATTTAGTTTAAGTGCCAACACTTGAGGTTTGGAAACCTTCCTATAATCACCCCTTCACCCCATGCAGTCTATTGAGAACCCCTCCCAAAATCTCCCAAGGCATCCTTCATCTAGCACATGTTTTTCAGGTAGTAATTATCTGAAGCTTCCCTAAGGATAAGGATTGTCATTTTTGCCTTTGTAACTCCAACAACTAGCACAGTGCTTGACATGTAGGATGTGTTTCATTATTGTGAATGGAGGAATGAATGAATGAATGAACCCATACACCTAGCACAATGTCAAATATATAGAAGGCAATTGATGGTTAGTTTTGTTTCCATTTCTTCTTTTTTAGGTCAAGTTCAGAATATCAAGAGGTTTCTGAAATGGTAATTATTCTGTAGGAAATACTGTGATGTTTTATCTTTTATAAATCTCAAGATAATAACTACTTATTTTCCACCTCTTTTCCTCCCCACCTCTACACACACACACATGCACGCACACACACACCACATCTCATGAAGTATCTCCAGCATCCAGTGAGGTCTCTTGAACCCACCCGCCCTTCTGTTGACCCTCTAGACGTTTGGACCTTGAATTCCCCAAGAGTCACTTGGGGAGCTTGGTAAAATACAGATGTCTGTGTTCAATCTTCCCAGCAAGTCTGGAGTAGAACCCAATGATTATAGTTTTCCAGAGCCATCCCCAAAGTAATCCAGCAGATCTGCCAGGGTTGCAAGCTGCTGCCCACAGGTCAAATTTATAGTTCCCAAAGAACAAAAGGAAATACCATTCAGTCTGTGACTCCTTCCAGAGGGCACTCAGCTGTAAGTCAGGCATGCTGCTATTGCCAGGGGAGGAAACAAACATGTGGAGATTCGTACTTTTTATATTCTTATTTATACTTTGTGTTGTTTCAGAAACAACTTAGGATGGCCTACGATAGTAGCATTCTGTGAACAAATGGAAAAATATGGAAACTCACCGAGTCCATATTTATTTTAAAAAATTATCTCCTATGATTTTAAAGGGGGTCTTGCTGCAGCATCACCTCTCACTTTCCTGACATTCTTCAAGAAGTTGTACAACTTTGGGATGCATAATGCTCCTAAGGAAACTCAGCAATTCCTAGTACTGTCAGTTTGCATTTTTGAGATGTCACTTACACTGATATGATGCTAGTCAGGCAAAAGGATTGCGACAAGAGTGAAAAGTCCTAGAACCAATAAGGACTAGCAGCAGTTTTTTTTTTTTTAATGTCAGTTAGACTTGGTTTTTGGTTCTCCTTTCATAATTCTAGCAGCACAAAATAAAGTAGTATTTGTTTTTTTAAAAAATAACCGAACTAGTTTGGGTCTTCCACCCATGGCCCAGCTGTCAATTTTTTTTTATTTGTCCTAATTAGTTATACATGACAGCAGAATGCATTTCATTTCATTGTACATGAATGGAGCACAACAGTTCATTTCTCTGGTTGTATATGATGTTGAGTCACACCATTCATGCAACCATACAAGTACCTAGGGTAATGATGTCAACCTCATTCCACCATCTTTCCCATTCCCCTGCCCACTTTTCTCCACTCACTACCACCAGAAGTTAATTTTAGTTTGCTACATGAGCACTCAAGAAAGAGTTAAATTAGCCGGGTGCGGTGGCGCACACTTGTAATCCTAGTACTTGGAAGGCTGAGGCAGGAGGCGAGTTCAAATCCAGCCTCAGCAACTTAGTGAGGTCCTAAGCAACTCAGTGAGACCCTGTCTCTAAATAAAATACAAAATAGGGCTGGGGATGTGGCTCAGTGGTGGAGTGCCCCTGGGTTCAATCCCCAGTACCAAATAAATAAATAAATGGAAAGAGTTAAATTTCCAACTTTTTAAAAATTATTTTTCAAGGTCCTTCCTCAAAGGAATAAAGGAAAAATGAAGTTCTACTTGCATTACTCTGTGAAATACCAAAAAATTTTGGCTGCTGTCTCATTACTTCCTTTTTTATTTTTTCCAGAGGTAACAAAAGCATCAAACTCGTGAAACAAACGCTGCTGTCTGTATTATTTTCAGGTAGACTGGAAAAGGAAAAGATAAGAAATCCCAGAGAAATGGGTCTTCTTAGATTTTTTTCTCTTTCTTTTGGTGCCATCAGCCTCATTTGCAAATATGACTTCCAGAGTTCAAGAGGAAGGTTCCTACTACAGTAACTTAAACCCAGTGTAGATACAACTGGCCAGGAAATCTAGTAGATGTAGCATGGATTATGGACTTCACCCCTGATTCCTTCCCCAAATTCCTAAGTGCTTGGGGATTTTGGATTATTGTTTTCGCAGTGTGATCAGGAATTCTAGCTATTCCCTCTGAGAAGGGGCTCATTTCCTCCACTGATGCATAGAGAAGCTGGGACTATGCAGGGTAGTGGCTGAAAAGGGTTGGAAATTCCATTACTGAAAGTGACTCCAGTAAAAATTAAAAAATAATAATAAAAAAAAAGAAAGTGACTCCAGGACTCTGATTTCCCCCCCTGCTGACAGTGACCACCAGCAATAAGAGTGACCTCCACCGGTCTTGGTGTAGCAAAGTAATAGCAATATAAATAACATACCAGTTCTGAGACTGTCCTGACCTATTTAGGTTCCTTCCAAATCCTTCTACTTTTAGCAATCGCCTCCTGACCCAGCACTATGGCCACAGAGAAGAATGCTTGTGCAACTGCACTAATCACCTGCAGTTCTCCATAAGATCCAGCTACCAGAAGATACTCTTGGAGAAACTGCTCTGCTATTTTCCTATGAGGCCATTTTTCCTTGACATACCAATAGTTCCCAACTGATGTGGGTGTGTAGGGAAATATCCTCCCCACCATAGCATCACACCCTGCTATTAGGCCACAAAACAGAGCAGCCTTGTGACTTAGCTTTTTATTAGCTCCACCATTTTTCCAGCCCCATCTCCTAGGACTCTGGCTCTGATCCAAAAGGGGAGGGATCAGGGGCAATAAGAGTGCCAGCTTCCTTTGATGCACTTTTTTAGAAACTTCTTCCCAGGATGAATTACTTCTTTATTTAGAACACTACAGAGGGGTTGAGGTTTATCCTTAATTTCCAGCAATCTAAGGTTAGGAGGCTAAGGATCAATTGTGCAGCAGTCCTTCCTTCCAATAAGGCTTTTTCTTGTTCCTTAGGAAAGCAGTTCATGGGAATATGTATCTGAATGTGTATTGGGCATACAGCTTAGATCCTCATCCTGAGGTTTCTTTTATGCCTTTCCCCTCATGACTAGGTTATAACAAAAATAATCTCATCCATTGGTTCAATGCATATTCACTGAGTGCCAAGTATGTGCCAAGCATTGTCCTAGGTCATTCGGCTATATCAGAGATCAAAATAGATTGAAAATATTTGCCCATGTGAAGCTCCATCCTAGTGAGACAAACAGTAAGCAAACAAAATGTACAAATTGTGTAGTAGTTTAGAATCTGTGATATAAAATGAATAGACCTGGGATCAGGAGCCAGGGAGTAGAGGTAGGGTTGGGAAGCAGGGTACAAATTTAAATACAGTGGTCAGGATATGACTCACTGACAGAGCAAAATTTTAACAAGACATAAAGTCAGTGAACTAGGCTTGTGGTATATCAAAGAAGAGGAAAAATACTTGAGCCAGTGCAGAATACTTAAGGAGGCATGTTCTAGGAATGGCAATGAGACCAATGTCAACAGTGAGGAAGTGTGAAAAGAAAGTCACAGAGAAAATGAGAGCCAGATTACATGGGGCCATTACCTGGTATAGGACATCTGTTATTTGCAAAATTCCTTCTCATCATTCAATAATCTCAGTCTTATAAAATAAGATCTGCAGTAGAAATAATACATTCATGGATAATCCAAAACCCCTGTTTAGCCCAAAGTCTCATTACCTGCTTCAATGAAAGTGGTATAATAGTGATGTATAAATTATGCTGAAAAAAGTGATTTGACTTTCATCTCTTTTCATCACTGCCCAAACATTTTTTTCAGAGCCCTGAAAAATCCTCTGGTAGAATGCACACCCCATGGAACTAGTGTTTCACCTTTAAATTTGAAGAATTGGCTTCAACTTTGAAGCCACGCTAAGATGAAATTTCAAGGTAAAATTTGGTGGTTGTTTTTTTGTGGTATGAGGGCTCTGCACATGCTAAGTAAGTGCTCTACCACTAAGCTACATCCCCAGTCCCTTGGGAAAAGTTTGATCATTTTAAAAAATATAGTTTTACATCTGTCACCTTTAAGTTTGCTACAGAAGAATGATACCTGCAGGAAAACAGGAAACTTAATCTAGGAGCACCCATTAACAACCCTTGTCAACTTGGAGAAGCTGAGGAGTTATAAAGCCAGAGCCTACAGCCAATCCATCAGCAAGGCTTGTCAGCATTTTCCTTAAATATATCCCCAATCTAACCACTTTATCCCTCCCCAAGACTACCACTCAAGCCTTCCACTTTTTCTGCATCAGCTACAGCAATCCCCTAACTGGCATATTACCATGTTCATATCACTGCCTCCTATAGAGGAGCAACCTATCAGAGCATGGTAGTTAGAAAGACAGGCAAGAGCCAGGCAATCTTGAGTGACTCTTCAAAGTCACAGAGGATTCTAGACTTTTTCCTAGGTGAAATGTGAAAACACTATAGAGTTGTGATATAAAAAAGAATATGATCCAAGTTTTTAAAAAAGTACTCTGGTTGCTGCTGGGAGCAAGAGCCAAAGCAAAGAGATCAGTTAGGAGTCTGCTATAGCAATAGAGGTGAGCTGGGTGCAGTGGTTGTACACCTGTAATCCCACCAGCTTAGGACCCTGAGGCAGGAAGATCACAAGTTCAAAACCAGCCTCAGCAACTTAGTGAGGTCCTAAGCAACTTAGACCCTGCCTCAAAAAAAAAAAAAATTATATATATATATGGCTTGGGGATGTGGCTCAGTGGTTAAGTGCCCCTGGATTCAATCCCCAGCACAAAACAAATGGACAGACAAAATACACACACACTTAGCAGCAGAGGTGAAAAAAGACTCTGAGGTTCTTTTGTTTTTCCATGGAAACTCGAAGTTCCTTTCCACCTCAAGACTTTGCAGTTACTGAACCTTAGTCTTGAACACTTTTCCAAGGTCATCTATTGCCTCACCTCATTGATTCCAGCCTTTACTTAAATGTCACCCTTACAGAGGCTTTCCTTGACCACCCAACCAGAAACAACCCCTATCTTTGCCAGTCACCACCTGGATCTGTGCCTGGCACAAAATGAACAAAATAGAGACTCAATAAATATTCATTGCATGGATGGATGAATAGTTATCTGTTTATAGCTTGGTCTGAAACAAATTAAATGAGGTCAAGTTTAATATCTCAGAAAGTATGTTTCATAAAAGAGGAGATGATGTATAGAAATCTCAGATTTTCCTGGTACATAATAATCACTTATTTTTATTGAGAGTTCACTGTATTCTAGAATGTATTATGGGTCTTACTTAGTTTGTCTGATTTAATCCTTCAGCAACCTTAAAGGAGTAGATATTATTACCCTGATTCTACTGACAAGGAAACTGAAACTTGGATACCTACCCAACATGGATTTTTAGAAAAAACCTGTGAGTTTGTTACCTTCCAACTCTGAGAAGCCCTTGAAAAGATGGATTTAGCCTTGAAAAAGGAAAAGTTGCTGATAGGCTTGTTTAAAAGCCAAGACGTTGTTATAGTTTTAAAGCCTAAATTGGACCTGATGTCAGTTGATCGGATGACCTTCCCTTTTTTTATCCCAGGTAATCCGGTAATCTCCCAGTGATGAACAAAGTGTGTATACACTATTAAGATACTGGGTGCAGTTGAAGTGCCCAGCAGGAGGCCATAATTGACAATACAGAGCTGAGTGGGGTAGCATGGTCACAGCCCTGGTCACCTTCCCCAACTGCCCCTCCTCATGAAGCTGGCTACACTGACTTATTTTCAGCCTTCTCTGACCAAGGACTGGTGCCCTGGACTGAACCTTCTAATTCTAGTCCAATTCTGACCCGAAATGATTGTTCAGGTGAGTCATAAACCCTTCACTAAATCTCACCTGAGAAGTCAAAAGAATTCCCTCTCCATGCTTCACTCCAGGATGTGTTAATATCCCAAAATATGTGAATTCCCTTAAAGGAAGAACATCCAAAGAATTATTGTGAGTTTCAAACTCAGAATTTTAAGAGGCACTGGGAGAAATAAATATTTGTAGAGAACCTAAATAAAAAATCAGTATAATAAATTTAATTTTTATAAAAAAGTATTTTATGTTTCTAAGCAGAGAGGCATGAAATATCACTTTCCTTAAAATATTAACTATATAATTTAGTTATATTTCCAAATTGCCCAAAACTGGAATTGGGTGTTTACATTTATCATTTTGAGTATTTATGAGTTTATATTTTTATCAAGTATTTGATAACATAGCATGCATGACCTCCCTTGCAGGAATTGGAGAGATCAGAAGATTCAACTTATCTCATCTTTAAGGCTTACTTTCTAAAGATTTTGTTATGAAGGAGTTACTTTTTATAAATATATGTTGTGGGTCTTTTATTTTATTTGTGCTCATCTTTCATTAGGAAAAAGCAAAACAGCAGAGGGTTCTTTTCTGAGACACACAATGACTTTCAGGAAGACAATCCACAAGCAATTTGTTCAACAGCAGCTATTGTGGTCTGTGTGGGAAAATGGACAGGATCTTTTTGCAGGGTAAGATGTGGAGGATATGTGGATCTGATCCTGCTTAGTCTAACGGGTACAAGCCCGGCATTTACTTCAGAGTCTGAGGCTGTTTACAAATAAACACAGACCAAAATGACATTCTGCCCAGGGTAGCACTGTGAGGGGAATTCTGGAGTCTTTTGGTTAATGGCCTATCTGAAATAATATACCACCCTTCTTTCAAAGGCAGAATTTCCACTGATGCAATGCCAAGTTGGGTGGCCAGTATTGAATGCTATGATGAAAACCCTTCACAATGATTTCCAAAGAATGGGAGCCAGAAACAAAGTCATACTTTAACAGATCAGCAGAGAAAGCACTTCCAGTGGTACATCCCCATGGAAAAAGTCTGCTCTGACTCCATGGCCCCAAGGACAGCCCTGGGAACCATCAGAAAGGGGTTCTGGAAGATCTCAACTGACACGCAAGCAAGTAGGAAAAGGCAAGGAAAGAAACTGGGGCCCAACCTAAGACAGACTTCAGAAATACAAAGACTGTTATGTATATGCATGCATACCACACACACACACACACACACACACACACACACACACACACGGTCATTAGAAATGTGCATTGCATTATCTATGTGTTAATGATAAGCAAATATTGTAATAGTAAATTGCTCCTTTTGTCTTAGAGATAGGAAAGATGAAATCTCTTTAGAAGCAACAAGAACAGAGACCTGGACTTCCAAATTCTGAAGGTGGTCTGTGAATAATTAGGAGATGGCCACAATTCTGTTTCACCTATTTGTTATGCTTTAGGAAATTGAACATGCTACTTACCCTACTTACCCTACCTCTGCAGGGAGGGATGCCAATACCTTAAAATCACCGCCTCTCCAATACCCGCCCCCCAACCCCTACTCCCATTGCCATCCCCCCAGCATCAGTAATTCTGGGTCATCTCTCACAACATAGGTCAGGCTCAGTCATCTGTGGCTTCATCAGCCTTGCCCTTCATACAGGTGGTTCAAGAGTTAGTAGTGTCCTTCCCTGAGATGCACTTATGGATCAATCTTTCTTTTCATCAGTAGGATGTACACACACCTAGAAATAGAGACCCTCCCTGGAAACACTGGCTACAGTATTTCCTGCCTCTCTTTTTCACTCTGTGAAATTTTTATTTTCCTCTTTGCCTTTTTCTAACCTGTAAATTTTTTGGGGGGGGTTCTTTATTGTCTCTTCCCCATTTGAACACAAGCTCTTTTCAATTAGAGACAATATCTTCCTTATCACCATCTTCCCCTTGGCTTGGTGACTGATAGGTACAGGAGATATTTGATAAATATTTTTTAGTAAATGAAAACTTCCTGAGGTCCCACCTTCTCCATTTCAGCCCATAGTGATTGTTGCCTTTTCTGGCTTGCTGAAGTACTTACAGTTCTACATTCACATTGTGCAGCACTTCATTGGGAGGCCCTGATGCGTAGTTGAATCATGTCATCTTACCTCATTTATATGCTCCTGGGATTAGGGATCCAATTTTCTTCTCATCACTTTTCCTAAACTCCCAGAATAGATTTGGATTCACCTGTGCTAAAACTAATGTAACAAAAATGTTAGCTTTGGGGAAAGCAGTTCTTTTTCCTTTGGTGTTCCTTTCCCCATTAGATTCCACAGAGCTGCAGACCTACTGTTCAGACACTGCACTTCAAACATGACATGAAACCCCAGGCCTTATTTTTTGAATGCCAGGAGGAAGCCAGCACCTTCAGAAGCACAGATCTTCTTGCAGAAGTCTTGAACTTCATGTAAACATCACCCATTCCAGTCACACTGAAAAATCTAAACAGCTCTAAATTAAGAGCTGATTGTGAACTATTGCAGATTTCCTCCTGTTGCTTCCATATTATTTGTTTTAAAGGATCTGGTAAATACCAGATCTTTATTATGATGACTAATGCCCTGACAAAAAAAAAAAAAAAGGAGGGAGAAAAAAAAAACCTTTCAAAATTATTCTCTAGGGAAATGCAGATGACTCTGTCCAACAGAACAGTCCCTCCCTACCCCACCCCCCAAGCAGACTGTCATTTCTAAGCCTTGGAAAGAGCTCTTTTAAGATTGGGACTTACTTTGAAAATTGCTTCACTAAGAAGCCCAGGCCTCTCATCTTGCTAACATTTGCTCTATGTTGTCAATCTTTGGTGGTCAGCAAAATGACCCCCAAATGCCAGACTCAAATGAATAATTCAGGCATTGAACTTTAGAATAGATGTTTGATTCTTCAAGATAGAAACTCCTACCACCTGTCAGATGCTTGGAATGGGATGCGGCAGAAAGTAGATGGCAGTGCACAAAATGGGAAAAAATGCACTTAGCTGAGTATTGACTTCAGATTTCCAATTTAGCCCAAATGGGCACTCACAGTCCTGGATTCGTTTTAATTAGAGGGAAAATGGAGAAAGGAAAAGAAAGGAGCATGAGTTTTTCATAAAAGCCTTAATCATGCAAGATGTCTCAATATTTTCATTCTAGTAAGCCAATATTCTCAAGACATAAGCCATTTCTATTTGCAGAACACTGTCGGGATAGCATTTGCCCACCCAGCTAAACAGACCATCACCATCACCATATGTCACCAAAGATCAAATTAATATTTTACACTACCAGATACTCCAATCAATGCCTAAGTTATTTTTGTTCTGGAGATCCACTCAAGAAATCTAATTTGAACTTAACTTTAAAAACACTTGCAAAATTTCATATCCATATAAGAAAAAACTGTACTGAGATGATAGTTAATTTTAAAATAATGGAAAAATTATACTATTTTTGAGCAGTATTATGAACTGAATTGTGTCCCCACAAAAGTCACATGTTGAAGACCTAAACCACAATGAAATATATTTAGAGATAGGACCTGTAAGGAAATAATAAAGTGAAATCATAAACATAATCTACTAGGAACAATGTTGGTTTTAGTCAACTTTTTCATTCCTGTGACCAAAAGACCCAACAAGAACAATGCAGAGAAGGAAAAGTTTATTTTGGTTCATGATTACAGTGGTTCAATCCACAGTGGGCTGACTACAAAGCTCTGGGCCCAAGGAAAGGCAGAACATCATGGAAGAAGGGCATGACAGAAGAAAGCAGCTCAGAACATGCAACCAGGAAACAGAGAGAAAGTTCTACTCACCAGAGACAAAATATAAACCCCAAAGATACCTAACTCCTCCAGCCACACCCTATCTGTCTCTAGTTACCACCCAGCTAATTCATATCAGTGGATTAATCCACTGATTAGACTACACATTTATAATCTAATCATCTCACCTCTGAACATTCTTGCATGAGCTCTTGGGGGATATCACATACCCAAACCATGGCAGTGTCCTTATAATAAAAAGAAGAGACACTAGAAACTCTAGAAACTCTCTTTTTCTAGACACACATGTAAGTGTGCACACATGTGTGTACACACACACACACACACACACACAGGAGAAAAGATCGTGTGAGGACACAGCAAGAAGACAGCCACCTACAAGCCAGTAAGAGAGGCCTCACCAGAAATTGACCCTACAGCACCTTGATCTTGGACTTTGGGTCATAGAACTGAAAAATGGATGAAGCCAGATCTATGTAATATCCTGTATGGCAGCCCAGGCTGACTAATACAAGCATTTACTGTTGCATGGTGATCCACAAGTGCTTTATGTACATAATCTCATTTAATCTTCACCATAATCCTGTGAGGTAAGCACTACCATTATTCCCATTTTAATATGAATAAGCTGAGGCTTAGAAGGGATATGCAATGCGCCCAAAGTCATGCACAGGGTCAGATCTCTCTAAACCAGGCAGATATTAGAATAAGTCAGTGAGAATAAGCTAAAAATATCTTTAACATATGTCAAGGCTTAAAATTTCATTGTGGCTAGTATGTGTCACTTATTCTTCCCATTCAGATTCCTTTTTGTGAGCAGTATCAAATTAAACCATACCAATCAAAATTAACCAATGAAATGAAATCAAAATGCTCACATTTAATCAATATACACTAGGGAACAGTTGCATTATGATTTTTATCATACTATTTTGCCTTTAAGGGGTGGTATAATCTGTTCTTGAGTATAAAGCTGTAGGTGGATTTAAATCTTTTTATTAGGCAATGCTGTCAAGTACTGCAGTTGAAGCTGCAAATCTTGGCTCATCTGGTTGGAAATGTGCTCTGGATTCTAAGAAGCCTGTTCCTTCCTCAGTGCGTGTAATTTAGTGGGAGGAACAAAGCAATCAAGAAAAAAAATATCTTGAAATGTCTATTTTATTTAGTGTACCATTTATTTGCCAAGAGTACTGATGATATATGTAGATTTTATATATGGAGGATCCATGGAAAATAGAAATTTTGGGAAGGCAATCCATGGGTAAGACTCTTAAATGGTGGGGTTTTAGTCAGCTTTTCATTGCTGTTACCAATATACGATATGACAAGAAAAACTTGGAAAAAAAGTTTATTTTGGCTCACAGTTAGAGGGTGTCCTTGATTAGTCAACTGCATTGCTCTGGGCCTAAAGTAAGGCAGGACATCATCACAAGGAGAACACACTCCTTGTGATGTGCAGAGGAAAGCTACTCAGTTCATGCCAGCCAGGAAGCATAGAGAGCTTCACTCACTAGGGACAAAGATGTAAACTCCAAAGGCATACCCCTGGTGACCTGTCTCCTCCAGTCATAACCTACCTACCTCCAGTTACCAGTCAATTAATCCATTCAAGTGGATTAATCCACTGATTAGATTACTTGAAATCTGATCATTTTGCCTCTGAGCATTTTTGCATTGCTTCACACATGAGCTTTGTAGGGACATCACATATCCGAACAATTTAACAGGTGGCAAATACAGACCTAAAGTCACACAAATGTTGGTTCCATTTATAGTAATGCCATATTACTGGTGCAGCCTAGACAAGGTACTTGCCCCTCTCTATCTCAATTTTACCATGTGTAAAAATGGAAATAATATATTGACCTCCAAAAGTGGTCATTGGAATTAAATGAAATGATGTCTGTAAGAAAATTTGGCATTTTGTCTAGTGTCAGGAATCACTAAGAAATAAAACCAATAGGATATAGATATATTTATCTTCCTATGTATGTGTACACACACACACACACACACACACAAAGAGGAAGAGAAAAGGGACAATAAATGTTTATTATGAGGAACTGGCTCATGTGATTATGTAGGCTGAGAAGTCCCATGATTTGCTGTCTGCAAGCTGGAGCCCCCAGGAAGTAGGTGGTGGTGGGACAATTGAATCAGGATCCAAACACCTGATAACCAAGGGAGCCAATAGTGTAAGTCCCAGTGCATGAGATGCCAAGCAATGAGGCAAAAACTACAGGGAGTGAATTTCTCCTTCCTCCATCTTTCACTCCATTCAGGCCCCCAAAGCATTGGATAATGTACGTGTACTTTGGAGGTCAATCTACTTTTCTGAGGTCACAGATTCAAATGCTAATCTCATCCAGAAATACCCTCACAGACACACCCAGAAATAATATTTGATCTGAGTACCTTGGGGGCCCAGTCAAATTGATAAATAAGATCAACCATCACCTCTGGCAAGTACCAGTTGTTCACTATATGCTAGCCATTATTATTGACAACTAAATCAGAGTTTTTCCCATAATATATGTATCTAGACATTCAGCTCCCTATAAAAACCCCTTTTTGGCTTATGGATATAATAAAATCAGATCCATTAGGCACATTCAAGATATCTTCAAGTCCTCAGAAGATGTAGTAGGAGAGAGGGATAAAAAGAGCCAGGAGTAGGGAAAAAAAATCATTTTTCTAAATGAAGAACTGTTATTTTCCAGTTCCCAAAAGACTTTATAACAATAAACAGTAAGCAGGTGATTCTACTTTACGTAAGAGACAGACTGTTTACAAAAGAGTTTAAATGATGCACAGCACCATTGGGTCACTACAATACAGATGGAAATGCAAACTGAACTGGTGTTAGTTAAAGGTGATGTCTTAGGAACAGCAGAGTGACTAGAGTAAACATAAATCCCGGTTACATAGACACAGGTATTACATTAGCACCAGCTTAAACTGAGAAAGCTCAGACTTCAATAATTGAAATTGATCCAGTAGCAAGCACATGCAGACCGTGACAGTTAGTGTGCTGCTGCTGCTCCTCAGGACTCAGGTTGCTCTGACATGGAATCATCACTCTCCAATAGGAGAGTACAAACAGGACCAGTGAAAGCCTATAAAGGATTACTGCAGAAAAGTCTACGTAGGTCATGTGGCAGTGATGGTCATCTGTTCCCAAAGCTGTGTGCTTTACCTTCCATGGTACAGACTTGTGGCAAAATAGGCTATTGGGTTAGGAATGTAAATTCCTAAGCCCTCTCGCATCTTGACAGTACTGCAAACCTGAGGCCTAGTCAATGCAATAGAAGAGAAGTGATGGGTGCCCACCTTGTAAAACCTCCCCAACTTTCTTCACTACACTATCCTCCTGTAGCTACTGGAGAGAGACCATTGCAGTGACCTTGGAATCTACATGCTGCAAATTGCAAAGCAAAGCCAACTGGGAACATCCTCTTCTTCCCACTCCCCAATGACATAAAATGACTCAGGACATTTTACAGGCAAGAAACAGTTGCATATGAGCCCTTACACATTTTATTATTTGATTGTTACAAAAGTCAGCATTAACCTAACGAATATGACTAGCATTATCCTAACTAGTACAAGTTATATATTTGATACATGAATATTACTAAAGAGAACACATGAACTTTAAATACTTTTTTGTTTTCTTTTTCTGCCATTTTCTATTCTGATATTGAGTGGGCACATATCAGAAATGGCTTTTTAAATACTAAATGAATTAATGCCTGATCTGATTGACCTATCAAAAATAATCTAACTTATCTTTCCCTTCAATTCCTAAAAATTCACAATAGCACAACATTTGTCTCTTTATTTAAATACAATAGGGATTAATAAGATTTTATCTGACATGCCACTATGAGCTTGGTGTAAAAAATATATTGTTAAGTACAGAATAAATGCAAACAGATTTTAATGTATGCATTAAACACAACTCAGTAGAGGAAGACTCACCTAAAAGAGGTTCCTGCTGATGGGGTCTCTAGCTTTCTGTGCTGATTTTGAAAAACAGAAGTACATTTTTAAACACACTTTTAACTAATCTGATTTTCTATTAATATCTGTTCAGGGTGACTTTACATTATATTTAATCCAGGTTCCATAAAGGAAGACAAACATGTAATAGCTACCTGTCTGAAGATTTAAGTTAGCCAAAAATAGCAGATAAATTAGTTTTATCCTAATTATCTGGACTTAAGGAAATCCCCAACCACAGAATTGTGGTTAAGCTTAGCATCATGTCATTCAAGATATACCCTTCAGTGTTGGCTATAATTCAATTATTCACAAAATATTTACTGAACCCCCACCCCCAGGCTAGAAACCAATTTAAAAATGACAAAGATACAGTCTTTGTTCTCATAGAGCCACAGCATAATAAAGAACACAGCCACATAATATGTGACCATAGTAACGCAAAAAAATATATACAGAGTACAGCTGTGTATAACACCTAAATGCACACCAAGCGCCATCATTGTGTCATAGATTCGTATGAGATAAGAACTAAGGGGAATAGTCTGCTTCATCTTATGTGCTGCAAATATAATCTAAGGCTCTAAAGTTTATCAGGTAACCTCAACTGCTCATTGTTCTACTTCAATCAGGCCAGCCAGCATAGCAGTCTTTCTTTTCATAATGTAGGAATTTTGAATGTTCAAATTAATAGTTTATCACCTTGGAGCAGAAGGTAGTTCAGTGACAGAGCACATGCTTAGCACGTATGAGACTCTGCATTCAATTTCCAGCACGCATAAAAAAAGAGAGTCTGCCATCTTGAATTGTCTAGAACTCATGTCATTCTCATAAAAGAATAATCTCTTTACATGACTTTGGCCTTTGACCTGGCCACCCTACCGCAGTGATAAAAGCCCAATGTTCCCTTTTGTTTTTCCTTTACATGTTTCTGCTTGGACAAGAAAATGTTAAGTGCAATGAAGTACGTGGTAACCATTTGGCCAAATGAACTTCAAGAAAAAAAATTTATATAGAAAATAGGGCCTTTTTTGGATGACACCTGTGCCCCAGGGACACATTATTATGAGCAAGAAAAGAATGTCATCCTACCACATGGGAGTAATTGTTAGCAGGCAAGTGATCATGTAATACACAGCAATTGTGGATTTTAAGGGCAAGATTCCAGACCATGATATAAGCCCAGTTGTCTGCCCAAGGTTAATAGGGTAATATCCTTGCTTACTCCAGCTCAGAGTTAAATCAACTTCATAAACTTTGAGTGTAGGTTCTGTCTTTTGTCTGTAGGTGTCAAGATTTCGTGTTCTGAAGGGGAACTGAGGATTTAATGTTTCATGGAGTGTTTGTTCCCCTTTTTGCTAGACTGAAAACACATTCTCCTTACCAAGACACCACTGTGGGGGTGATGTGTGTGTGTGTGAAGGGGACAGAGATGTAAGATTCTTGGTTAAAGGTCTATTTTATTTGATTTAGAGAAATTTGTGTAGGACACAACCTGGCCTGACTGCAGCCCTGCTTCACCCAGGACCACAGCAGCACAAGGTTTAAATCCTCAAACTGCAGGAGGCTAGAAGCACTCCACTCTGCTTTCCACAGAGTCTTTCAACAAACTGCCAGATTGGCTGCCTATTCTGTAGGAAAGGCCATTCAAATGAGTTTGATCTTGTTGGGTAAGGATGAGGGGACATCCATTGTATGTCCAAGTAGTGAATTGATTAACTGAATTTTTACTCTTTAACGATTGTTTTGACAGCCTGAAGGAGAGAGTCAGATCATCAGTCCCCAGTTAGAAGCTACTGTCACCAGAGAGAAACATGCCAGCTTCAACAACTGCAGCACCATACTCATCTGGTTGCTTGGAAGCACAATGATCATTGTGTGGGAGTAGCAATTTTGAACTACCACATTTATGTGCTATTTACCTAATATTCCTTGTTCTGTGAAGATACTGCCTAAGCAAAAGTGGAGCTCTAGGGTAAGTCCAAGGACAGAAATGGCTTCAGGGAAGCAGGTACCTTGACAAATTACCACTGACCTGGGGTTCAGAAATGTCCCCTGCCTATCTTCTCAGACCACTGTCTTCTTGTTTAGTGGCAAAAGTACCTGCTATGGAAAAATGCTAAAGTAAAGTTAAGTGCAGCCTTTACTAAAATCACATTTAACAAGAATATTTGTAGTATGTTACATGTTAGCATCAAAATAACATAAAACAAAAGCTAGAGAACCTAAAGAACCAAACATTGAGACTGGTATTAGTGCCTTTATCCACCATTCATAGAGCAATATTCCCAAATTTCAATATTATTGGAAATGTGTTAAAGCTTTTACTTCTGCCAGATCCTCACACCTGGAGGGCTTAGAAACTAGTCAGGGAGATAGCCATATATATAAATTATTTCATCACAGTATGATCAAAGTTAGTAAAGCATCCTGGGAATGATAAACTCATTTGAAGATCCTTCCATTTAGTCTGCACATTCTGCAGACTCTATCCAAACAACCTAAAATTCAGAATCAATAATTGCTCAATCTGTTATAAAACTGGATCTTGGCAATGGTTGTACAACTCTATAAACTTACTTTTGAAACAGTAAATTGTAGGTTTACAATGAGGCAACTTATGGTATATAAAGTATGCCTCAATACACAATAAAAATCTTTATTATAAGCAACAAATATTGTTAAATAAATAACCATTGTGATATTTTGACAATTTGTTTGAATTAATTTCATGTCCAGCCCAATTTTTCATTAAGAAATATGCTATTAATGGAGTTGCTTAATGCCCCAATATTTGTTATGAGAAATGATTTGTCAAAATCTGTTTTATTATTTATTTTATTTTTTGGTTCCCAGGATTGAACCCAGGGGTTTTTAAGCACTGGGCCATATCCCCAGCCCTTTTTTGTACTTTATTTAGAGACAGGGTCTCACTATTTGCTAGGTGCCTTGCTAAATTGCTGAGGCTGACTTTGAACTCTCAATCCTCCTGCCTTAGCCTCCCGAGTCACTGGGATTACAGGCCTGTACCACCATGTCAGCTAATGAGCCATTTTAAGTCAAAATAGGTATCTGTGGGCTCACATCATCTTTAACAACACACGGTATACACTGAATTATAAAAAAGTATGTGTTGAATCTAGACAGTGTAAGTAAAGATGAATATTCTTTGGTGAGGAATGGAAATAAAAACTTTATAAATAATTACAGAAAGATTGTCATAAGTATAATTGTCTGATAAGATTATACACATAAATATTCTCTCATAAGAAGATAGTACTTAATTTTTTAATAATTAAAATGTTTGCATGCATATCACTATTACCATTGGCTAGATACCTTAGATGGGGCAGAGGATAGATCTTCATCCATTTAGCACAACTACACAACATTTTGTTGAAAGGAAAATATTCTTTCTCTAATGTAGCTTCTATTTTCACAGGTTTGAAATAATGACCATAAAACTAAACAGTAGGATACCTTATGAAAGCCAGTTATCATATATTCAAACTCTATGAGCCTTGACAGTTTATCTAAAACTAGTTCAGACCCAAAAGTAATTTCCCATAGAAATTTGCTGCTTTTCTTGTAGTCTAGGAAGTCAATCAGCTGTTAAGTATTGTTTAATCTGCAATGTAAGCAAATCACTCTACTTCTAGGGAATTCAAACAAGGCAAATGGTAAACATCTAGAACCCTCGATTTATATCTTACTATCTTTTTATTATAATAAAAATTGAGAGAAATGTTTTCAGCAGCTTGAGATTATGAAATTATTTATTCCTACTATTTGCCATTGCTAATTTATATGTAATTAATGCACAATGATGCCATAGTTATTCTAAGGGGGGAACATAACTGCTAATTTCCAATTATTAGTTGATGCATGCAATAATCCTTAGAGCTAGGTAATATTATTATACCCTGTCAATAGATTGAGAAACTGAGTCTTAATGAAGTTAAATGCCTTGGCCAAGTTTAGTAGGCTAATAGGTAGCACACATGAAATTCAAACCCAAAAAGTAGGTCCAAATCTTCATCATGTGGGCTTAGGACCAGATTTCCTAAATCAGACTCCCAAAGCATAAGAAATAAAAGCAGGAATCAATAATTGCAATAGATTCAAACTAAAAAGCTTTTTCTCAGCAAAGGAAGCAATCCACAATGTAAAGAGAGATCCTACAAAGTGGGAGAAAATCTTTGCCCCACACACTTCTGATAGAGCACTCATTTCCAGAATCTATAAAGAACTCAAAAAACTTTACCCCAAGAATACAAATAACCCAATCAATAAATGGACTAAGGAAATGGGCCGACACATTACAGAAGAAGACCTACAAGCAATCAACAGATATATGAAAAATGTTCAACATCCCTAAGTAATAAGAGAAATGCAAATCAAACCACCTTAAGATTCCATCTCAACCCAATTAGAATGTCTGTTATCGAGAATACAAGCAACAATAGGTGTTGGCAAGGATGTGGGGAAAAAGGTACACTCATACATTGCTGGTGGGGTTGCAAATTAGTGCAGCCACTCTGAAAAGCAGTGTGGAGATTTCTCAGAAAACTTGGAATGGATCCACCATTTGACCCAGCTATCCCACTCCTTGGTCTATACCCAAAGGACTTAAAAATAGCATACTACAGTGATGCAGCCACATGAATGTTCATAGCTGCTCAATTCACAATAGCTAGAATGTGAAACCAACCTAGATGCCCTTCAATAGATGAATGGATAAAGAAACTGTGGTATATATACACAATGGAATACTAATCAGCCATAAAGAAGAATAAAATTATGGCATTTGCAGGTAAATGGATGAAGTTGGAGATGGTCATGCTAAGTGAGATTAGCCAATCCCAAAAAACCAAAGGCCAAATGATCTCTCTGATAAGTGGATGATGATACATAATGCAGGGTGGGAGGGAGGCAAGAATGGAGGAAGGATGGATTGCATAGGGAAAAAGGGGGGTGGGATCAGGGAGATGGGTAAGAATCATAACAGAATGAGACAAGCATCATTACCCTGTGTACATGTATGATTACACAAATGGTGTGGCTACTTCATGTACAACCAGAGAAACAACAGTTGTACCCCATTTGTGTACAATGAATCAAAGTAAATAAATTTAAAAAAAAGAATTCAAACCCAGAACTTATTCTAGAGTCAGTTACTTGTCAATGAAGTAAGAAAAACTGAAAACCAAGAGTCTGACCTAGGAAAGCTTTCTGAAGGAAAAACATCAGATCGAGGCCAATTTTGTACTGACTTCAGAGCACTGATTTGCCCTTCAGCCTACATGCATATGTTATGATACAAGTTGTTGGTTCATGGACAAAGTTGCCCCCAAGGACTGATGTGAAGAAGGACTCTCCAGGGAGAAGAGGTGAACTGTCAAAATTTCAGCCCAAAGGGGAGCAGCTCATCCAAGAGAACTGGGCTCTGGCTAACAATACTTTGTGACCCCTCGATTAGGATGGAAAAGTATAAACTGACTTCAGTTTATACTTCTTAGGATGGTAACATAAGCTGTCAGTTGCCTGACCAATGAATTCAAGTGCAAATAGTGTCTCTGACTGTTTTGAAGGATCAGAGCAAGCTGAACAGGACATTTTGACTGGGAACTCCCTAAATATTTTCTTGGAGCTCTTTCTTCCTGTTTGCAGGAAAAAAATATATCTGCTTGGTTATTATAAGACATTTCTTTTTCTCTTTGCCACCAAAGAAAAACATGCTTTCCCAAGAAATCTGAAATTATAAGGTGCTCTTTTAGATATTCCACATAATTTACACTTCTGGCAAAGACTGTTTCAGCAGTCACTTGGGATGCATTCTCATTCAGTGCACCGGCACTCACATAGTTTGATAGAAGTCTTAGTCACTGGGATGACCATGTGCTTCGTTGTTCCCGTTGGACCATTTGTTCAGTGGCTTGATCTGCAGAGTGACTGGATCACCACGTGATCTTCAGAGGATTTTGGGTGGAGAGGAAGCACAGATGAGTATAATGAAGGGCTCATTAAGCTCTGGTAAGGCTGTGACTGGGTAGCTCTCCTTGCCTTGGCCAGGTCCTCTAAAGTTTTCGCCGTCTTCATGTTGAAACTTGGCCAATCTTGTCAGCCCAGCAGTGACAATGAAAAAAAGAAAAAGAAAAAGAAACTCTGTTAATAGGATTATATGATTTAGGGAGTAGAATGATGTTACAGATGATTTATTTTGAAAGCTGATTTCGTTTTAGTGAAAACAAGCTCAACCCCTTACACCAGAGACTGTAGTGCCAAACACAATCATTTCTAGTTTGAAAGATGTGATTGCTTTTTAATGTGGAAATTTCACAAGGTTACAAGGAGGAAAAAAGTTAAACTCCTTTCATATAACAAAGTCACTTTGGGATATGGGTTGCAAGGCCCTGACAGTGTCCAGATACCCTGACCACATCACCAGTCAGAAAGGAGGATCAGTTTGATTTACACCACTTCTCAATTGTGTTTTTCTCATGCCTTTCCAATAGCCTAATAGTTTTTTTTAAAAAAACAAAATAAATAGAGTAAGATATTCTATATACTGGAAGTATGCAAGGTCAGGCAAGGACAAGGGGCATAGGGGAAACAAATGCAGGCAAATAAACTTAGTCTATAGTCCTGTGCATGCATTGTGAGTGTGTGTGTGTGTGTGTGTGTGAGTGTACTTGTAATATATTCAAATTTTCCTTCCCAAAACCATCTAATTTGCTCTCTCTAGTTTGACCAGATCAGTGGCCTTGTATTTGGTCTGTTCCAACTTAAACTGGTGCTTTTGTTTTACCAAGTCCCATGCTTCTCCACGCTGCCACACCTTTGAGAAATTTGAAAGGAAGTCAAAATTCAAAAATCAATTTTTTTAAACATGATCGTAAGATATGACTGAAGTTATGATTCTGCCATATTTTGTTAGACCTTAGAACTCTTTGCTAATATGTAATTCTGAGTGAAATTCTTACAAAGTAGTCAGTGGAATAAGGAAAAGATGTTTCTAGCATGAAAAAAATCACCAAATTGAGAAAGATCAAAAACTTTAGCCATTGTTAAAAGAATTCCATGATTTTTGTGTGGAATACATTTCCCCATCTTTAAGTAAGGCTTTCATCCTGAGCTGTGGAGGACAGTGCTGGGGGTGGGGCAATACAACAATGACAACAGGGCAGCATTTTTCAGAACCTTGGGTACAAGTGACACATACACTTTCCGTCCATCCAATAATTGGTTGTTATTTTTTTGCTTGTGTATTTTGAATCCATGTCACCCTGTTCTTTTATTCTTTTGCAGGGCTCCTTGCAGAAGCTTGGGTGACAAGATTATTGCATGAGTTGGACTTAAAGGGCCAGGAAACTGGAAGGGAAATGTGATTGAGGTGAGATTTGGGGAAATGAGTTGGGAGTCAAAAAAGTAAGCAAAGTGAGATTAGAATGCCCAGTTTTCAGTTTAAGCAAATACTAGTTAGTTCCTGGCATTTCATGCTCCCATTGTTCATTTAATATTCAGGCCAACCCAGCAATTCCAGTTCAGCTAATTTTGTATTGTGAGTACAAATTTCCTTCCATTTTCCTAGTTGGATTCTTGCTTTTCTGTTCATTATCACTTCAGTTATTATAATGAAATACTGGCATATTAATTTACTACTTAGCATTAATTCGTAAGACCCTTGGGCACTATAAAATAAAAAGGAGGATCATCATGTCCCAGTGTCACTGGTACTTCAAAAAAGGGCTACACTTCATATCTTTATCTCATTTAATATTAGCAAACACTTGAGATAGAGATTTTTTATTCTATTTGCAATGAGGAGGGAGGAGTTGAAAGACAAAGATTTTTAAAAAGTAGATCCATCTACTTCAAAGCTTCTGCTGACATTCTACCTTCCAACTTCACTTGACCTTGCAAAAACTTATTGAGCTCCTGACCAATGACAGGAATTATTCTAGTCATTATTCATTTTAGGACATCAGTTCTTAATTATGAGGCTTTGAGAGAGAAAAAAAATTAGGAGATATTCAGATGAAGAGAAAGTGATACTTTACTTTCTGTCATCAATTAGACAGATGATAAATTACTACTGATTGTGTAGGTTTGTCCAGCAAATAAGGCTCTTATATAAGAGCATCTTGTATTTACATTATGTGCACAGTTCCATTTGCCCTTTCCTATGTAATTTCACATTCTATCCTTTCAAAAACACTATAAGCAAGGCAGAAAATTTTGTTCCTATTGGACAGGGTAAGAAACTATGAGGATAAACAATTTGTCCATGAGGGTATGGATAAGCAAGAAACAGGAGTCTAAAACAAGCTGCACTTTCTAAACTCCTAAGCCAGTTCTTATTCCTTCATGGTGGAATATACGATTCATTTCCTAATTAGCACTAGACCCTAAAGAAAATGTGCCATCCCAAGTGTCCCTCTACTAGGCAACTTGTCACACATTATTTAAGTGACTGGGTCACTCATCTTCATATCCATCAAGTGCAAGCTCTCTGAAATGAGGGATTATTATTATTTTCTCTTTCTCATGGAAAAATAAAGAGATATCTTGTTTAAGTTTCTAAATTGAACAGAATGTAAACACTTAAATCCCACTGCTCAGAACTGACAATTATCTATAGTTTTATTTATTTATTTATTTCATCTTTGTATTCTTAGTACCTAGCACAATGCCTGGCATATTGTGGGTATTTGATGAATATTGGTTTAATTTAACTATGGGAATTAATTAGCAAATGTGTCACCTACTAGAGAAATAGGCTTTGGGTGTCTGTATTGCTAAAGCTGTCACATCTGCAGCAGTTCTAAAACATTCATCCGTATTTTACTATTTTATGGTGATTCTAAGAAAGCTTTGGAAAATGACATCTCTTACTATGTGTTTTTTAAAGTTGAACTATAAATGCCCCTGTGACAATATCCCCACAATGAATGAGCCTTACCAGGTATTGATTGATGGTTTCTTCAGTTTAAGAAAAAAAAAAATGGTTCCTTCTTGAATTTCAGTGGTTGCTAAGACTGCACAGTCTACAGAGGAATAGAAAACTACATGAAACCAAACTCCAAGCTCAGAGGGTGAGCATGCACACTGCACCAGAAATCATGCTAGTCCAATCCAAATGTACTAAATCCTTCTGTAATATGTGGTCAAGGAGTTAAGTTCTAAAGGAAAATGCAAACAGCCTAAAGTGGAAACCATATGTCTGTCTCTTTCAGTCTCTATAAAAGAAGGTGGCAGCAAAGCATCTTGTTGTATCCTAATACTTCACCCAGCAAGGATCATCTCACCAAGTGTTTCGAAGGAGTTATACAATAAGGGCCAAAGTTTGGGTTTGGAAAAGAGGGGAAGCACACTGACTCTGTGGTTTGTTATGAGATCCTGGGAGGAGCTTTGAATGCTACAAAGAGTTTTTCCGCTTCCAAGCTTTCCAGCCTCCTCCCACTCTCTCATGGGTCTCATTCTTTTTTCATGGATGCTTGACAGGCTGGTTGAAAAAGGCTAAGTGGAGAAAAGGACCCTTCGACTCAGGTCTCCTTTGGCATGACCTGTGACTATGGCCCCAATAGTAGATGGGGAGACTAGCAGCCTTCTTTCATTGAATCTGAGAGGAAAAACTGCTTTGTGTGACGGCTTTATGGCAAAGGCTGGCAAAAGCTTTGCCCTGCATACTGAAAGAGAGACATTTCTGACCGCAGCCCATGAACCACACTTATTTACTCTGGCACATGCCCACTATTTGTTCATAGGCTTTCTGTCTCTACTAAATGCGTTCCAATTTTGGAGGCTAAATCATTGCCAGTAGTTTCCAGGACATTCCGCTAGGCTAAGCAAAATTGCCCTAAGCGGTAGTCAGAAACCACTGGAGTAGTATTGTAAATACAGACTATTTGCAGAAAATGAAAGATACCAAACATCTTATCTTTTTTGTACTGTAGAAATCCATGGGCCCTATCTTACAGAAAGCCATGCAAGGCACTGACAAGAAACAAGAAGGTACGAGGGCTTTCATCCTCACTAGAGCTTAGAAATTGTGCTTAAACCATGTTGATAGTTGGTCACAGCCTGAAACATCTGTAAGTTCATAGGAAGGCTGTGTTCAGAAGGTGTCCTAGGGATTAGGTGCAGCTTAACTAGCCGTAGCCTCTTGCCTGCTATGGATTTCAACATGTACATAAGATCTGAAAACAGTGGATCAATGAGAAGAAGAGAATGGTGGCCCTCATAGGCTTCTCACTAACCAGTGCTGCATTCAGTGACAGTCATCTCATCCCAAACTGAGTTTTCATCATGGGCCTAAAAATGGATTGATGGGTTATGTGGAACTGTGCTGACTTAAGATCTAGGATAATTGGTTGAGTGTGGTGGCTCAGGCCTGTAATCCTAGCTATTTAGGAGGCAGGAGGATCACCAGTTTGAGGCCAGCCTCAGCAACATAGTGAGACCTTGTCTCAAATTTAAAAAAAAAAAAAAAAGGATCTAAGCTAATTGGGAAATTCTCCATTTGTAATTATACTTCCAGGCACTATTAAGATGCCATACTCCATATCTTACCTCAGGCAGAGACTAAGAAAAGGATATATACATGATATTGCTTCCTCCATGCATAACTCTTTTTGCATATTTTCTGTTAGATTTTTTTCTAACCAGAGCAGAGATTTTATTTAGTCATATACATGAATATTGAATAATTGTGTGCATGATAAAGTCAGGAACTTCATTATTAGCTCACCAATATGACCATGTTTGTGTTTAGAAAGAGGACATACACTCTAAAAGCAAATAATCTGTCAAAAGTAATGATTTCTTTTGAGGTGGTTGAGTAGATTCTTGCAAGTGCTTATATGTTTTACAATACCTCTTGAGACTTACTGAAACAATCTCTTTCATCCTAAGGGTGAAGGAAAATTAAGTTGAAATAAGCCACAATTAAAACTCCATGTGTTGGTTAGGAGGGAGAAAGCTGGGCTTACATATCTCTAATCATGTGTATTCTGTTAACATTTCAGACATTTTAACTTTGGGTAGTGGACAGCATGAAGGGGAACTAGGTAGGAACAAGGCCACCACATCAAACTGATAGTGGGGTAGAGGAAACATTTGACACCTCCCTCTTTCTCTGGCCCCTGTCTGTTTTTAATTTTGCTAAATCATTCCCATCTGGAGATTGTATATTTTAAGTTGCCTCTCCAAGCTCCACAGAAGTACAGTGTCAGGGAGCCTGATCGCAGAGCCAGGCAAAGAGATGCAAAAACTGTTAAGGCCCCAAGCCATAAGAGAGACAGAAAAGGGGCAGGGTGGGGTTGAAGTTATAATGGCATTAGCCTTTAGGCTCTAGGGAGATGGCACTAAGACATAGCATTTCTTACATGGTGAATTTAAGACTATTTTTAGGCTATTTTTAATTTAAGACTATATTTGTGTTTTTAAGCTAATATCCCTTGAAAGTTCTATAGGTGACTTCCTGAGAAACATGAAATTTTACTGGAAAAGACATTCCACAACAAGAGACATCAAAGTGGGTAGATTTATCCATCATGAAAATGAAGGTAATAGTAAAGTGAAAAAAGTGACAAAAACTCAAATGTGTGCTGCACACACGGACATGCATAGACACATCATGGTGAAGCATAGCACGTGAGCAGGGAGCTTAGGAGAAAAACAATGACCTGCCTGTGCATCCTAATGCAACTCCTAAGCAAGTCAGGGGAATTTCAAATGTGCGTGTTCTAGGCATTGGCTTTTACACTACATGTTTCCAAAACAGATTCACATCTGTAAGTTGGGCATGATGATAGTTTCTACCTAAAGAGTAATTATGAGGCTCAAATAGAACAAAGCAAGTAGAGTGCTGAGAGTGGGGCTTGGAATAGAATCGGTACTCGAAAATTGTTATCTGCTGTTATCATCCCAAAGACTTACATGATATGGGCATTGTTTTAATGTGGTGCAAGAATGATGACTAATAGCTTCCTCTCTCGAGGGACTAATCTAGGCTCTATTTATAGTTGCTTCAATCTTTTATTTCTTTTTCGTATGTATTCTTCCTGCTCAGGTTCACTGGGAGCTCTGTGAACTTAGCATCAGTGCAGTATTGTGCACCACCATAATAATCTCTTGGCAGTGTTGATCCTGTGGCTTTCATGAAAGGAAACAGCAAGGATGGTGTGGGCTCACATGGTGACATTATCACCACTTAGAGGAATGATTTTTTAAAAACTACTTATTTACTCTTTTACTAATAAAACAGATGCTTTTTATTACTGTTCTGTGACCACATTGCTTTCCCAGAGAAATCTCCAGTTGGTTGCATGTATCCAGTCTCAGTAGAATTCTTTCTTAAAACTGAAAGTTACAACTCTAGGTTGTTTTGGTTAAGTATCCTTCTGTATGTATTGTTATTTAATAGAGAGCAGTGGAGAAGTTAATTCGAATGGGCAAATAATGAGTAAATGAAGACCAGAGATTCATAGGGTGTGTGAATGTGCGTGCATGTGCACACACTGATGCCCCATGTCAAAATTTATGTGTGTGAAAGTCATGCGTTTACATGCAGAAACTCCCAAGAATGTAATCTTAATTAGAATAAGTTACACTCCATGTATGTATAATATGTCAAAATACACTCTACTGTCAAGTTTATCTAAAAAGAACAAGTTTTTTAAATTTGTTCAGCACGGGCAAGGTGCTAAGCAACTCAGTGAGACCCTGTCTCTAAATAAAATACAAAATAGGTCTGGGGATGTGGCTCAGTGGCCAAGTGCCCCTGAGTTCAATCCCTGGTTCCAAAAATAAAAATAAAATAAAGAACCAGCAATGGCACTCTTGATTCTCACTGGAAATCACTATAAGTCACATGAGAAAGTTTTCTGGGTTTAAAGTTAAATTAGAACCCTGCCTAAGTCAACTCTGTGAATATGTTCTAGCTAGGCTCTAAAGATGCTCAGAAAATCTTGGAGTAGCAGAGCAAAATGAAATATAAACAGTATCAAATCAGAATTGCAATGGGCATTTTTTAGAAAGAGTTCTTTGGTTTAATTGGTATGTAATCAGGAACAAAGCATTGCTGCTGTTTTCAAAGAGACAGTGGAGAATGGCGTGAAGATTTGATCTGTGGCATATAAGCACTTAAAAGAAAATGGCGCGGATGATGAGATGACATTCTAAGCAGGAACCAGCTGCAGGCCCTTGGGGATCAGTTGTCTCTCTGATCTTTTAAGAATCAGCCTGTAGGCAAACCATGGGGCAAGGCCAGGAGTGCCTGAGTGAGGATGTGTGTGCACGTGGGAGGGGTGCTGTACCCTTTCTTGGTGCCAACCCCTGGGGAGGAGAAAGGGATGTGTGGTTGGTTCTTGGTCTTCCTGTTGACAGAGCAGTCAGGCATGTTCTCCTGCTGTCTCCTTCTTGCCAGCACCTCCACCCTCAACGGCAATGAGACCTAGCTATGCAAGACAGATAATCAGACTCTCCCCGGCTGTGGGGCTGGGCCTTCCTTACTCAGAACAAATGGTTGTGTATGTGCATGACTCTAAAGGTGCTAAAAATCATGCCCTTGTCCCCAAAATATTGCTCCCACCCATTTGAAACAGGGCTCCACAATTTCAACACTGAAAATTCTTTGAGTTCTGCTGCTCTGCAGTCACCCATGACATGTAAGCCCCCTCCCTATCTTCCACCCCCTTATTAGGAAGGACAGCATATTAAACTATCTTTTCTCTTTCTACTCTTATTCTAAATAGATTACCAGATAACTTCCTGTTCCCTTGGAATGCGGAAATAAACATCCAATGGGAATAGAGCATGAGGCAGGGAGATATGATAGGAAATTTGGTCAACATAAACAGACAAGGTTCAGAGCATATCAACTCAGGTAAGGGCCACAGTGAAGGGAATTTAGGTGACCAGATTATGAAATTACACTTTGGGGCAGAGGGAAGTAGGAAAGAGGACAAGCCCTTCCAAAATAGGTAAATGTTGCCAAAGAACTAGTCTCAGCCTTTCTTAAGTAAGCCCTGCTCCTGGGTAGACCTTCTAGCAAAATACATTGTAAAAAAATGTCACACTTCTCCCACAAACACATACCCCACCCCAATCTGTCCCATTTGGGAGGTTTATAGCTGCTACTGCAGGCTTGAAACTTTACTGTGAAAAACTTGTAACACAAAAATATTTCAAGGAACCTGGAATTCTTTAACCAAATGATCATTTTCCAGATTTCTCAATTCTGACACCCAAACCCTGGCTTTAGCACATCAACTAAAGCTTCTTATATTGTGGGCTGGAAGACAATGAGTACTCACAGTCACCCTGCCAAAATAAGCTGCAATACATGTCATGGTTAAAAAAGGTAATCATTTTTAAATCAATAAAAAACAGATTTTTTCCATCTTATTTAGTCTCTACCTCCTTTGTGAAAGTCTTTATTCTTTAAGAGAATTGTAGGCATTTTCAATATACCTGACCTACTAAGATGATCCCAATGGAACTGGCTTCCAGAAGACAAGAAGCCTCCCCAACCACCTGATGCCTCTACTTCCAAATCATGGAACTTCCCTATCCACTCAGGGACTGAGAGCTCTTGGGGCAATTGCTCAGGCCATGTTTCATAAATAGGCCCTATCACTCTTAGAAAAGGAGCTGTCTTGATGAATACAGAAGGGTTCTCTGCCGGATTTTTTATGGATTTTCTAGAAAGGGCAGGTGAAGTAGGGTGAAGAGGATAGAGTTCATGCCTGAAATAGGAAAGGGGAAAATTATTAGAAGTTTCCTTTAGCTATCCAACCCAGTCCTAGGGTTAAGAAGGGATTTAACAACCTGGTCTTCCTGGTACCTTCTTAATTTTGACAAAAGCATGGAATTTGTTTAAATCAACACCAGAGGAGTGCCATTGATACTGCAGGGCCCATCAGTATCCTGTGATGAAGCTGACTTTGCAAGTAATCATATATTTAATGTACTTTCATTTTAAGTAGAGAACAGAAGAAAAACACTTTAGACTCTTTGTCTCATTTGATTTGATTTTCAAGCAAGCTACAAACAAGAATGATAAAGTCATTCCATATCTATTATCCCAAAATGCTCACCATGTTTTACTAAGTATATTATTTATTCTCATAGCAACTGTTTCAGGAAGGCAAAAGACAGCAGTATTTTTCATAGTTTACAGATGGGTTACAAAACAGCAGAACAATTAGATAAAAGACAATTCAGTTTTTTGTCTCCTCACTAGTTGTTTTGTCTCCATAATATGGCAGTACAGAAGACTTGGGTTTTTTACATTGATTTGCTTACTTTCAGTTCTATAAGGACACAGCCTTAGGTGAAAAAGTTGTGATTGATTTTCCAAAATTAAATAATGAATCAATGGCAGTGCTGCTCCTGCCATCAGCCAAGAATATAGCTGTAGAAACATGTAATCCCAGAAATGTCACTCCACTCAGCAACTCAAGAAAATCTTTCCTTGTGAGTCAGAGATTAACTAGTTTTAACAGAGATTACCCCTGAGGAGGCCACCCAGAATCACCTTTCAATAACTTTTTCCCAAGTAGCAACTCTAGAGACATTAAGCATCTTAGTCCAGAAATGCATGTGTCTCACTGAAATTATGTATACCATAGCGGGTTTTCCATTCTCTGGGCTAAACTTAGCCATCCATTTCAGGCTTTTCCTACCAGATAATGTTTCCAAGGAGAAATGTCTCTTTAATAATCTTGTGGATTAGTCAGACAAATTTTCCCTGTACAAAGCTGGTGCCTCTGAACAATTTTGATCCTGACCCAGCAAAAGCAATCTCTACATTTGGTCTTTGGAATCTGAGGAGGAAAACTAAAACAACTGGTCATTACAGAAGGGGGTTTCAATAATTACTTTAATGAGAGAGAGTGATTTTATGTGAAGGTCTTTGTGACAAGTCAGGAAGAAACAATCAAAAGGAAAACTGTTTTCACAGCTTGTGACAAAGTAATACTAATAAATAGGAATGGCGCCTTGATCGTTTATCACAGAGACCCCTGTACTTCAGTTGATCATGTAATTCATCAGCCAAACCAAGATTCTTCAGAGAAAGGGACTACAGTTTGCAATTGATTGAACAACAGGTGTGAACCAAGAGAGTTTTAGACAAATGGCATAGGGTTGGTCTATCAATACTGAAATGAGGCTATTGTAGAACAGTTTTCTAATCAATGTTTAATATGTGCAAGGGTTTTATAAGGACTTTAGTAAATGCTCCTTTTAACTACAGGGGTTAGTGGTGCCTCAGTCATGTCCTCTTTGTACTGATTATTGAATGAGTACATCTTATCATTTCAAATGGCAGGTTATCTTCTATATGTCAGGCATGTTTGAAGGAAAGTTAGTTCTCTCTCTTTTTTTTTTTTAACACTGGAAACCAGTTACTGGACCATAATAATAATGCACTTGTTCCCTGAACATGAATGCCCAGTCCATGGAAGGTAAGCTTTCCTGGAAGAAGGCGTTTTCCATGTTTCAGTACTTAGAATGTCTTAAAAGTGATGATCATCCAAATCAGCTTGAGGGATATGAAACCATTGTTAGCATGGGAGTTGGCATATAGTAGGTACACACAAAATATTTTTTGAGTAAATGAATGACAGGGATTCAGCAGAATAAATAATTTTCAAAAAGAAATATGAAACAATTTTAAAAACAAAAAATATATAGAAAGAAGACCAGGAGTGTAGAGAAAAGGGGACAGGGAGAAGGAGGAAGGGAAGGGAAGTGGAAGAACTGGGAATTGAAATGGAGCAAATTATATTCCATACATGTATGACTATGTCAAAATGAACCCTACTATTATGTATAGCTATAATGCATTAATGAAAAAATTTAAAAATACAAATGTGTATGAAATCATAGATTTGTTTTTATTCATCTCTTCTTGAACAGTTGCATATGAGACAATACACAGGAGAGTCAACAAATTGTCTTTAGAAATCATGGCAAACAAGTTGCTTACAGGACTAATAGAACAGTATCTCTCTATGGAACTATAAGCTTAAAAGATGAAAGTCTTTCTTTTCTTTTGAATTACTTATTACTATGAAAAATAGGATTAAAGATATTTTCTCTCATTTAATTGAAGTATTCTAACCTCTCTTCAGAAAAACATCATCTTGGAAGAAGAAATTGATATTGGCGATGAAGAAAGTTTATCATTTGCTTGGCTATGAAATAAGAGATGAAAGAGTCCTAAAATCCTTTATGGGAGAAAGAGGAAACTGGAGAAAGAGACTGGAGTAAAGGGAAGAACTTAAAAATATAGTTAAGGAAGATGTTACTTTTGGAGAAAGCTGGGTGAAGAACAGTGGAATCTCTCTGTCTGATTTTTAAGGAAAGTTAAACAAGTTTTTTTTTTGTTTTTAAGACAGGAGAAAATTGAGATGGAGAAATAAGCCAATTTTATGTAACTTGAATATGCCGAAGAAGCAATAGCAAACCTCTCAACAGTCTTTGTTCAACATTTAGAGAACATCTTTAAAACTCTCAATAACAATCATTCTTTAAAATGTTGAAGATACTGCAGTGATTAAGATAGTTTCTATTGCCATAGATTTTATATTCTAGTGCAGATAACTAATAAGCAATTATTAATCAAATACATATACAACACATCAGATGATGGTAAAAATAAAGCCTGGTAAAGATGCAGAGTAACACAGACAAGTGCTGTTTTAGGTAGGATGTTCAAGGAAGGTGACATCTGGGCAGAATAAGGGAGAGAAGTGGGTCATGTGCATACCTGAGAAAAGAACCTCCAGACAGATGCTATAGCAAATGCAAAGACTCTGAGGTAGGAGCCCACCTGGCATATTCAAAAAGCAGTGAGGAGATCAATGTTGCATGAGAACAGTGGGCATGAGTTTAGAGAGGTAGGGTGAACACCAGCAGTACTGGAGGCCGCAAAGTCTGTGGTAAGGTCATTGAATTTTACTCTGACTGTGGTGGAAATCATTTGAGGATTTTGTACAAAATAATGACATAATCTGATTTATATTTTTTGAAGAATTGCTTTTGGCTGCTATTTTTTTCATTGTTAATTTTATTAAATTTTATAAGTAATACATGTCCGTGGTACAAAAGTTAAAAGGTACACGAAGATATATGGTGAAGTTTCTTTCTTGTGTCTCGGGTACCAGGGCCCTCCACAGAGGCAACCAGTAGTAATAATTTTGTGTGTGAGCTGCTCTTAAATCGTCCCGTTTGTTTATGCAGTGCTGAGGATCTGAGGATCAAACCCAGTGCCTTGCACATGCTAGGCAACTGCTCTGCCACTGAGTTAACCCCCAGGCCCCACCAGTTCTTTTCTCCCCCAGGACTGCAGATTTAACCCAGGGCCTCACTAAGCCAGCACTCTACTACTGAACTCCCTTTTGGCTGCTATTAGTGAACAAACAAACTTTAGGGGAAAAGGAGGAAACAATAAACTAATAAGAGTCTGTTATACTATTCCAGGTGAGTGATGCTGAGACTTGGACTAAGGCTTCACTGGTGGAGGTGATGGAAGTAATCAGAGTCAGAACGTAGTTTGAAAGTAGAGCTTTAATGGTGTTGTCGTTTACCAACATGAAAAGGATGGTGGAGAAGGTGGGTCTCTCTCTTTTGAACTGTTAAATGTAAGATGCCACTTAAAAAGTTAAATAGAGGTGTCAAGAAGACAATGAGTCTGTGGTTTAGGTACAGGATGAAATTTGGACAGACCTCAGCATGGAGATTAGTATTCAAAGCTAAAGACTGGATGAGATTATCAAGGAAATGAATTTCAATAAAGAAGGCAGGTGGCCCAGGAACCCTGAGCAGTCCAACATTTCAAAGTGAAGAGGATAAGGAAGAAACTGAGAAGGAACAATCTGTGAGGTAGCAGAAAATCCAAGAGAGAGAGAGAGGAGACCAGGAGAAAAAGAATTTCCAGAAGGAGAAAATGATCAGCTATGACCAAGGAGTTGAGAAGCAGAGGAAATGAAGACCAAATATTGACAATTAGAATTGGCAAGTAAATTCCATAAGTGACCTTGATAAGAGGATTTAAGGAGACTGGTCAGGGCTGAAAACCCAGAAGAGTGGGTTCAAGAGTAACTGGGAGAAAAGGAGGTGTCTTTACAAAAGCAACGGCAACTTTTTCAAGAATTACTGTAGAGCAATTGGGAAAATGGAACAGAATTTGAAAAGAGTGTGGAATTGAGGAGCCTTGACTTTGGTTATTGTTTGATATTGGGAAAAATAACATATTTATGTGCTGATAGGAATAATCTAGAAAACCATGACATTTTCATAAAATAAATAGGGAGTTTAACTTCCTAATTGAAATGAGTTGAAATCTCTAGAGTAGGAATGAGGATTTTAGTTTTCTCATTGTGTATCAATTAAAAAGAAAATTGAGAGAGGAACTATCAGTACTATTACTATGATTTTCTGCTCAATAACTTCAGCTGGGCCCTACTGATAATGATAAATACAGGAGAGAGAAGATAAAGGAACAGAAATTTTAAGAAGCTTCAGAGAAGTAGTCACAGAAGAGATGTGAAGTGAACCTGTGAGATGTAACAAACAAAATAGGCTGACCAGAAAAGTCAGTCTGGGAGTTTGACTAAAGTCCAGTTTGGTTTGGGTTTTATGAATTACTTATTGTGAATTTGTGTGTACTTCATTTGAAAAAAAATTAGATAACATAGAATTATAGAAGTATATAGGATAAAAAATGAAAGTAACCACACATACAGACACACAGACACACAGACACACAGACACACACACACCACTTACTTTACCCCTTGAGGGAACCACTCTTAACAATATGATGCATATCCTCACAGGTGTTTGTGTATGCATGTGTATATGTGTATATGTGTGTATATACATATATGTATATATGTATGATAACTTTACAAAAATTGGATCATATACTATTTACACTATTCTGCAACTAACTCTTTATACATAACAATATGTCTTTTGTATTTTCTACCTCAGTAAAAATAGCTCTGTCTCCTTTACTAGAAATATGAATAGGTAATACATGAACATGATACACCATATAAAAGGAACAACAAGATGTGTAGGGAGTCTTCTTCCAATCTCCCCGCCAGTCAGTTTTTCCCCAGAGACAACCACTATTACCAATTCCTTAAATGTCTTTCCACAGTTAGGCAAGGCATATAAATATATTAGTTATAGTATGTATGTACATATGTATGTATGCAAATGGTAGTTTTTTAAATTGTAACTATATACCCTGGAGATCATTCCACACAGAGAGTTGCTTCATTCTTTTAAATGGCAACATAGTATTCTATTGTATTTTTATTTAATCAAAAATCACATCTGAATATTTCTAACTTTTTACAATTAGCTAAATTATAATTGATTTGCAATTCCAAATGAAAATAGAAAGACCCCCCCAAAAGTGTATTTGATATTACAAAGAATTTTGCATTAAGACTAAGTCTAAAGCCCTGCCTAGGAAATAGTAAAATTAATCTTCGAAATTCTAAGTGCTAATATTCTTATTTTTAAAAAGAAACTAATTGTTTATATTACTTTCAAAGACACAGTGAGGAACTCTTTTTTCTGTTTGGGACACCCAACCCTCTTATTGACCTTGATGGAGCATTTTTCTGAGACCAGACAATGAATATCTAGACCATCATTTTTGTTAATAGGAATGACTGGTTAAGAAACCATGTTTCTGTTATTGGCACCAAAATAGACAGGCAGACCAATGGTACAGAATAGAAGACATAGAGACAAACCCACATAAGTACAGTTATCTCATACTAGACAAAGGTGCCAAAAACATGCAATGGAGAAAAGATAGCCTCTTCAACAAATGGTGCTGGCAAAACTGGAAATCCATATGCAATAAAATGAAATTAAATCCATATCTCTCACCCCATACAAAATTCAACTCAAAATGGATCAAGGATTAGGAATTAGATCTGAGACTCTTCGTCAAATAGAAGAAATAGTAGACCTGAATCTTCTTCATATTGACTTAGGACCAGACTTTCTCAACATGACCACCGGAGCGTAAGAAATAAAAGGAAGAATCAATAAATGGGATGGATTCAAACTAAAAAGCTTTTTCTCAGCAAAAGAAACAATCAATGATGTGAAAAGAGAGCCTACAGAGTGGGAAAATATCTTTTCCACACACACTTCCGACAGAGCCCTGATCTCCAAAATTTTTAAAGAACTTACAAAACTTTACACCAAAAATGCAAAGAATCCAATCAATAAATGGGCTAAGGAACTGGGCAGACACTTCACAGAAGATGATATACAGGTGATCAACAAATATATGAAAAAGTGCTCATCATCTCTAGTAATTAGATAAATGCAAACTAAAACCACCCTAAGATTTCATCTAACTCCAATTAGAATGGCTATTATCAGGAATATAAGCAATAATAAGTGTTGACAGGATGTGGGGGAAAAGGCACATTCATACATTGCTGGTGGAGTTGCAAACTGGTGCAGCCACTCTGGAAAGCAGTATGGAGATTTCTCAAAAAACTTGGAATGGAACCACCATTTGACCCAGCTATCCCACTCCTTGGCCTATACCCAAAGGACTTAAAATCAGCATACTGCAGTGATGCAGCCACATCCATGTTCATAACTGCTCAATTCACAATAGCTAGATTGTGGAACCAACCTAGATGCCCTTCAATTAAAGAATGGATAAAGAAAATGTGATATATATATATATAATGGAATATTACTCAGCCAATAAGAAGAATAAAACTATGACATTTGCTGATAAATGGGTGAAGTTGGAGAATATCATGCTAAGTGAAATAAGCCAAGCCCAAAAAACCAAAGGCCAAATGTTTTCTCTGATCAATGGATGCTGATACTTAACAGCGGGGTAATAAGGGGGGGAATAAGAAAAGAATGGAGGAAGTATGAATGGTGTAGAGGAAAATGGGACAGGAGGGGGTGGGGGAAGGAAAGATAGTAGACTGAAACAGACAGTATTACCCTATGTATATGTATGATCATATGAATCATGTGAATCCACATTGTGAAAAAAAAATATATTCCCTGCTCTATAATTATATCAAAATGGGATGTACTGTCATGTATAATTTAAAAGAACCAATAAAAAAAATTACCCAACAATAAGTTCAGTTTTGCTATCTCGCCTTTAGGCAAACCAAATCACACAATATGTATGCATTCATATGGTACACACCATTGTAGTTGACCCATTTTTACTTTCATTACATGAAGGTACCACAGGAAAAAAAAGAAGCCATGCTTCTCCATGTGGTGTTTGTCAATAGTTACATTTCAGAGAAGCTGGTTTCACAGATGTTACAAATTAATATAGAAGTACATTTGCCAGGCAAACCCTGGGGGAAAAAGTGATACTGTCCTTCTATATAAAATATATTATTAACTGAATTGGCTACAAAGACAATTCTTTTGGTGGCCAGAGTCTTAAGGTGTGGAGGGTTGTCAATATCTTTTGGTGGCCAGAGTCTTAAGGCATGGAGAGTTGTCAATTCTGTGACCACAGGGTAGGTGAGTAAAATCGTACCATTCAATTTTCTTTGCTTCGATTTCCCATTTGGAAATCAAGAGGAATGACTGCAATGTGCCTCCTTCAGCATGCTGGAAGAAACAGAAACGTGAACCTGCACATGGCAGAAAGTTTTCAACAAGATACTATTATGTTATCATGTTAATACGACTCTGGCCAACTGATGGCTCCAAGGGAGCAGGTGGGTATAGAAGCAAAGAGAAGGGTATATCAGAGTCAACTGAGATTTTTTTCAAACTGCTTGCCTGGTGTCCTCCTTCCTTTCCAGTTGAGAACCATTAGGACTGAAGAGAACTTCAGTGGCTGATGCTGCAAGTTATGGGACATAAGCACTGGGTTTCAAACAGTGACAGATATATACAATGGTGACTGAGGTCAAAGGCCATTTGAGAGACCTGGGTTTGAACATTGGCTCCACTTCTTATTGACTATTGGTCTTACTGACTATATGGTCTTAAACAACCTTAGTCTTGGAAGCCTTTCACTTCTTGCCTCTCCTAAACTACACATTTAATAAAAAATAAAATATGCTTTTAAAAGGTAATAATGAGAATGTAATTTCTTTTCGATTGTAGGGGTCAGTGACATCATTATGTAGGACAAGAAAAATTCTGTGAGATAGTCCTCATCCAGCTAATAAAATTAATAATACAAAAAGGTGTGGAAAATACCCCCTTGTTACACAGGTGGCATCAAAAGATCCAGAAAGGAGGGAACAACAGACTAGTCTATTGTCACAGAGGCCCACACCGTGAGAGGAAAGATGGGAAATAAGGAGGTGAGTTGCACGTTCTTACCAGGACCCCAATCAGCTTCCCAGGTTGGTCCCATGTTTCAAGCTTCCATGCCCCTCTTGAGAAGTCAGAAGATGTCCAAAAGCTCCATGGTTTTTCCCATGGCTGCTACTTCCTCACATTCTCTACTCCTGCCCACCTGACTAATGTGGACATTACTGTATCTACAATAGTCGATACTACAATTCCCCTGCCCAGGGAAAACAGGAAGTGGGTGTGAGGGCAGTGGCTAAAACCAAGAAAACCCTTAAATCCAAGTCAACAGATAACAGCTGGATCTGGGCCTCTGAAAACAGAAGCAAAGGATCCTCTGGGCTCCCTCTCCAGGGCAGGATGCCAACACTGACCGGATCTCTACACTCTGTGGCTGACTCACCAGATCAAGTGGAGCAGAGGGGAAGGTCACAGAACTGGGAGCAAACCCAGTCTGGCTCTGGACACCAGCCTGTCTGCCCATGAATGACCACTGTTGAATCCCAGTCAAGTAATCTGCCCCCAAAACTCGACCTGGAGTCTCACTCTGTGCATGGCTGGGCAACCACAGCGGTTTCCACGCCAGCCCTGCCCACCATCAGGAAGGCATCTGTTACCTCCTGCATTGGCTCCAGTTCTGTGGTCTCCATTATAACCCAAAGGCCATAAATTTCTAACTCTGCTAAATGTTGACCTACTTCTAACTCTGACTGCAACTGCCCCTTTGGGAAACAGCCACACTCCTGAGTACTCTCTGCTAAATGAGTGCCACCTTGTCTCTTTCCTCAGCATCATCATTAATTAATAAGCAACAATATCATCCCTCGTGGTTATGTTCCTATTAAGTGTTAACTGGCCCTAGCGTCATTATCTCATTAAGCCTTTCCAGCTAAATTACTTTATCAGCTTCCCTCCAAAGGGGGTCTTGGTACTGTCAGGCTGAAAAGAATCCCCTACACAAACACAGGAAAGTGAAAAGGATCATTATAAGCATTTAGACCTGCTCCAATATTAACATTTTTGAAAAATTAATATTATTTTAACTATGAGGAGTACTTTACATTGCTATAAATCCTCTCATGTAAGTGTGTAAGGTGATATTTTGAAGCTTTTTAACTTAATCTCACTCATTCTGATAGGGAAAAAATGTTGTAGAAGAATATATTGTAAAATATGTACAACAGCTAAAACTTCCTCCCTCAGCACTACCCACATTTCTGTTTGATAAATGATCTCCTGTTCTTTCATGAGATGCTGCATTTCAAATGTTATATAAAAGGCTATGAGGAGGGCTGGGGTTGTGGCTCAGCGTAGAGTCCTCACCTAGCATGTGTGAGGCACTGGGTTCAATCCTCAGTGCCACATAAAAATAAATAAATAAGATAAAGGTATTGTGTCCAACTACAACTAAAAGATATATAATAAAAAAAAAGCTATGAGCAGGCTTGCTTGCATACTGCCTACTTCAGTTTGTTCTAGATGCAATCTTTTTTTTAACTTCCCTGATAATGCTTGCCTTTTCTTTCCTTTAATAGCATTCATTTTATAAATCAACCTTTTGTAAAGGTAGATGAAGACAATTCTACTAGTAAATGAATGGAGAACATAGACTAATCCATTTCTCTAGAAATGCTTTCATTCTGAAGACTAATGACACTTATTGCTTCTTCTATTGTCCTCATGATTTCATGTTAACCATGTACTCTTTTCATCTTTTCCTCCTTTATTTCTAGATTGTGCACATTCTCCAAAGGTTGGGGGATATGCCATTGAGAGTTCAAATTTGCCCTTTTACAGCCATTAATCACGTTTTGTTTCCCATTCCAATTATCTCTTCCCTTCTCTGCCTTCCCGAATCCCTTAATCATCTCCCTTGTAATTCATCATTCATCCTTACTTTCCCAAGTATTTTCCTACTTCAAAATATCTTATTATCTCATATTCTTTATTACACACTCATCTTTCAAACTCTATTGTTCTTTAATTTCCTCACAAATTGTGTCGTTCTATTTGGTTTGCGGCATTTTTCCCCTCTTTGGTCATCTTGTTCCCTTGCTCTCCTACTTTCCAAGTTCCTCTGTTTCCATAGGTGCAGGTCATGATTTGATATGGTGGAGAAGACATGTAACTTTTCAAATCCAATTATCATTTCAAGGGGAAAATCTAGGTTTATAATTCTCAAGCCTTACCACAGAAGCAATCAAATACACTAGGTCTCTTTTTAAAATTTCATCAGGGATAGTAAAGGAAATGCATTCTCAGAGGAAATACAACATAGTTGGTTGGTGTTACTCTGAGCTGTGTTGACCACACTCTTTCTTGTTTGGGAATGAAGCTTGGTATCATGCCCAAAAGATACATTAATGTCTTAGGATGATTCTGTCATGCATAAACCCTTTGTCATAGGTATCAAAAGTAAATCCCTAGGGCTGGGGATATAGCTCAGTTGGTAGAGTACTTGCCTCACAAGCACAGGGTCCTGGATTTAATCCCCTGCACCACAAAAAAAAAAAAAAAAAAGTAAACCCCTAAATACAATTCTAGATGTCCTCAAGCCTTCTCTTCCTGCCCAGTCTCTTTTCCTAGAAGAGCATAGTTCTAGTTTCTAAAGTTTCCATGTGATTTGTTTTGGAAACTTCACAGACTTGGAGGCTCTTTTCTCTCCTTCTTCTCTTCCCCCTGAATTCTCCGGAGAATTCGTTTATACAAACACTGGAGACATTCTTTCTTACCATTGTTTCCTCTGCCTCAGGATCCTTCCTCATCTTGTCCTTTTCCAGTGGGTTCTCTCCTATTACCAGTTTATGACAGGGACAAATTCCCATCTTCTCACAGTCTCACCTTCACAATCTCCCTCACTTCCCCTCTGTCACCTTATGTGACTCCATACACACACTTTTTTGACCCTGACTATGTTCAGCAGTTGGTGTGGGTGCTGTAGCTCCCGCTGTATGTCTCCAGGGTCAAGACGACAGCCATCTTGTTCCCATGATGCCCCAGGATTCTGGCAGAGAAAAGGCATGGCGATCATCAACTTTATTAGTGATAACACTGGGAGAGTGGAAGTAAACACACCTACCAAGGAACAGCCTCATTACATTATGCTTAAAGAAGAATTGCAGCAATTTCCCAAACTCTAACTATCTCCCTATTGAACTTCTCTGAAGAACAGAGCTCATTTTCCAAGGTTATTGATTTTTCCTTTCCATCACAGGCACATAAAGGCCTTACACAGGAATAGGGTTAGTAAATTGTTAGCACGGAAATGTAGCATGCATTTCCATGTAACAATGCTTTACTTTCATTCTAAACTGTCCAAAGGCATATTGCTTGGGCAATGGGAAATCCTGCTCCTTGAATGACTGTATGTTTCTTTGAAAAGAATTGAGTTTCCCTGAGTTAATCCTTTTAAAAAAATCCAAATTATCTACTTCTTTTTTCTAAAATGTGACCCCTTTCCCCCTCAGTATTCTCTTATAATTCACACAGGATTTCTCTTGAGGGTACGATAAAGTCTAATTTTCCTCATTATTCAATTTGGATCCTGTTAAGCGAGACAGGCATTCACTGACAAGAAGAAATTTCAATTTTGGCAAATAAGTTCATTAGTATTCAGAAAGCTTTGCACCCCTCATATTTAATAAACCTTTCCATTACAGAGTAAGAAACCCTGCAAAATAGTCAAACAAATTAGCAATGGGGCCACCAAGAGAGTACATTCAACCCTAATTCAGAGATGTCTCAGTTTATCAGTTTTCTGTCAATCACTAAAACAAGAAAGATGAAACATGCAATTATATACAAGGAGACAGAACTCCTAATTCTTTCATCCTAGATGAAGCAGAAGAGTTTTAATTGCTTGGAAAAATAAGATTTTTGTTTTCTCTCAAGAGGGACAGGAAAAACAAAAATAAATTGCCTTGAAGTCAATGGTGGGAGCTATCCAACTCCAGATCATGCATATTAGAAGTGGAAACACTAGTCTATCATCTGTATGTTTTGCCTTCACAATGGTCAATAGCCAGATATTTGGGGGTGGAAGATGACTGACAGACAAAATGTTCCCCTTTTCATTGGAGTGTTTAGAGCTATATAGATTCACTGCTTCTGCTTCTGCTTAATGGAAGGAAGAGTGGACTAAATATTTGAATATGTTGTTGATTATTGGAGATTCAATTTTTCATTTATCTGAGTTACTTAGTCACTTTGTTTCTCTTTAAAGTCCTACCAGGTATTCTATGCCATGAACCTTAAACTGCTTTTAATAGATTTACCAGGGAGAATTATGGACAAGACAAGGAAATAAAACTCTAATTAGTCCAGGTATAATAATGTATACCTGCATAAGAGAGGCAATAGAGAAAATTAAAGGTCTCGGTCATGGAGAGGTATAGACCTTACCTGTAGTTCTTTTATATTCCTTGACCTTAACTGAGAAATGAAATGAGTCAACAGTAATTAATTCTACCTGTTAAGCCATAAATTGAAATACCTAAAATTATTTCCTATGATAAAATTTCTAAACCAAATAGTCTGTGTCAGCAACCTAAATTTGAAATTCCATTATTTTTCCACAAAATATTTTCTGTACTCAGAGATCTATTTGCTAATTATGGAAGAAATGATAAGGATAAAAAGATGCTTATATATGATTTCCAATGAGTTAGGAGTTCAGAGCAATATTTTTTGTCTGACTGGTATTTTTCCTTTCCATTTTAAAGAGGTCACCATGGGCTGGCAACATGACTCAGTGGTGGAGTGCTTACCTGGTGTGTACAAGGCCCTGGTTTTGATCCCTAGTGCTGCAATAAGTATACAATTAAAAGGAGTCATCAGACATAAGAAGGATATGAAACACAGTATATATGAAAGATGTCTACTTATTGAGAAGTATTTTTTTTTTATTTAGATTCTCCCTAGCTGGGCAGGGATGAGTTGTAGGTGTATAGTAGTCTGTGGTCCTCACCATATGGAGAATTGTCTCTCTACCAACAAGACCGAGAAGTTAAAGACTGTTTCTTTCTTAAACCTGAAGAAAGTTCTTTTCATGATGACCCTGAGTCTGAGTGATTATCTTATATGTATTTAGGGCAGCACAAAATTGCTTGAGCAGCCTGAGGCACCTGCCTATAGTAGTTACCGGGGAGCACTACCTGCACACTCCTCTGGGACATAGGTGACTCCCTCCAAAGGTAAAGCCAGCAGGTGAAAGCACATGGAATCTGGGAAAGCATTACCTTGTATCTCCAAGCCTAGCACACAGTAGGTACATGGCACATAGCATGTACTTAATAGAAATGCGAGGACCTAAAGGACCAGGGGAAAGGTAGGTAACGAAGGAATGAAGGAGAGAATAACAGCGTGTTAAATGTTAGAATAAAGACCAAAATCCAGGTCTTGAGGTTCCCAGCCCAATATTCCTCACACTACTGTTTTCTACATAGAACAGAAGTGATAGTTGGCTCTGAATTCTATCCCTACCTATTTCCTGACCCTGGTGACTTCATATTTCCCTCCCAGAGCCCTACTAACCCCAAGCACATTGCCTGGCACCACAGGACTTTGTGCACCTTGTTGGGGAAAAGCAGCCCATGCTCATAGAGCATTTATAGAATGTAGGCTTAGAGAGCAAGTTCACTGGACATGATTAAGGCAACAGGAAGTACCATATTGATTGGACTATGTGTGTGTGTGTGTGTGTGTATGTGTGTGTGTGTGTGTGTGTGTGTGTGTGTGTGTTGCTGGGATCAGAACCAGGACCTTGTGTGAACTACATCCTAAGCCCTACCCTCTTGATCAGAAACCTGGGCTTGAGAATACCTTTGTGGCTACCAATTTACTGTAACCACTGCTCTTCACACCTAAGGGGAAGTAAGAGTATAAACTCCATGGGGTAGGAACCATATCTGTCTTGCCCGTAAGTCTCTACAGAGTCCATCCCACACTTATCTGTTGAGTTATTAAATGCAACCATCAATTCCATACTTCATAATTCCAAGCATGTTCCATGATGTCCTTTTTTACAAATAACCAGCAATATCACCTTTCAGCCAAATATATTTGAAGGTCCCAGCTCCATCTGGTGTCTTCATTGATTAATTCATTCAATACAGGGCCTGATCTATAGACAAAGAGTTCAAACTTCATTTGACTTGAAGCACTCTATCAGCAATGATCCTCACCCTCAAGTTTAAAAGACACTTGAGAGCTCACATTCTAGAACTAGATGGTCTATGACAGTGTCTTCATCTTCAAGCCCTAGAGTGGTAGTGTAGGCTAATGAATTGGTATCTTCTTCAAACTACTGTTTGTACAATCTTTACTAGAGGAAAAGAACTGAGCAGGAAGACCACTAGAACACTCAAGCTACCCTCTTCAATCATAGGCAATCTAGTTGGAACACCCAAATTACATATCCCAGTAAGAAAAGCAAGAACCCTGCAGTAAAACAGCCTCATACTCCTCTATCTTCTCACTATTCCCTGTTTTTTTACCCCAGAGGAATTTATTAAACCATTTCTTCCAATCCCACACAGAATTCTCCCTGAGAGAAGGGTTTATAAATACATTTTTTCTCTCCTTGTATTTCCATGGATATGTTAGGATGCTATTAACATTTTAATGCCAATAGCAGCTAGGCCTCCAAGAAGTTGTCTCATTGGGTTATCTTTAATCTGACCCTGGTGATGGTCATTATTTGAACAGAAAAACGCAATCTAGAGAGAATCTGTAGTTGATGTTCCTCTTCTTTAGAAAACTGGGCAGCACATTCACATGTCTTCTTGATGATGGTTTCCAGGGGCCAGGGTGCAAGGATCTCTGCAGCAGTGGGGAAGCAATGTAAGAAAAAAACATGTTCTTCCAAAGGCGTGGATTTTCCTTCTGTCTCAGCAACTGCAAAATTGTAAATCAAAGATTATAAAGTTAAGCCACTGCACAAGTGAGGATCTTGGTAAATACTGGGGCTTAAACAAAGCTGGATGACAGATTCATTACTTTTAAATGAATCCTGTGGTTTTCCAAACAATAGGGCCAAGAGACTACTGAAAAACACAAAATATGCCTGAGGATTCTCTGTTCCTTCATTAATTTTGCAGTACTAAAGAAAAGGGAAATTTTATAATTGCAATCAAATACAGGATGAATCTGCAAGCACAAAGCATGTGGAATGAGTGGGCTAAGGTGGGACATATTAAAGAAAAAGGAAAGAGAGTCCAAAGAATCCCAAAACAGTCACTTCTTCAAGTGTTGCACGGAGCTGAACTTAAAGAGTAGTGATCATAGAACCTGAATGATAGTTGAGCAAATCATATTTGGGGGCAAATTTGCATTTAAAATCTCATAAAAAAAATCTCAGAATCATAGTAACCCAAGCCATATCCAATTCCCAGACAATCCATATGATTGTTTCTCAAAGTCTTTATCAAATTAAATAGAATGGTAAGAAGCCTACCCAAAGATGGCAGAGATGAAGCATCACTAGTTTAGGGCATCTCTGTCAAAAGCATCACAGGTGATACAGTGTCACTATCAGAGAACCTGGGAAAAACCAAGAAAACCACCAAATCAATGACTGTCTTTAGCTGCCATTCCCTTTCTTGCTGTGCCCCTGTCCCCTTCCTTAGGCTCCAGGAACCCAGGGAATATGTGCTGTTTTCCACCCACTCTAATTTCTCTAACATGACAGCAGCTAAACTCAAAGTCTTCCAATTCATACTAGAGCATTAACAACTGGTGACATTAACACTCCCACAAGATGTTTGCAATTTTTTAATACAACATGTATACATGGGAGAAGTGGGGGAAAGGGAGGGTCTTCACATTGTCACTCATTTAATCTCATGACCATTTATATCAGACTCCAAACCTACATGCAGAGTATCAGCAACTTTGCCTCCAACAACATGGCTAATCCCAGTGTGAGAAAACAGTTCTATTCAAAGCACTTAGAGGTATCTCCTTTAGCACTGATGCCTTAGTCTATAGAGAAGCCTCCTAAAAATATCAGTGGCATGTCTGTTATTTATAAAGCAAACTGAAAAGTAATTGAGTTTCCCACAATCACACAGTGACTAAAACTTAGGGCCAGGACTGAGCCCAGGTCTCCCAAACCCCAGTCCACAGGGATGCCTATGTAATCCGCATGAACACAATGCAATGTTTTTTTCTCCAGACCCAGGCAGGAAGATCACCCTCTACAACGTCTAGGGCAGTATTTGGGTAGTGCCTGAGTGTAATTTCCCCTTTCTGGACAACACTCTGTTTCAGTCTCTGGAGCCAGGCACAGGAATCTGCATGATAACAAGCTCCCTGCAGGACTCTGACCAGCTAGGGGTGAGAACGACCCCTATACTTGGTGTCCTAAACCTATTGGCACCATGCAGAGGCAGGAAGGTCTCCATGAAAGGGCTCCTCTGGGGGCATCCTCTTGAGCCCAAATATCAAAAGGCTGCTGACCATAGGTCACAAAACAGAGCCTGTAAAGCACAACTGGAAATATCCCAGTGATATTCTCAAGATTGCTGTATAACCAGTCTTCCAACACGTGCTAAGCCCCTACTTTGTGTGAGATTGGATGCAGGAGGCCAAGATGGACAAAGAAAAGTAAGCCCAAACTGTGCATTGCCTATTAAGAAGATCAGATGTGTGCACTTAAGAAGAATATCAAAGTTACAAAGCAGTGTCATTGAGAAGGGAACATAACACAGATCAGTGTCACGTAGGCATGTCCCATGTGCCTTAGTGATTTCCAAACCCAGTGCCTGGCTGAATCATCTGTGTCAGGTCCTAAACCCCACCCCTGAGACTGATTCAACAGACTGAGGAATTGTATTTTCAGCCAACTTCCAGGTGAATCCTATGCAGCAAGTTCATGGATGGACATTTGAAAGACTTCTGGAATGTTAAGGGCCAGCCTGTAAACTATAAGGGAAAGCAGTGTGTTTTTCTCTTTACACTCGTGGTTTGCAGCCCCTCTATATGAACCTACTCAAATTGGCCCCCTTGAATCCCTGGTTGCTTGGTTTTGCTCCTACAGACAATCTTGGCCCATGCTGTCTTCCCTCTGAGGGCCTCCTCCATTTTCCCAGTAGAAATGTATTTTCTAGGAATAGCTATAGCTTTATTCCTCAGGAAAATACATAGACAAAAGCCCACATCCCACAAATATTGTATGATTCATTTATATGAAGTGTCTAAAATAGGCAAATCCATAGAGACAGAAAGTAGATCACTGGTTACCAAGGACCAGAGAGAATGTGGAATGGGGGATGACTGCTAACAGGCCTGGGTTCTTTATGGGGTGATGAGGACATTCTAGAACTGGATTGTGGTAATGATCACCCAATTCATGACTATAATAAAAACCACTGGAGTATTTCACTTTCAAAAGGTGAATTTTAAGGTTTATAAATTATATCTGAAACTTTGAAAAACCCATACAGAAGGTGGGCACACATATCATATGCAGGACCACCTGGCTCCCTGGGTCCTCATGACTATCCTTTAGGTGATATCTTTTAGGCAGGAGCCAGAGAAGCTGATAACAATAACATCTACATTTATTGGATACTTAGGATGTGGTGGCACCCATTATACACAGTACACATTTTTCTGAGTCCACGGTTATCTTGATAATAATCAGAACAAAAGATGTGGGTAATATTATTATTCTACTGTTATTGCTCAGATTTTTTGTGTATGGTGCTAGGAATTTAACCTAGGCATCCTATACCACTGAGCTACATCCCCAGCCCTTTTTATTTTGTTTTGAGACAGAGTCTTGCTAAGTTTCCCAGGCTGACCTTGAACTTGTGATCCTCCTGCCTCAGCAAGGATCACAGGCAAGCATCATTGTGTTTGGCCTATTGCTAAGACTTTAAAAATGATAAAATAAAGGCATAGTGAGGTTAAAAACTTGACCAGGCCGACAGCAAGGGAAATGTGGTTTAATAGGCACCAAAAGGCCCTTTGACCTAAACCACATCCCTCATGATCTACATTTTCACCATTAGATTTGGAGATAATAGAATAATAGTAATAGTGGTAACAATATAACTTAAGATTTACTGAATACTTTCATTTTTCTAGTCCCTGCATTAAATTCTCTGCATAGATTATCTCATGTAATCGTCACAAAAACTCTCTGACGTGTACACTGTTGTCATTCCCAGTTTACAGATGTAGAAACTGAGGCAGATAATGTTTAAGTAATTTGAACAAATCCATACAGTTAGGAAAGAGGCCAGAATTGAACATAGACACCTAGTGCTAAGCCACGAAGTCAAAGGTCCAAACTCAGGGGCCTACAAGGGATATGACAATGCAAGTTTGAAGTGGAACTCACGTATTTCTTGAAATACAAAACGATATCTGCCCATTTTTTGTTTACCTTTAGAGACATGACACAATTTCTCTTAATAAAATAAAACCAAGCACAAGAATAATGACAAATGTATCCTCAATTTGGGGACACAAATGAACATGGGAGAAACTATGGCAAATTAGAGAAAGCCCACTTCTTCTAAAGGGACTACCACCACCATTCAATTCTCACCCTCTGCTGCTGAGTGGTATGTGGTACAGTATCACCATATTTTCTGAGATGAAACCAACAAAACAGACTTTTACTTGAATTTTTTGTTTTGTTTTGTTTTTTTAAAAGATGACAGTTCTGGGGCTGGGGTTGTGGCTCAGTGGTACAGCACTTGCCTGGCACATGTGAGGCACTGGATTCAATCCTCAACACCACATAAAAATAAATAAATAAAATAAAGGCACTGTGTCCATCTATAACTAAGAATATTTTTTTAAAAAAAAGATGACAATTCTGCAGATTAGAGTTGGCCCATAGTGGTCTACTCTTGACCTCTGCACATAGTTCTGTGTAGAATTCCTGAGCAGTTCTGTGTGACTGCAGTTTAAAACTTGGAGTGAAAAGCAACAGGATGAGCCTGGAACAGTGAGGGTGGGGGACAAGGTGTAAAGATTTCTGATGCACAGCTCAAGAAGGCCAACTTTCTTCTACAGGCCAGGGAAAGCCAGAAAGGTGTTGTTTTGTTTTACTGAAGAAGGAAAAGTTACTAGATCAGAAAAATGTTTTTGAGGACACTGTTCATGCAAAATAGCTCAGAAAGATAGTTGAGTGAGTGAGCCATGTGGGAGGTCATTGAAGTCATCAGCCCCAAACCAATGATGGTGATGACAATGGAGGCATAAGAAGGAACTCAAGTCAGCTAAGGGCAATGATCTTCCCCAGTAAATTTTGGATTGGTTTAGATCAGGACTTACACATACACTCTATCAGATAACTAAAGCATCCCTTGATTTAAAAACAAAAATACTATCATCATGAAGAGCGAGACATAGCAAATTTGAGGAAGAGAGCAAGGGGAGAATGGGGGTTTCAGGCTATGACTTGTTTGAGGCTGGCTTTGGCATCTAAAAAGGAAAGAAAATGTTCTTGGCTAGGAAGGAGACAGCTTTAAAACTGCCTAAAAAAACAAAAGTGAAAGAGGGAAATAAAAGAACACACATAAGGAAGTCAGGTATTAAGAAATTAAGAAATATGGGAAACCAGCAGGGAAAAAAGTAATCAGGCAATGAACGCTGAAGGCCCCAAAACTCCAAATTTAATGCTGATCAGAGAAACCAGTGAGGGCATTTTAAAAAGATGTTGTAATGAAGGCACCACGGAGATTGCTTTAACAGAGACAGAACTCAAGAACACAGACCACCATGGAGGTGTTTATAAGGAATAGAAGACAAAGAAGGCCAAAATATGGGAAAGGATTTCAGCTATTAGAGACCAATGGGAAAAGATGAGTCTTAGAGATGTCAGAAAGGAAAATATGACAGGATTTTGGAATATTCTCAGAGCACAAATAAGGGCTATTCTGTAAAAAATACAAAGTTCTCTCTCCACAAGTGCTTCAGAAGCAGCCCTGAGGGGAGCCAAAGATAACAGCAAAGCTGCATTCCGAGGGCATGAGGAAGAGAATGCAGTTGCCAGAAAGCCCCAGAAGGGAAGGAAGGGAAGAGTTTAGTCTTCACCAGGCTTGGTTTTCATTGGTTACGACATCACTCAAACCTGAATAAAGTTCTCAACAGAACTGGCTTTGCTGAGGTAATCTGATGGCCAGAGCTTTCTGGGGGACCTGCAGTGGGCAGAAAGAGAGAAGAAAAGAGGAGCCTTCACCATCTACATGGTCCAGAGATAAAAAAGGATCTCTGCCAACAGTAACAAAATATCATACTTAAAAACTTAAAGCTGTATGTTAAGGGGAGAAAAACACAAAAAGGTAGGTTGGGGGTGTTTCATGGACAGCAACAAGGAAGGGAACTATCACTCAAGTGTACTGTGTAATGCCTGGTGTCCACTGAAGTCCCACATCAGATAGAGAAAGGTACTCCATTTTGCAGAAATAAAAAATATGGAGGCTATGTCAAACTGGCTACTAGCTAATAGTCACACAGGTACTAAGTTTTAAAGCCAGACTTTATTGGATTCTCAATCTCTGTGTGTGTGTGTGTGTGTGTGTGTGTGTGTGTGTGTGCATTTGCTTGTCTTAGTTTTTGAGACAGGCTTTCACTATGTTGCCCAGGCTGGTCTCAAACTCTGGGCTCAAGTGAACTCTCACCTCAGACTTTGAGTTCAGGAACTCTAGATGTGCACCTCTATGTCCAACTTCAAGCTTCCATATTTCCCACACTGTTACACTATGGGCCATCTTCCACCCAGATTACTGAAAAGCCATCCTAACTCTCCCTCTCCAACCCCCTCAATATAACATGTAACCCAAGCAATCTTTCTAAAATGCAAATTTCATCATGGTTCTGCCCTGCTCAAATCCCCTGAATAAATTCCCTTTGATCTTAGATAGAGTCAAAATTACATTCCCTACAAGGCCCTCTTTCAGGATCTGGCCCTATTCATCTCTTCAACTTTATCTCAGTCTCCTCTCATTGCAGGTGACGATTTGATGAGTCCCTAGAATGCACCATGTATTGTCACCTCCAGGCTTTGCACAGTGGTCCCTGAAGCCTGAAGCACTCTTTCTCCTAACCTCCCAATTCCTTCCCTGGGGCAATACAGAGAGCAGTAGTCTTTCTTGCTCACAAAGCACAGCACATTTTATTGAAATCCTCTTTACCTGTTCTGAGTTTCCCACACTCTGCTCTACTGAGTGCTATATGAAGAAAGATCTTCTTTCTGTCTTGTTCACCTTTGAATCCACTGTACCTAGCACATACCTTGATATATCATAGGTACTAAACACGTAAGTTTTGAAATGGACAGTGACTAGCAATATGGCTCAGATATCTAGATGTATGAGATCCTGGGTTCAATCCCCCAGCACTGCAAGAAAGGAAAGGAGGGAGAAGAAGGGAAGGGAAAGAAGGAAGGAATTTGATGGAAAGCCTTTACTCTTAACATCTGCAATTTATGGTCCATTGCCAAAGACTCTTTTCTTAAATATTTCAAAAAATTCAATGACATTTTAAATACTCTAGGTATTTACCATTCTCAGAGCTATGAATAATTCCAAGGATAAAACTCGGTTCTTGCCCTAAACAAGATCACAATACAGTGGAGGAGCCTTAACTTTGCCAATGTTACAATTCACATTCTCAAATCTTTTCAGGATTGACCTGACAATGAATCCTTGGCAGTCTGTTGAGCATTTGGGCAATTACCAACTGACTGATCACTAGTTCCTATAAAACTACAATAGGCTTAAGATCTGAGACTGAGTCTTGTTTGCTATCATCCCAGTGCCTAGCATAGAACCTGATATATAACAACAGCCTTGAATGAATGAATGAAGAACTGAATGAGCAAATAAGCCATGTCTTGGAATAAAGCTTTGGAAACTGGGTCAGAGTCTCAGCAGGAATTCTCTATCACTAAACAGATAGATGACTCAGTGACAAGTCCCATAGGGAAAATCAACCAGTTAGAGAAACACACACACACACACACACACACACACACACACACTCTAGATTGCAGAGCCAGTACAGTATGCAGGCAGTGCAAAGTGGGGCAGGGCAGGAGCCCAGGTCCACTCCTGTGTTCTCAAGTTCAGGAGACACTATGGGGAAGGCATACCCATGTAGAGACTGAGATGGCTTCACCTGGGCCCTACAACCCCATTCTGCTCATTGAGGCAGACCATCAAGGTGAATCGATAGATAAACAGGCAGAAGAGATCAATATAATGTTCACCACACATTTTCAAAACCTATTAAGAAAACCTTTGCTGATATACTATTTTTTACATGTATATTAATAATCGCCAATGTGAATAAATATCCAACTGAAACAAAGACATTTGTCTAGTTACTATACCCTTCAAAATTAGAATAAAAAATTTGAACAGAAATGGTGTCTAAACAGCACCCATTCATACACACACACACACACACACACACACTCACACTTTTGAAATTTACCTGCTGCCAACTCATTAGTTATTTGAATAAACATTATTTCTGCCACACTATCACCAAATAGTACCTTGTAGTCAGTTAGAAAACCTTTATCAAAGTTAGAGTATGCTATTATTTTGACACCAGACAGTCCTTTGCTTTTGTGTGGAATCACTGTGTTGCCTGAACAGCGTATGATTTCACTTCTGTGCAGACAATCAGCGGGTCATTAGTGTACCATACAAATCGCCCTGGACTGAGGACGGAACCCTGGGGAACTGAAGCTGTAATAGACTGGAGAGAAGATATGGTGTTGCTGACAGTTACCTCTGATGGCAGTTAAAAGGTATGATTGCAACCACATGACAGCTTAATACAACAGATCCCTGAGCTCTTCAGCAAATTCTGATTAACAGTGTCAATAATCATGGTGAATTTTTAAGTTTTCATGGAGCACTCCATTACATCCCACTACTACAGCAAAAAACTAACAAGGCTCTTTATTAAATAACCATGTTTTATCACTATTTTGCAACTACTGGCTTTATGTATTGGTGAGCATGAATTTATTTAGATATGGAAGGGGAAAGAGTCTTGCTACGAGAAATTCTTGCATAAGAAAATGAATGTGAGATTTACTGAAATTTGGCATGTGAGTCAGAATTGTTCATTTTTACATACACACATATACATGCTCTCTCTCTCTGTCTCTCTCTCTCTCTCTCTCTCACACACACACACACACACACACACAGACATACACAGGGATAAGATCTATTTTATTCTATCCACATCTGGCAATGATAGTGAAAAGATTTCAGATTCCCTCCAGAAAGCCCTCAGGCTATAAGCAAAAGCATCCTACATCTAATAAACCCATCTTAGATAGATCTCCCATATGGCAAAGCCCTGTTTTGCTTTATTCCAACAAATTGGTCCTTGGATTCCTCTCATTGCTGCTGTTTATGATATACTGAGTCCTGCCATTGTATGAGATACCATGTACAACAGCCAGGATCCACCATCACTGGGTTATGGGAGCATAAATTGACATCACCTTTGAGGCATTCTGAGCACCCAGGAAATTTAAAGGCCTGACATATAAGAAACATTCAGAAAACAGGGGCAAATTTTTTTTAATTATAATATTCTGGGCACTTAGACTCTGGAGAAAAGTCAGAGTAGGTTTGTAAACCAGACTATTACCAAGAAATAAAGGTGTTATAATAAGTGAAAAAAACAAATAATTTTTCCTCTGAATTTCCTTGTCATTATTCTCCACCCCAAGTTTGTTTTGTCATAAAAGGTACTGTATGTGTCCAACACTGCACCAGTACTGTACTCACAAAGAGGACTGTGGCCAGGGACTGTGGCCAGGAGATATGAGCCCCCTGGGAGTCTTTCAAAGACAGACTCTTTTACCATTGCAATACTTTTAAAAAGTTTATGAGGCAAATCCATATAAGCAGTATCATTCTGTAAAAGGAAAACAAGGTTTTCAACAATTATGACTCAAGTTAGTTGACTTTTTCATATTTTGGAAGACTCCTCCTTAATTTATAGTTTCCATACATACAATAGTCATCATTTTTATTGTGTTGTGACTTATCAAGAATTAGTGGACATTTCAAATATGCTAAAAATTAACTAAGTAAAATTAAACTAAATTAACACCAAGTAAAATATAAAGCATATCATAGCAAACCTATAATTGTAAAACTTATGTATAAAACAACTCATAGCTATCACCAAAATGAATTTAAAATTTAAAATTATCAAGATCAGCAAAATATTGGTAATTATTGCCAACACCAATTCTTTCCATCTAGCTGGATGAGTCATGTGCAGACATATGACCAGATTTCCTCAACATTTTGAGTTCTTTAATGTCATCACTAATATGCTGGGGTTTTCCTTCCCTAGGATTTTCCTTTCCATTTTTGTCAATTTTCAGCAAATCCTTTTCTGAAATTTAAGTAGGACAAGAGTCTTTGCCTGCTCAGTATTAACTTGAGACCGTTTCTTGTTAACTTGGAATTTAGGGGCTAACCCTTCCTCATCCTCCTGTTCTCCATCATTTTGTCAGCTAGGTTTCCCTTACTTCTGAAATTTTTTTTTCATGTTTTGAGTACAGGAATTCTTTTAATTTAAGAGCACCCACTTTCTGTTCTCTAAGCAAAAAAGAATAGTGAAAAAGAAAAAAGAAAGAAAGAAAGAAGATAGATAGGGTTGGAGGGCGAGCGAAGATGAAAAAACAAGACTTTTGAAACTCCTAAGCCTATTAATCTCAGCTGCTTCTCTCTATAATGGCAAGAAGTGGACAGACATTCTAGAAAAATTCAAAGAAAAAGATGCTGGGAGGAGAGAGAATGTTGATGGAAGGAACTGATTTCAAGTTCTTCCTTCTTTCCCAATCTCCTCTTTCCTCAACATTCCTGTAGTGGCCTTTACCCTCCTAGTGGAATTGAATCCAGAGTAGGTAGAAGGGACAAGTGGTATGAAGTAAAATTCCATTTGCACACATACACAGAACTTCCCCAGGGCCTCTGCATTCATTGCTCAAGTGTTTTCCACTGAACCCCACCCACTCTCCCTGGCCAACACACACCAGGCCACCTCACACCTGAACTTCTGGTTCAGCCAGAAGAGCACTTGAAGTTTGGGGGCAGGGCCAGGAACCCAGTAGAGCCTCAGGCAGCGGGCTCAGCCACCACCTCAGCAGTACTGGGAATGCACAGCCCCCAAAACAACCCAGGAAAGTTGAGTAGGAGGAGCAGCTAGGAAGGTCAGAGGTAATTTGGGTTGGCATCAAGGAGGCCTCACTTACCTTCCATGATGCTCCAATCCTGGCTATGTTATATAGGGCCAGAGTGTCCTAACTCTGACTGCTAACTTCCAGTTAAACCAGAAGCTGGGCATTCAGGGGAGGGGCCAGGAATGTGGCCAGCCAGGTGCAGGGACATTACTGCCACAGTTTCTATCATGGCCCATAAGCAAGACCCAAGCCGCATAGTTGCATCTTTTGAAGAAACATTCTGAGATTCTGTTTAAAAAGTAAATCTTCCGTTATAGAGTTTGATACAGACAGTCAATAATGATTGTCAATTTGTTGAGTACTTACTATGTGTAAGCTAGACTGCCTATGTAATAGGTCATTTAGTCCAAACAATTACCCCATTCAGTAGGTACTATAATTATCTCTCCTTTACATACTAGAAAACTGAAACTTGGAAGGGTAAAATAACTTGGTTCCAGTCATTAAGTACAGATCCAGAATTTCATTCCAGATGATGTTGAATCCAAAACCCACATTTTTAACCATGTTGTATAGAAAACCAAAATTCTACACCTTAGAAAGCATTCTTCCTGGATAGGCCTTTAAGGCATTTTCGTCTTGTTTTGTTGAAGGAACAGAGTTCAGTACCAAGAGGGCACATAGTTTGTCTCTGTCAATGTGCCTGGGGTCAGAAGTAGATTCAGGAATTCAGATAATCAGGAGGCATAGATAATTCACTTAGAAAACAGAATCTGAGGGAGCAGTAGGATAGTGCACATGCTGGCCTCAGTCTGGCTCAGAACTCAAGGTTGAAGCTTCTCCCTTGTCTTTAAGAAACAGCCGAAATGTGAGACATACTGAAAACATATCTACAATGGCTTCAGTCACAGCTCTAAATTAACAGATGACATGCTAACATATGATGTGTTAACTTCACCACCGAATTCTTAATTTTCCAAGTCTCATTTTTCTGCGAGATATTGGCTGCTCCACAATAAGTAAAAGCACAATAGAGTACTGGGAAAGTTCTGGGACCTTTGGAAAGAAAACAATAGATGCAATAAATGATAACCAACACTACCTTTATGTCCAACGGGCCCTAGCACTCAAGGTGAAAGCACTCTTATAATTTTATGGCAATGGAAATAATAAACGTAATTGATAATTTAATATAATTATAAAATAAAATGTTGAGATAGTTTCTCTTTCCACAGAGGCCTTAAGAATCCTCATGATGATGACTTTGGGGGCATTAAGATTATTTGTAAAAGATTCTACCTGGTCCAAATTGCTATTATTACTTCCTCTCTTAGCACCAGTGAACTCCCAGGAGTCTCTTATTCATAGTTATCAAGGGAGCACCCACTTCTGTGTGGGTGAAGAATGACAGCAAGATGTAATCAGTTAGCTTTCCCATTCTCTCAAACCCCACCAACCCAATTCCAGGACTGTTCTTCCCTTAGTGAACTCTGAGATGACAACAAGCATCCCTCCCTCAGCTCTTTGTATCCTATAGGCTTCTCCAAGAAGAAAAAAAAGGTTCTTTTAGAACCATAGCCATACCAAAACACAGGATGAAAAAAGTCAAAGACCATGACTAACCAAAACTTCATAAAAAGTAAGACTTAGAGGCCTGGGGCCATAGGAAATACATCCAGACCTACTGGGTGAGCCAGCTCCCTATATTACAAAATTTGGAGAGATCAAAAGATTCAAAGATACACATCCCCTAAAACTTTTGTTCATCTTTGACTTATATTTATTGCATACCTGTTATGTGTGGGTTTCAAGGAGATGAAGATACAATGAGCATAGGGTTGCCATATTTAGCAAATAAAAATCCTGGATTTTACCTGGAATTCTAAATTGTCAGCAAGAGACCATGCCTGACCACAAAGAACATGCTGTCTAGTGCCCTATGAATTCCCTAAGAATTTTGAAATCTGTTAACACCTTAGCAAAAACTGATCTATGTGACTATCTTCTAAGTGTAAAACCTAAAGGAATGATACATGGAAAAGGTAAGTTTTGGGGGGAGAAAAGAAAAAAATACAAGTAAGGCAAACATCAGTAAAATGTCACAGAGTAACAATGATTGACCAAGGACAACAGAATGTCTCCAAGTCCCAAGTTGGGTGGCAGGGGTAGGGTAACAGGAGCAAAATGAAGAAACTATTGCTGAGAACTCACCTGTGTCACCTACATTCCAGGTTAGTGACGAGTCCACCAAAAATGTTGTCAAGGTGGTAAACATTTCAATTAGACCTGAGCAGAGGATCTAGAAAGATTCCATGCCAATTTATGGTGTGGGGTGGAAACCATGCAAAATGTGGTGGTTTTACAGGGTTTGAACCTGAAAGAAAGCAAAATGTGGTGGTTTGAGCTGTATTTTTCTTGGAGTTTTTTTAGGTACTCAGGCATAAAAATTTGCAGTCAGGCTTGGAGGTCCGATCTGAAACAATAAAAGTTTTCACACCATACTTTCAGCAACCACATGGACTATGTTGCCAAGAGGAGCTGTAGATCCTTGTTTAAATATCTTTTCAATACTGTTCAGAGGTGGACCAGTATCCCATATTTATGTGACAAAAAACTGATTTTTATATTTGGAGAGAGCAAAAGAAGCTGTCTTTTTCTGAACCAATATTATCTACACAGGAAAAAGAAAGTAAGGGGTTTTATGCATGTCATTGTGTTAATAATAAAACTAGTTAATGAATAGTTCCATTGGCAGAAATTTCTGGGTCAGCCTGCTGTGAGTAACTCCATAGCTTGAATCTGAAGTGAGAGTGGGCAGAGTAAAGTATTTGTTTTGTCTTACATGTCAGTTATTAAAGCCACTTCAAATCCTTCATGGAAAGATGTGGGGAATAAATAAATAGGAAGTGCCGCAAAAGAAGTGGCAGAAATGGAAAGATCCACTGGAATGGCAAATTTACCATTTTTCTTACTAGATATTTATCATTTCCTGATCTTAGAGTTCCATATCATATTACTTAATGCTCTGTGCAAAATGCAATTCCCTGTCTTTCCCTTCCCTTGCTTTCTTTGATTGACTCTGTCTGAGCAGGCAACTGAAATGCCTCATGGGAACATGTATAGCCCTGTCTGGAGTACCAAGCAATATGGCACGAGGATGGCTTAGGAGTGCCTCAAACTCAGTACAAGAAAATAGATGGCATGACCCATCCCATGCCCTTTTGGCAGTTTTCTGTGAAGTTGGTTCTCTGGACCTGCAATCAAATCAAAATATTTACTTCATTCTTTTATCAGAGGACCTTAATATCCTGTCATCATCAACAGAAATTCTATTGTATTCTCACAATGAAATGGAATTTCCTCTTTTTTTATTCTTTTTGTAATTTTGTATTGCTTTATTTTATTTTTGAGGGGGTGAGGAGAAAGGTTATAAGCATTAATTATAGTTTACATAAGCAAATCAGCAGGAATCATCATTATTATCATTAACTCATATATTATTTAAGTTATTCCAGGGAAATACAGTTAATTTGGACCTTGTACCTTCAAAACACTTGATAATTCCAAGATGGGGAATTGGCTTAACTTTTCCTCCAGTGGAAGAGAGTTTACAATCTAATTAAATTGGCTTTGCAGGGGGTGATTAATCTTCTTAAGAAAACAAACTGCTTTCAAACACTCCAGTAACAACTGTTTCTGACGATTAATGAAATAATTACAAAGAATTCTGGCCTACTTATTAAGCAGATCCAGTTATGACTCTCAGCCACAGTGTATTGGTCCCTTACTTATGTAAATATTTTCAATACGTAGATTACAATATTTTACAATTCTGACACATCATAGTTTTATACTGGTCTTCCTTCAAATTAGCCTGCCACACTAAAGGTTTCCTGGCATTTCTGTGAAGGGTTGTATGAACCCAATATGCCAGTGATGTAAGTTTAAATGGTCTTTTGAAATGTTTATGATTCCTCCAATCTCTACTAACTACTTTTAGATATACACACGACCTTTAAATTCATGACACAGTAGGATTCATTGGAAGCCTACTTGACCAGGGCATTGTGGAAGTTGAAACCTATTAACATTTATATAGATAATTCAAATCACCACCCAAGGAATATAAAGGAGCCATATATTATCAAATATATAAGGACTAGCTAGACGAATAATCCAACTTGTCTACGAGTCCTTCACTTAAAAGGAAATTTCACCAAAGATAGTTGGTCCTAAAAATTCCAATAAATCATTACGGAACCACTGATAGACTGTTCATGAAGTTACTTATGGATGTAATAGGTTTCTTTTAGCACTCTTCTTAAGAATACTAAGTAGAGAAAACTGAATGTAGAATTCATCCATGTATAACTTACTTATGAATTAAGCAAAATAGACAGGAAAAATATTAATTAATTCAATACACATATATCACTTACTAATTATCAGGCTCAGTTGTGAGCTCTAAGTGGGACTATAAGTTGTGCTTGCTACAACTTATAGTCCAAATAAGACAAACAAGGAAAGTGATGATTACAATAAAACCTTCAAAATGCTATTAAAGAAAAAAGCAGTGGGTACTATGGAGGCACAGAGAGGGACCCAATTTTAAGCATCAGAGAAGATTTCTCAGGGGTGAGGTCACTTCAGCTGAATTAGAGAGGGCTTTCTAGAATAAGGAAATACCATACACAGAAGCAGAAACCAAAAGGTCTTGTTGGAAAATGTTAATGTTAAGCATTTAGCTGGTATTTTTTGAACATTTGCTTTTCACAAAATACCTTGCTAAGTATTTTATAAGCATTTCCTCTCATTTAATTCTACCATTATTATATAAATTGGTTCTTTTATTACATTTGTATCAAAAGGAAACTATGGCTAAAAAAGTAAAACAACTTGTTCAGGACTGACCAGCAATCAAACTCCAGAGCTCTGTGCCTCCCTAGGAGTGCCTCCACAAGGGGCTTGTCCTTGTTCCATAGATAATGGGGAACCACTAAGAATTTTAGATGAATCTCCTAAAAGCAATCATAACATTTTTATGAGAAAATGACTTCCATTCTTTGCCATTCTTTTTCAAACCTTTGACTCAAAACTTTGATTACATCCTAGTTAAGTTTGGTTGCACCTTATTTAGAAAAGAAAAAGTGTGACTTAACAAGGCTGTTTTGTGCATGTGAATCACAACTCCAGAATGAGAAGAGAGGGAACAATGATGCTGTTTCCAATAAGCAGGAATGGGAACTGTCCTGTATCACTCTGATATGCCACACAAAAGCCAATGTGGGTTGTCACACTAGATATACATGGTTAAATCCATCATCTACACATACCCTCATAGAATTGGTGTCAGATTTCTAAATCTCAATACTCTATACTCAGAATACTTCTCCAACTATCATTGCTTTGGAATTGATGGTTTTTAAAGGGCAAAATCTGCTTAAATCATGTTAAAAACAGAAGAGTGGAACTATAGTGATCTAAAATGATTTAATTTTCTAGAAAATTACTACTTTCTACAAGTTGTGTAAACTTTAATTAAAAAGACAAGGAGATCTATTCTCTCTCCTTACATGTGACATGCTAGGCTCTTGGGATACTGGTAAAGGAAAGAATAGACTGAAAAGATTATAATTTTTAACAAACCTCTAAATATAATTAAGATGGAATGTTTATTGCCATCTTTAAGAATCAACCAGTAACCAACATTTGTTGCTTTTTCAGAGAGAAAATAGTTTTGATTCAAAATATGTGTAAAGTCAGCTTATAAAGTGAACTGTAGAATCAGGTTAAGTCACAAATAAGATAACACACAAAGCAGCTCATGTGTACAGTACAGTTTCCATCTAAATAGCACCAAAATGAGCATTCCTACAATGCCTAATGTGATGCTTTATGTGTCTGTATCCAATAAAAAGTACCCAAGACCCTATCAAGGAACATTTTTGTAGCTTCCAGTGCCTATTCTCTAGAACCAGATTTAGAAGAATGGATCCAGGAAAAGTGAGGTTGCTAACAAGAGAGCAAACACTGAATCTGAAAATATTCTCAACAATTCATCCAATACAATCTATGGCCACAAAATATTTCTTTGCCTAAATCATCATTTATGTGGTCCTCCTTCTTTCACCTACTTTCTCTCTTTGCTTTTTTCTTCCCTGAACTCTCTCTTTCCACTTTATTCCTCTTTCCAAGTTGTGCTCCCAAACCAGTGGGCTAAAATTATTTAAAAAGGTCATATTTGATGCAAAGCAGTTTAATGTACTTTGCCCTGCTTGTAAAAGCATTTGGGTAGCATTGGTATCAGTGTGATTTGGACTCTCAACAAGACTGGCCACTGAGGTTAAACGGAAACAAACTCTAATAAAGATGCCTTGAAGCAGAACAGAATTTTTAACAAATTCAGATATTTGCATATGTTCCTTCCATTCTACAAATTCTGAAGAAAGCTGTGTGCAACTATAGATTCATAAGCAGCCTCTTGCAAGATAATGTTTAAACTATTATAGAAAAATGGGAAATCAAGGGAAGAACTGGTATATAGCACAAATGCTTATGACTATGCACATATCACTTGAATATGTAGCTGAGCTATGTTAACTATACCAACTGATTAACTATATTTATATGTATATATAGGAGGTGGGTTGAAAAGCAATATTAAATGTATCTGTGTATATGCAAGCAGAATGAAATATTGCATTGTGTGTATAAATATCAGGTAGTAGAAAATAAAATATCCTTGTAGTTGTTTGTTTATGGACACATTTGGATTGAATGAGCTTTATAACAATCATTTCTTTCAAGGCACAAAACATCACACTTTTAAGTTTTAATAAAGTCTAGTTTTTTGGCAGTTCTTTTATCACATCTGTCATCTCCTAAGCTTTTCTTAGCCAAAGCACTCAGACTTGAATTTTGAAATTGTCAATATAGCCCTTCTAATCTTTAAGTCTTAAATTATTTAAGCAGATTAACTACCATTATTCTATCCTTACAGGACTCAGGGGTAAAAAAAAAAAAAGGAAATACAATTCTTTTAGACAATTAAGTTGCTGTGGAGGTTGTATTTGGGGCATTTGGGGGCATGTATTTGGAACAGGCTTCAATGTATTTATGTAAATAACCTCATAGACAACAGTGAATACATTAACTCTAGTATCTAGATCTGTAAGACAAAAAAAAAATGATTCCACCTAAGATTAATTGGCCTGCTTTTAAGTCACAAGTTATTCATACTTCATATTGACACTTTTAGGTTGTCAACTAGCAGTGGATATTCTGCAGCCAAGGGAGATATCTTGAAGAAACAAAAAGAAAAAAAAAAGAAGAAAGGAAAAAAGAAAAATGGAGCTTATTTTCACAGCAGCACCTATCTGTGTGATGACCTGAATTCTGCTATGATCTCCCTTCTGAGATCAAAGCAGGATTAATGTGATTCTTTAGTGTTTGCATTGCACATCTCAAAGCTCTGGAGACTTAAGAAATAAGTATAAATGCAACCCTGGAACACAAGAGAAACGGAGTTTGAGTGGGGTGGGCTAACAGCACAAGAGCTAGCTAACCATGAAAAGTTATTTGGGATTGGGGAGGCAATACAGAATTTACAGTACTTTGTACTTAAAAGCACAGTTGCTTTCTCTTTTCTCATTTTCTGGCGCAAGGCTTTTGGCTAGTTGATGAGGCCAACACTGAATGTCATCTTATTAATAGTCTCCATAATGACCTTCTAGCTCATTTAGAATGTTTTGCAGCTGCTAGTACACATGAAAAGGGAAGGGAACCCTGCTGCATGTTTTCACATGAAAGCACTTTCACGTTGCTACAACCAGGCATTTACAAGGAGGATTTAAAAGAGGAGAAAATCTTTTAAAATATCAAAATGTTGAGCTTTTGTGTTTCCACTGCATGTGACATTCCTGGATACTGGAACCCCTAAAGGGTGAGTGTTTCTGCAGCCTTTTAGAATTGCTTGTTCTTTTGTTGAAGAAAAAGGCAAGTCCATATTCCTGGGATCTCAGAAGGTGAAGAAAAAATCGCTTTCATGTGTAATGCTTAGAGTACACACCCCTTGGGGTTGGTGAGGGAGCTCCACTTCTCCAAACTTGACTGTGATTTTAGCTGCATTACCTAGAAGAGGGCGCGCCACAGTATGTAGTTCAACGTGCAGTTTTATATGGACTCAGTACTACCTGAGAGAGGAGGAAGGCGGGAATGGGGGTGGAGGGTATCTCAGCCTCAGCCTGTGATGCGACCCAGGGTCTCCACTCTTAGTTTATACAGCTGCACCCCAAGCTCAACTTTCCCGCAAGTCTGCACACCTAGCCCCACAAAGAGAAGTCCCAACACCTACAGCCTGTCAGCCAGCTGAGCCCTGCTCTTTTGCAGGGTATATCTTTCCTGCGTACAACTTCATCATGTCCCCTCTTCCAAGTTCCCTTGGGTTAGCACTCGAAGGCCATATCTTTCCTTTCACCACCTTTCCCCGACTCCCTCACCCACAGGTCTCCTCCCACCCCTGGCTTGAGGCCACATCCAAAACAGCCCACGTTGCGTGGCCAAAGTCCAGGAAGTGACCTGAGATCCCGCTGGAAGATAGTTCAGAAAGAGAGATCTCGGCACGACCCGATGCCTCAACACCCGGGTCCTTCCAGAGCATACCCCTCCCAGGTTTTGGCACCCAAGGAGGTTACACCTCCTTTGGGTAACGTTCCTCATGCTGGTCTCTCACGGAGCTGGAGGGTGGAGGGGATCTTGGAGTCAGGTTTTTTCCAGTGCAAGAGTTTGAGGGGTTTGAAAGAGGCTCCCAGGTGCTGAAGCCTTAGCCGAGCGTCCTGTTGGCGCCAGACTCCCGCAGCCCGCCCGCCCCAAGCTCGTACCTGGAGGGGAAATGCACCCGAAGAACCTTGTGAGTAGCCTCAACTGGAAAAGCAGCCTGCTAAGTGAAGCTTTTTGTCCACAACACAATTCCCAGGGCCAATAAAAAGGGACAGGGAATCTCAATGCCTAAACTCTAAGGTCACCTCCAATTGTTTATACCACAATAAACACAAACAAAATGAACTTTCTAGGGGTGTTTCTGGGCTTTGTTAGTTTTACCTGATGGCGTGGTTTTCTCAGTGTTATGCTAATGTTAAGAGAGAAAATTTTAGCTGAATAAGGGTTGTTCTTAATCCGGTTACTAGGCATCTCAGTTGGATGGAGGGAGTCCCCTGAAAATTTTATTGGAAAGTTCGGAATATCACTATCAACTTCTTTCTCTTTCTGATTTTATACTTCGACTCTGTGCAGCCCGGTTTTGCCCAGTGTTGACCTATCATTCCTGGACAGTCATGTAGCTAAATGCACAGTAGTCAAAGAGACTATGTAGAGTTTAAAAATATTTTAAGGCACTTTTTTCTGTCTTTTAAAAGTACTACCTGAAATCTAGAATATAATTACTTGCCATATTATCAAGGCCTTTATTTTGCTGGAAATTTTCTAATTCCCTGTGTGGACTGAAACAAACATTAGAGTTAGAATTGAATAAAAGTTATTTAATTATTAAAACACAGTGGGGTCCCTAAAGAGGGGAAAAGGGAAAGTGTGTGCTTTGGGGTTGCATTTTTTTAAGTTTTCATTTTTTAGATGTCATATTTTGGTAGTATTCCTTGATTTCCAATACATAATTTTCTAAGTAACAAAGAATCTAATTTTTAAGCAAGGGAAATGTCGGCTGTTTTTATTTCACATATTTTATTGGCACAGGATGTCAATTCTTTTAACTTGCATTTCTTAACTTAGGAAAAAAATCTTTAAAGATGAATTTGGAAAATTAATGTGAGAGAAACACATAACAGATGGTGACTTTTATTTTTCTTTTATTTTATTGCCAAGAGGTTGTTTTAATTAGTTAAGACTAAGGAACAATTAAATCACACAGTGTGCTGAAATACATAACACAGCAGCGAGGGCTTTAACAATTATCCCACCTAGCAAAATATTTACATATACACAACTAGTGAGAAGTCCATGTCTATCAACAGCTGGCAGATCTTGCAAATTATATTCAACTGAATCACTGCTTAGTTTATCTTTCATTGGAGTTTGGAATTGTGTGAAGGTAGGAATGTACCTGATCTATGTGTATATAATTCTTGTACTTTGTATGTATTTATACGTATACTTCTTTTTAAATGTTTATGTGGTTAGTCACTTTAAGAGTATCAAAATAAATGGTGCGTTGACTTACACGATCTCACAGGTATTCCCCACCACTGATGAACAAAAATCTTTATATGGGAAATGAAGAGCTACCCATTTAAAGGAAAGAATGGAAAGGGGAACTCGATTTATTCTCATTTGTTTATCGGTAGATCCCCCCCCCCCCTTCCCTTCTTGGCAAATTCATTTGAATAGCTTTCAAGCCGGAAAATGGAAATGTGGCTCCTGCCCTCTATTTCAGCGGCGGCAGCAGCGTCCTGGCAACAGCGCAATTTTCTATCATCAAGGATAAATGGCATCGAACAGAACATTCTGATAAAAAAAAAAAAAAAAAAAAAAAAAAAGAAAAAAAGAAAGAAAAAAAAAAAAAGGCTTCAGCCAAGGAGTCCATGATTGCTGGCCTTCCTGTCTGTCATCCCTTTACAAAATCCTCTCCGCAAACCTGAGCGGCATGCTGTCAGAGCTAATAACGTCTTCTGAAAGGGGTGGAGGGGGGAACACAGTCTTTCTTGCACAATGTTCCCATTTATTAAATCGAGTGCTTATTTTAAAATTGCAAATATCTTTGTTTGGTTCACTGAAAATTAAAACCAAGATGTAGGAAGTTACATGATGCAACAATTATTCGTGTCATATCAGAGAATCAAACCCCTATCTCGCCCTTCTCAGGTTAAGGTTGGATGAGGGGGCAGGGGGAATCTGGGGCAGGAGGTTTCTGGTGGAAAAATACAAATCCGTTCGCCCTGCAGGTAAGCTGAGAGTAATTGAAAGCCAGAAGAGCGATACCTGTTTCTACCGGGGAGAACAAGCTAACTGTGATTCCGCCAAGTGCGTGTGGGCGCGGTCCCAGCCGCGACGGCACTCGCAGGTGGAGCAGAACTCAGAACTGAGCCACCGAGCTCTCCCGCGGGAAGCTTTGAACCTAATGGTGGCTATTTCTCGCCTACTGAGAAGACTTTCCGGAAAAGGCCATTCTCCTGCACCAGGAGATGGATCCCTTAAGTCCCCATCCCCGCACAGGGGGTCTTGGAGGGGCTTAGAGGACACCCGGGAGGCATTCCCTGAGTAGTGCGCCTCTACTAACAGTCGAAGAGCAGCACCCCACACACCCAAAGGAAACTACACATGCCCGCTTGGGGTTCTTAGTGGTCTTGGTTCATGCCTAGGGGTAATGGGGATTGGACTTGGCCAGTGGCTAGCTCTAATGACCGTCGAGTTCTCGAACCATCACGTCCAGCGCTTTGGACTGAAATCCACAGGGCAAGGAGGGGTGAAGGAATCAAAGAAGAATGGAATGAGTGCGACGGTGTTGACACCCTATTTTCCTCAATTGATGGGCAGGGATTTTTTTTAGGATTTTTTTTTTTTTAATCTCGATAGGTGGGAGACATGAAAGAGGGGACCTACAGCAAAGAGAACACTAGATTTTAATATACTTGAAAGTCAATCAAAAGAAAATAAATGATGGAGTGGTAGAGGGCCCTAAAATTTGAGGACCCTACGAAGTAGGGGAAGTGGCCCCAAGTCTGGATAGTTGGAGACTGGGAGGTAGAAAAGGGAGGGGCGACGGAAATGGGTAAGCAGCTAGGTTTGGTGAGGAGCTCTGGGGGCTGAGAATCGTGGGAGGAAGGGAATGACGGGGAAGCCTTTGTTTAATGAGGAAACCTAATTATTGCGCATCTGGAAGTCTTGGTCCCAACTACAAGACGAAGGCGAGTACTCAAGGGAAGCAGTGCGCATGCCTGAGTCTTCAGATTTGCATGATAAGGCACACACGTGAGCCAACTCTGGCGCAGCCCTGCCGCGGCCAATAGAATCTGGCTCTTACTGCGCCTCCAGGTCACATTGACATCTCCGTTCCCCCACAATAGGCCTTTAAAACCCACTTTAAAAATAAAGAGTGTTTAGTATTGATTCTCACCTAGGCACTGAAGATTTCCGTAGGAAATAGACACATTTTAGAACTACAAATACAGTTACCACAAGCAAGGGTTAAAGTATTCAGAATTTAAGAAAAAGTTAGAAGACTGAAGAGAGGAAGCTGTTGAAAGAGTACCGGCAGGAAGTCAAGGAATCCTGGTAGTGCCTCCTTCGGAGTTCCCAGGCTTGGACGAATGCTCAGTCTCTCTGAATTTCATTGTCACATGAAAAACACATTTCTTCATTGATCAAATGAGTCTCAAAAACAGAACATCACCTATGGGGCCTAATTTGGAAAAGCAACCTCAAAACCAGCTTCCTTCACTCATCCCCAGCCACACATGGTTGCCAGGGAAACGGGAGGCTGGAACACCTGTGTTCCATCCTTCTGCTTTTCCCAGACAACTAAAGGGTCTACAGGGTGAGGTCCATGTGTTAGGTGGGTCCACGTGGTAGTTCCCACATCTACAAAATGAGGCTAATAATAGAAAGGCAAAGGAATAGAAAGGTAGAGAAGTAGCATGATGTCCACCCTGTCTGGACCTCTACCCAAGCTCAGAGGATGAAAACAATAAGATTTATTCTCTGGGGCTACAGAAGGGGTGGGCCAGCTGGGAAATATTAGCAATTCTGCCCCTTCTGCAAAAGACTGATGCCTGTCCTAGCTCTAGAACTGGTCTGATTTTTATCAACCAGTATCAACTTGTACTCTTCCCATCATATATCCCTGCTAGAAATGCTGCCTATAAATGGAACTCCAATCCCTGAGAGAATTCATACCCTATGACAAGAAATTGCTTGTTCTTATCATTGAAATAAAATAGTTGAGGATCATTGTTTGCAATTCCTTTTCTGTTTTCTGTAATTCACCAGTTTCCAATATAAGATTAAGCTTCAAGTACTAATTTTAGTGCTCAGCTCATACAATACCATGCTTAAAACACCCCATCGGTGCCTCTGTCTTTCTCACCCTTCAGGCCCACAAGTATAGCATGACCTTTTTTTTTTTTTTTTTTTTGAGAGAAAGAGAACCAAAATCCCACCTTAGCCCTCCAAAATGTAAGAAAATATAAAGCACCATCAAAGTCTTACCTGTTCATCTAAAATCATTACTTGACCAATAAGTATTAAGGTGACATATTGTTTAAGCACATGGCTTCCAATGGCCATGTGTATTTTCAAAGGAGACACTTATTGAATCTTCAGAAATGCCAGCTTGCAATCTCTGTTTAGAGCAACAAACTTTCTCACAATCATGTTTTGGAACTGTCTTTGCAGAAGTTAAGAATATTTTTGTTTATTTTTGTTTTGTTTTTCATGGTGCTGGGGGTTGAACTCAAGGCTTGGTGCATGCACTCTATCACACAGCCATACCCTCAGCCTAAAATATTTCTTGAGCACTTTGAATTTTAGATTTTTCTTGTAACGGACTTATCTTTGTGCTTTAAGAAATAGGGAAATAAGCTAGGCATGGTGATGCACACCTGTAATCCCCATGGCTTGGGAGGCTGAGGCAGAAGGATCACGAGTTCAAAGCAAATTAGGGAGGCCCTAAGTAACTCAGTGAGACCTTGTCTCTGAACAAAATACAGAGACAAATAAAATTTAAAAAGGGCTGAGGATGTGGCTCAGCGGTTAAGTGCCCCTGGATTCACACCCCATTACCCCCCCCCAAAAAAAAAACAGAAAAATGATAGTGTCTGAAAAGAAACACGGATTTAAATTTTTTTAAAAGTCCATCAACCAATCAATTATTTTCACTGCCACCAGTTTAAGTAAAATTTTCTTTCCCCATCTTATACCCATAAAGGATAAGTGAAAAGATTTCTCAAGTGTTGTGGGGAAAACTGAACCAACATAAGTTGCAAGTTCACATCCTGGCCTCTTTTTAAGGCAAGTTTCAGATCATCCATAAGACTAACTTTGATGACAACTCACTGGAGAAGACCAGAAAGATGAGGGTCTGGAGAGGGGCACTGAGGTGTGGGCTCAGGACCACGACATGGAACCCAGCATTGGCTACAGCTTGAGCCTCTGGAGCTGCTGTTCACAATCACTCCATTCAACCCAGGCAGATGTACAAAATTTCTTTGTCTCATATTTGTGCAGACTTCAAGGTACCTACTAGCTCCTTCCCATCCATCGTAGGCATGGTTGATCATTAGTACCCTGTACCAACAAGACTAGTTGGTTAAAAAAAAAAAAAAGCTGAACTGAGAGCATTTCCCTCCTCCCAGAGTGGGGCTAACCTCCTCAAATTTAAGTTGAGACTGGTCAAGTTAGACAGAAACAGCAAAGGAAGATACAGAGGGGAACTAGTGAGGATGAATGCAGTGGAGGCTTATGAACCAACACTGGCTCTTCAGTGAGGACTCTGAAAGTTGTGCTCATTAATCATCTGCAGGGAAAAACCTCCCCCACCTCATGGTTGGGTTCATCAGGAATCAGGATAGTGTGAGATTCCCTTTCTCTAGCATAGGTCAGCCAGGGGGCAAGTAGAAGGACAGGGGGCCTGGGACTTTCATCAGTCCCTCTGTGCTTCCAGAAGGTGTCTTGTCACCCCTCTGCCTCTGACTGCTCTCCCGAGGTCCCGGGCACCTAGGGCCCCTCTGACTGCCAGGCGCGAGCTATCTAAGGATGCTAAAGGTACTCCTGGGAGCTTTCTCTCTCTCAAGACCACGCAGCTTACCCAAGCCAGTTGCAGAGGAGCAGCTGAGCAGGGTGGGGGGTGGGGTGGACCAAGCTCTGGTCCGAGTGGGAACTCTTTGGAGTCCCGGAGCCCTTGGGCAGGTAAGAGCCGGGCGAGCAGCGTGTTGCCCCAGCCGGCCGGCGTTTTCAAACAACTTGAATTACAGGCTACATCTTAAATATGAATTAGCCTTCCGCGCTGGTGTGACTTAACTTTGAAACTCAACTTGTCAAAGTATGGTTTTAATTAAACGTCTTCCGGCCTCGAAAGATTACATGTTTTGTAAAATATATCCTAGCATGAAATTTACTTCCACAATCTGAAATTAGGCTCCTTGTAAATGTTTTCATAAAGAAGGAAGGAAAGAAAGAAATAGGAGGGGGATGTATGTGAGAATGGAGCAGTTGATACTAGCTTGGTTCCTTTAAAATGTCCAACCAGCGGGCCTCGGCGCCCGACAGGTCCCAAGCCGGTCCGCCTGCCCCACAAGGGTGATTCCGCTTGCCCAGGACAAGCAAGTAACCCGAACCCGCCCTGGCAGGCGCGGCCCGCGTTGCTTTAGCAGTTGGAGACAATTCAGCAGACAGACAAGTTAATCCCGCGCTGATTTGTTTCGGATCCATCTGCAGGACGCCTTATACCACCACCATCACCGCCCCCCGCCCCCGCCCCCGCCCGCACCCCACCCCTCTGTTGCTGCAGACACCTGCCTCCCTCCGATCCCGGACTGCTGTGTTTGTGCCAAGACAGACCAAAAGACCAAAAGGTGCAAAATGACCTTTGCAATATTCAAAACAACATATCTCGAAATTTAAAGTTCTCTTTTAAGAAATCCTAATATTTAGGACAACAATCTCGATCTAGAGCCATCCTAACGGACTGTCCGAAATGTTCCAAACCAATCTAAAAACTTGCCTAAACTTAGAAGGGGCCTCTGGAGGTTCACGGTTTCCTGCCTGGGGGCTTCTATCCCCCAGGTAGCCCTCGGAAAGAAAGGACCCTATTTCCCAGCTTGGGGCAGGGAAGGTACCAGCATATCTTCTATTAAGAATTAAGAGCTGAGTCCCTGTGGAAATCTCTTTTCTTAACTACTCTCTGAGAAACTCGCCAATTCTGATGGGATTTGCTGAATTCAGAGTAAAACTTGGTGCGCACGGGGTTGGGTGTGATGGGGAGCACAAGGGAGAGGTGCACATCTCCTTTCTTCCAGATAATTGGTACCCAAGAAATGAGGGCGGGGGTGGCGCAGTAGGAAGAATTATTTACCGCCCTCCACCTGAAATAAGCAAGACCAATAACGCGCCTGGCTTTTCGCCCTGTTTACTCCATCCCCACTCAGTGATTGGCAAAGCAGGCCCTGAAGGCAAAGGCAATAATTGCTCCGCGCTCTCCTTACCAGGGAAGTGTGTAGGCATTTGAAGTGTACTAAAAATAAACGAAGGAGCGAGAAAACGAAAAGGGGACAGAGTGACAATTTGCGGCAATTAAAGCGTCTGCGCGCTGTTGCCGGAGGAACAGGGACCCACAGCGGTTTTTGTTTTCCCAGGCCTGATGATGTGACTAACTTGTTTGGGAATTTGCGTCCTAGGTTTTTGCCTATGCGTGTGTGTATTCAGCAGAGGAGAAGCCTGTGCAAGGTGGGGATCCGTGGGGAACGGGGAGCCTAGGACGGTCTCTGAGCCCTAAAAAGCCGGTTAGCATCGAGACACCCCAGTCCTGCTCTCCACCCTACCCGCCAGGCCCGTCTCAAGTGAGCACCTATCCATTAGCTCTCGGTCACCACTCCTTGCAGCAACTTTGAAAGCAAGTTTTCAGGTCCAAGATGTCTAACTTTAAAGGGGGAAAACAATAATACTAACTTCTATTTCACAACCATGCGAAATGCAAAGGATTCAGGGTGGAGCAGGGAGGGGGAGGGAAAAGAGGGGCGTCCAGCCAAATCAAAGCTTGGGAGACATTTTGACAGCGTGCTTGAAATATTACCCTTAACTTTTGGAAGATTTTCAAGAAAAGAAGGACGGGTGGGGGGTGGTCTGTGAGAGAACCACAACTTTCTCCTGGCTGTCACTCAAGCGGCCAGAGAGGGCTCCAACCTCCCGCTCACGAGGAAACACACAGTAAGAAATTGTTTCAAGATATAGTAGGGCTCACTTCTTACCCTACCCCCCCCCCCCACACACACCTTAGCCCCCACCTTTCCTGAGCCAAGAACTTCGCAGAGAGGGTGGTAAGGGAGGGGGTGTCCTGGGTATCAGAAATCTGGCACCGTCTCCCAAGATCAGAAGGGTTAAGTCCAGGCAGGGCGCTCTGCCTAGGCCAGCCTAGCGCCGGAACTGGTACCCCGCGTTGATTAGCACCCTCCCATCCCACCTCTCCCCAGTGCAGTCACCGTCTAAATCTACCGAGCTGGCTCCAATGAAAGCTGGCAAATCCGGCGAGTCTCGCAGAAATTTTCTTCGACCCTAATTCAATTTTAAAGCGGATTTTTACTATTAAAAACGCTGCCGAGCAACACATTGAATTAATCTGACTGTACGGTTTTAATTACAGTGAGGGTTTCTCTACAAATCTGTACAAGACAGTGGCTGGCTTTTGGAGGATCCCTGCCTCCTGAATTCCATTATCCGGTCCCTGTTCCCCGCAGACGGCGGCGCGTGGGAGCCAGCTGTGGGCTCGGGAATTCCTGTCGCCTTCTAACCTCCTTCCCGGCTCCTGCCCCTCGCCCCTTCCTTCACCCATGGACACCCCTGAATGCCTGCCTGTCTGGGACTTCTTAACTCTTGGGCCCAAAGCTTTGGAGCTTCTGGAGCCTTGTTCTTAAATTGGCTTGTCAGGGAAAGGGTGACCTATTGTGTAGTTTTTTGAAGGGTTCTCCTACTACCACTTTGCAGTTGGAGTGGGCAACTTGATGCCCTGGATATTTAAGGGGAAATCAGGTTAAGGAGTGGGGAGGAGCATTAAGGGGAGGAGATAGTAGAAGACTAGCCAAGGAGCACTAGTGTGCTTGGTCTAGCCCACCCTCTCCCACCTTAATCCCCTCAGATCTCCAAGCAAATATATACTGTGCAGATTCCCCAGGCAAACAGGGCCCCATTTATTACCTTTAGTTTTGTTTACTCCTGCTCCTAACACTGTGGGGCAATGATAAACTTGGTGAATACGATGGGAAGAAAACTTAAAAACTTGGCATTCCCAATACAAGCAGATTTGCACTCATTCTTTTTTCCCATACTCTAATATTCTTTCTTTAACCCCCACTTTTCCCCTGTGCTTAATTCTTTTCCACTTTCGGCTTTCCAAAGATGATGAACTCAGATATGAATTTACCAATAATCAACACATCCTCTTAGCACATATTTAAGAACCAAGGGCTTTGAGTTCAGTGAGGGGAAGGGGCCTAGTTTAATGGAGTAAAAGGGATAAGGAACACCTTTCTGCACAAATTATTAAAACCTACAAGTTAGGGGAGGTCACCATTCCATTCTCAGGGTAGAGTTAAAGGACTTCCTATCTCCTAGATGTGTGTAAAAGAAAAGATGATTTTCTGTACAAAAGAAAAAGCTCACAGTTGTTTTGTTTTTTAATCTTAGTTTCTTCTAAGGGCTCTAAAATCTGTTGCCCTCCAAGGAAAGTTTTTCTTAAAAACTAATAAATTGTCTTCCTATTTATTTGGGATGTTACAAAATAAAGGTTATAAGAAGTGCCTATGAACAGGTAAAAATATGAAAATTATCATTGCATTTATTTCACAAGGGTAGCCAGATAGAGAACACCTCTCACCCTTCCCACTGAAAAATGGTTTTCATTTATTTTTCTGTTGCAACAAGAGAACCAAGAGCTCACATGATAGCAAGAGGATGTTTTGCATCCCAGGTTTTCCTGAAGAGCTGTCCCAACCCTGGATCTTCTTTAATGTTGAAGCATTTGCTGTGACGTTGTTATTGTTACTACTGATGAAGGGATGAAAGAATTAACCAGAGGATGCTTCAAGGCATTTCGGAAGATGCTTGGGCAGCTATATTAACTCCTTATTATGCCTAAAAATAGTCTGTCGTTTCCTGTTGATGCTTGTTCCCTGCCACTCTAGGGCTGCATTTATCCTCCAATGGTCAGGGGGTCCTGCTTTCCAAAGACTGATTTGATGAAAGCTGACTTCTAACACCCCTTCCCTCCTCCCTTTGCCCTGCTACATTTCCCAGCAGGAATAATGGGGGGCGGGAGGGGGGCTCAGCCTTGGTTTAGCCTGCATATTGAAAAGACAAACATCTGCACTTACCCTGTTTAAACTCAGTGTTTAAACATTGTGGAGTTCTTCCCCCCTCCCCACTCCAGGCTAAGGGAAAGAAGGATGTTTTAGGGAGTAGGGCCCTAAACTTGCTGAGAGAGGCAAGAGACAGAATGAGAGATAGTGATAGAAGAAAGGAAGGAAAGGAAGGAGGAAGAAAGACAAACAGGCATAAAGGCCTCTATATACAATTCCAAATTTAGGGGGGTAAAAAACATAAGCTGTTCTCAATTCTCTCTATTGTCTTTCAGCTCTCTATATTAAGAAAGCTTTGGGAGCTGGCACACCTGAAAATGGAGTCAGAGAAGAGCAAATAGGGTTGTGTTTGAGGATCTAGTTGGCTTCATTTTCACTAACTCCACTATACTCCAGGTTTAAAAATTCCTGGAGCAAGAACCTCTGGATTGGAACATGTTTAGTTTATATTCTTCAAATAGGACACTCAAAAAACTCGGTGAAGCCCCCTGGTGGGTCAGTGCCATGTTGGAGTTTCCTACTAGCCTGTTCTTGGAATGCAGGACTGAAGAGATGAGGGGAATGTCCCAAGAGTTCAGTGAGGTGCTTTCTGGACGTGAGGAAAACAAAGTCCACTTTTCAGCTGGATTTTGGGGAACCTGAGAGGGGACTGTGTTAACACAGACATTAAAGTTTTATCACCAGAGAAAATATCTCCAAAATCTCAAGAGTTTTCTTACCTAGACTAACTCTTATGGTTTCCCCTGAAGATATCATCACTAACCTGGGTTAAGAAAGGCAGCTCTCCTGTCCTAGAGCTTTTGCAGGTGTGTGTCTGGGGAGGGTGTCTGGGTTTCCAGGATATCAGGCACCCTTTCCTTACATACACAAACAGAATTTTATATTGAATGAGGAAAAGACTAGCAGGTTTTTTTTTTTTTTCCACCAATGTCTTCTGTTGAGAAGGGGGTTCTTAGCATGGGTATGTAAATCAATACCGAGTTATTTCTTTGAATTCAAAGGCTATTTATCCAGGTCTAATTTCTTTAGAATTAACGTGATAACTGAACCCAACTTAGCAACCAAACCCAGCCAAGTCCTGGCCGGCTTGAATGTACTTCCACATCCCCGCACCGAGGCTGCAAACCCACCTCGGGCATCCAGGCATTCCCAGGCCTCCTGTGTGTGATCAAACACCCGTTCAGAACTGGATAGTGGGGTTTCTCAAACCTAATGAGAGCATTCCTCTAACAGTGGCCTTTGGCAGGCAAACCGGTCTTGTGTTGGCGATGCACAAGTATTTTTCTCCAAATGACACTAATAGCGGCAATACAAACCCCAACACCTCAACACCTTAAAGAGCAAAATGAAATTTAGGCCTCAAATCCTGTTTCTTAAAACTAGCGAATATGCCCCTCACCTGGCCCTAAAAAGCCCGCGGGCCTGGACTCCACAATGTTGGATTTCCTTCTGTTTTGAATGATAAAGGCTTCGCCCGTCTGGGCTGCCCTCCTCCTCCCCGGGGTTGGATGGGGTTCCCGGCGGGCAAAACAAAGAGATAGCAGCGGACTCTGCTGGCGGCGAACCCGGAGCTGGGGCCTGGGAGTCCCTGAGGTGTGTGCCTTTTTGCCAGGCTCTGAAAAAGCCCTTTTTGCTTCTTATAGAAGAACTGAAGGTGCGGGCTGAGCCAGGGCAAACCGGGGGTAATTCTAACTGCCTCGCTTCGCCTCATTACCGCTGCCCATGACACAGGGCGAATGACTGGGAAGGCAAGCTGCCGGCTTCGATTGAACAGAAATGACCGCCTGGAGCGGCTTCTGCAGTCTCTGCCCGCTGAACTCTGCGCGGTCGCTGGTAGCAGAGGCCATATGTGGCAGCCACACGCAGCGCGCCAAGGCTACGTGGGGACACACCAGTTCTCCGTCTCTTATACCCGAGACTGGCGGGAAAATCGGACCGTCAAGTCTGCAATTTGGATTCTCTCTGGCAAATGCACACAGAAACATCTATGAAGCCTGGAGGGATCCCTTGCTCGATATACTCCTTCTGCCCCTGACTCTCAGAGCCCAGCCTGGGCTGCCCAGTTGGTTTCAGCAGGACTTTTATCATACACGACTATCACCTAGGTGCAGCTACACACTTGTACCCCTGCAACAGAGTGAAGGGATTTTATGCATACCTAATGGGAAAAGGGATGAAAGTTCTGAAGCTACAATCCAGACAGACAATTCCAGACCAGATTGCCCTGGTTTTCTCCGGCATTAAATAAACCAGAGTGGGGGGATCCTTTTGCAAATAGACAGCTGCTGTGCCCTAAGTCTGGTGCTCAAGTGCAGGGACCTGGGCTCTACCAAGATCCATCCCGCTCTGGCTGCAGAGTTGTGCACCTGCGAGCATAAAGGTAGAGATATAGACAAGCTCAGGGGGGAAAAATGCCTTCACCGTGTTAACAGCAAGCTGCAGGGTATAAAGCAATAAAACTGCCACATCTACCTGTGGGCTTTGAGAACATTACAGATTAGCTCGGCTTTTAGCCAGGGTCCACCAAGAGCACACCAGGAGTAGGTGGAGAGAACCCTTTCTTTCCCTGACCTCTCTTTCTGCGCCCCCCCACCACCACCCCAGCCAGGCATTTCCCCCTTACCCAGTCCACCTTTCATTTTTCTTGAAGATTTTTGTTGTTTTAATTCACTGCTGATTTGTAAACGCATGGATCGGGTTACTGGTTCGTGTGTTAAAGTGCACCTCTTGTTAAGAGGAAAGGGACAAGGGACGCCACTTAAAAATGAATTCAAAGTTACTGAACCGGCTCCCGAGGCTCAAGAAGTTAGGCACAGCGGCTGGGGAAAGGTGAGGAGGGAGGAGAGCAAATGTCGCTGTCCTAAGAACTCTGGTGAAAACCCGCGGGCAGCAAGTTTCAGGTCCGCTGATAAATTAAAGGAAAGAAAGAAATTAAGAAAGAAAGGGGGGTAAAAAAGGCAAACTCGCCTGGCGTGCCTGCAGACCCGGGACTGGAAGCTGGGAAAATCAATTAGCATAAGCCGCTGCCGGCGACCTTCGCAAAACAAGTGATAGAGTCCGAGCAGCTCCGTCTGCAGCGACCCTTTTCTGGAGTTGCAGGGACAAGCAGCACCACTAAATTCTCCATTTCTCTGGTTCCATGGGTCCCATAACTTATGGGGTATAGGCGAAGTCGGATGCAGCGAAGTTTCCAGTAGTTTTCCCAAAGGTAGACAGACTCGTCCTTGCAACCTCCAAAAACGACGGCACAGAGTTGTTAAACTGCACATTTCTCCATGTGGTCAACGGCTTGAATCTTAGGTATTTGTTCAGACCGAAAACCAACACCAGGGCCTGCGAGGGTCTGCAGGTCTGGCTCACACAGTCTCGATCCTCTGGCAGCACCGGCTCCCGGAGCCTACTGGCAGTCCCGGGACCAAGACCCTGAGGCAGCCCGGCTAACCCTCCTTGGCGCCTAGTGCCCAGTTCGGCTCTCCTACCTGGTGGCTGGGCCTGAGCTGCGCGTCTGTGTTCCGCTGTCTGTGCTTGGCTGCCTGGACCCAAGTGGGTCTGGAGACCGAAGGGGAAAAGGCTAGATCCGCAGCCCTGGGCTGCTCCAAACTTAATGTCTTTCCCCAGTCCATCTTTGAAAGAGAAGTGGTTCTACCACCTGGATGTGCGGATATAAATCCCCTTGCAAATAATAAATGGATTAATAATAACAAGGTATGAAGTTCTTTTTATAGAAAAAAAGGAGAGAATTGAAACTAAATGCGGCAGTTAGACAACCATTTTGATAAGAGGATAATTGAGGCGACACTGGTGTATAATTAGAGGATAATTTATGCTATATCCACTTTTATTCCACCTCCCAAAATAAACCCAGTCCATAATCATTACAGGCAAATTGTTCTGAATTTTATAGCAGCAATTTGAACAAAGTACTGCAGTTAATCATGGGAGATTTTTGTGTATTCCTGATTAGAACTCTAATTGCCTCCTTCCAGAAAGTAAAAATAACTGTAAAACGACTCTATTTTTATCATTAACAATGTTGACAATAAAATAAAATCAATTGGAATTGTAATCGAGAGACAAATTTAGGACGAAGGCACTTTTACTTGGGTAGTTTATATTGTAATCAAGATTTGCCAAACCACTAACCGCATGTATCATTTGCATATATTTGAAAGCATTACAGTAGCTTCTGTTTTCAATAGGAAAAAATGCATTACTGTCAGTCCTCCAACGATTCGCTTTCAAAACAGGCTGCTGCGTTCTGGAAAAAAAAAAAAAGACCCCCACTTTTTTGGTCCAATATATAGGAAATAAGGCCTGAAACGGCAGGAACCACGCCAGAATAGGGTCTAATTTTTCATTTTCTTTGCCATCCCCCCTAATGGGGTGGGGCCTAGGTGTGAGGGTTCTTCTTCCCTCTGTGGTTTCAATAAAGTACGGCTAGAAAAATCCACGGTGACAGGGCGCTCCCGCGGGAGTGTACTCGGGATGAGGTTGGGTGGGGGAGGTCAAGGGAGGGGGTCTGGATTTAAATGTGAGGGGCACTGCTTCAGAGCACTTGCAGCCCTCAAGGGTGCAAGGGAATTGAGAGAGAGCAGTCTCTAGGCAGGCTGTTCAAAGGCTGCGATATTCAAAACTGAGACTCCAGGATTTGGGGCAAGAGCTTCGAAGGGAAGCGTCGGCGGCGGACCGGGAGGAGGCACCTCCCTCCCGGGCGGCCCCGGGTGCCGCGCAGCGCGGCCCCCGGCTGCAGCTTGGGGTTGGGATTGGAGTTGCCGAAGGTAGGCGAAGAACTCGGCGAGCAGCGCACACGCCAGTAGAAGCTGTGCGCCTGTGACGTCAGGGAGCCACTGACCAATGGGGAGGCGCTGCCCTTTGGAGACAAACCATTCGACTCGTGGCGTCTGCATCAAGTCTGAAAGCAGACGCGCAACTTTCGCAGAATCCACCTTAAAATCTCTGCCTTAAACTGCACCAGCCCCCAAAAAATCCAAGGGGGGAAAGCAGGGGGGGAGAGCAGATTCCCCCCTCCCCCTCTCCTCCCATCCCTCCCCCTTCCTCCTCCCTTTGGGTTAACAAGGCCCGCTCACTATATCTCTTTATATTAAAAATATATATATTAGAGAAGAGCGAGGGAGAAGGAGAACCACCTCCGCCCCCTCTTTAAAAATTTATTTTATTTTATTTTATTTTTTTGCAAGGATCCCAAGAGCTAAGGTGGCTGCAGAGGGGAGAGCGGAGCGAGCCAAGTGGGGGAGGGTGGAGGAAACCCGGGAGAAGGCTTTCTCCAGCCCCCAAAGTTTTGATGATGACCATGACTACGATGGCTGACGGTTTGGAAGGCCAGGACTCGTCCAAATCTGCCTTCATGGAGTTCGGACAGCAGCAGCAGCAGCAACAGCAGCAGCAGCAGCAGCAGCAACAACAGCAACAGCAGCCGCCGCCGCCGCCGCCGCCGCAGCCGCACTCGCAGCAAAGCTCCCCGGCCATGGCAGGCGCGCACTACCCTCTGCATTGCCTGCACTCGGCGGCAGCGGCGGCGGCGGCGGCCGGCTCACACCACCACCACCACCAGCACCACCACCACGGCTCGCCCTACGCGTCGGGCGGAGGCAACTCCTACAACCATCGCTCGCTCGCCGCCTACCCCTACATGAGCCACTCGCAGCACAGCCCTTACCTCCAGTCCTACCACAACAGCAGCGCGGCCGCCCAGACGCGAGGGGACGACACAGGTGAGAGGCCGCTTGGGCAGCTCGCTTCTCCCGCCTCCCAACTGCCCCCCACCCCGCCCGCCCTGTTCACTTCCTCAACGCCCGGGCCTCCGCCGGCCCCCTCCCCCAGGCGGCCCGGCGCGCCCCCGGTCGGGCCCCGTGCGCGCCCGCTAGCCTGGCGCCTGCCTGCCGGCCTCTCCCTGCCCGGCCCCTTTCCATCGCCGCGGACCCCCCGGCTTCCTCACGTTGCGACCCGCCTTGCTCCCCGGCCTCCAGTGCGCGATTCGGGCTGCGTCCCTGGGTCGGCGTAGGCTTCGCTCTACCTACAAGTCGATCCGCACTGCGCTCTCCAGCCCGCTGAGTCTGTGCGCCCTTTGCCTTGCTCCTTCCCTCCGGGCTGTCACCCGCGTTTGCCTGGACTGAGAACCTTTCTGGGCCACGACAGGGAGCGTGTTTTGCTTCGTAGCCCACACTGGACAGGCAGTGGCCTACTTTGCGTGGGGCGCCCAGTGCGTCTCGGTGACTTGGAGGGAAGCTGGTGTGGCCTGTGGCTCTGGTTAAACTAGTGGTAATTGGGCTTTTTCTTGTGGGCTTTGAGGCGTCTCCCACCCCTACCACTGTCTGGGCCCCTTTCCTCTAGCTTTTCGATAGGATATTGGCTGCTCTTTTGTTTGTGGAGGCAAAGCAGAGGGCCTCGGGCTGGCGTTTCTCAGCACCAGAGGGGACAAAGTTGTCGTGAGAGACGCAGGACTGGCCTGAGGCACCTGGTTGAGTTTTGTTTGAGGGGTTGGCCCCTCTCAGCAAAATCAAAAGCTTGGTGCACCAGGCTTGAAGCTGGTGACATCCACTCAATTGGCTGGGCAAACACCCGGGTGGCTCAAGCAAACCCTCGGGCACTGTAAAGCCAGGCCAAAGAGTCCGGTTTGTCCCAGAGAGCAGACGCCTTGCAACGCCGCGCGCCCTAGAGAGCCGCTGGCGCCGCTTCCGCTGTGGCAGTGAGCGACTGTTTGCCCAAGGGCCTCGGGCGTTTTCTCGGTACCGCCATCGCTCACTGTTAGGGCCAGAGACAGGGCCGCTGGGTGTACACTGGCGCTGTAGAACCAGAGAGGTTAGGACGTTGAGGGGATACTTCGAGGAAACCCTTATCAGGCAGGGGGGAAACCTGACACAGATCCTGCCACACGCAGGGAGACTGCAGCAGTGGCCCCACGGGTGACCGCATCTCTGTATCATTTGCTTACAGATCAACAAAAAACTACAGTGATTGAAAACGGGGAAATCAGGTTCAATGGAAAAGGGAAAAAGATTCGGAAGCCTCGGACCATTTATTCCAGCCTGCAACTCCAGGCTTTAAACCATCGCTTTCAGCAGACTCAGTACCTGGCCCTTCCTGAGAGAGCCGAATTGGCAGCTTCCTTAGGACTGACACAAACACAGGTAATTCCCGAGAAGCCCGAGTATCCCTGAAATGCTGGCCCCACTTGCAGATGGGGCAGGGAGCACATCAGGAAGAATTCTTGGCCTAGTCAACCAAGGATGGAAGGAGCTTAATGACAAATGCGTGCTTTCCTGAGATCACTCAGTGTGGAATAAATGACCTGGTTTTGAATACTGGATTGGATTTGTACATCCACTCAAACCTCAGCGACCCCACCCCAACCTAGCATCCTTTGGTGACCAAATTCATAATTCAAGCAAATCCTATTCCAGAGCAGAACAACATGAAAGAGAACAATCATGTAGGAGAAAAATGAGTAAGGCCAGAAGGCAAAATAAGGCCCACCTTTCTTGAGCATTCTTTTGTGGGCCCTAAGAGCTAATGAGCTAATGAGAATTTCAACTCATTGACATAGAAATTATGAAGTGAAATGGGGTGGGGGAAGTCAGGTAGGCATAAACTCCAGTGGCATTCAGTAAAGGCACTATTTTGGGAACTATTTATCATCTGATGGGTGAGATGGATTTTTCTGAAGATTAACCTCAGTTCACTGGTTAAATCATCCTGGGTGGCAAACTGATGGAGGGTGATCCTGGATGTGGGGGCAGCAGCAAAGTTGAAGATGGTAAAGAAATACACTCCAAATGATAGCAGGTGAAGCCACAGTTAAGTATAGTTGCTGAAGTTCCCCACTTTTACTAATTTGAAAAACATACGGGACATTTCAGACTTTAAAGGAAGGGGCTTATCTTAGGGTGAGTATATTACGACACTGGTCATGAAGTCAGACTGCAATCACCTGCAGTTTTTCCTGTCAACTAGTTTAGTTGCATGAGGTGGTAGACCTCTTCTGAGATGGGTGCCCTTTATTTATTTAGCAAAGAGACTTCAGGTTGTATGAGACAATTGCTGGGGAACTAATAGTGTGGTATCTTAAGACAGATGCTCTTTAAGCTCTTTTTTTCAGTTTAGCCTGCTTTTTCTTGCCATATTAGCATGGAAAATATTTGGTGTTTGATATGAGGGGATCCCAGCTGCTCATGACTTGTATTATTATTGGGAGAGCAGATTTCAGGAATTTTAAAGGTAAAGGAAGCTACACTATATAATTTCCTTCTTGAAATAAGGTAGATCTGGAATGTTGGACTAGCAGTGTTTTCATTCCAGATTCCTGATTCACATTTAATTTTGAGAAGCCTTTTACTTTTAGTGATTACACTAACAATCATATGATGATTGTTGACCACGGTTTGATTAAGCATCTCTCAAACTGGGGAATGGGGGTACCATCTTTAAGCCTGCAGGATTGTGGGGATATATTTATGTCTGGAGAAAGATGCTTAATGCATAGTCTGTGGCATGTGCACCATATGCATAGGTATATATTTACTTGGTTATAAATGTACAGGCTTTAATCTGTTCATAGTCATTTGCTCACTGTACATGCATAGAGATGTTAGCTTTGGGGGTGAGTAAATTTAAAATCAGACTATCAGGAGGAGGTGCATTCAAAAGGTACTCCTTTTAAAAATCCTTCTTCATCAAACTTTGGATCCAATTATCTCATTTATGTTCTTATTTTATTCTTATTTATGCTGTTGTTTTAAAAACCAGGCTAGTATTCAACTCAATAATCACAAGGAGTTTAGGTATATAGATATCTATTAGGTTGAGGGGAGGGGGGTTGGGGGAGGCTAGAAAGAGGTGGAGGGAGGCGGGGACTTGGCTTCTTGGTGTAATGGTGGGTGTTTTTGTTTTGTTTGTTTTGTTTTATAAAATATTGCTTTTGAGCCTGGAGTGAGACTAGAGGCTTCAGTTCAGTGTTCCTCAGCCTTAATGATTGCTGCATTTCTTCCAGGTGAAGATATGGTTTCAGAACAAGCGCTCTAAGTTTAAGAAACTGCTGAAGCAGGGCAGTAATCCTCACGAGAGTGATCCCCTCCCAGGCTCGGCAGCCCTGTCTCCGCGCTCACCAGCTCTGCCTCCAGTGTGGGACGTTTCAGCCTCAGCTAAGGGTGTCAGTATGCCCCCCAACAGCTACATGCCTGGCTATTCGCACTGGTACTCCTCACCACACCAGGACACGATGCAGAGACCACAGATGATGTGAGTTGTCTGAGGGGACATCCTAGGGGAACGTCTGAACAAGGCAAGGAGGATCCGGGACCTGCTTGCATCTGCCAAACCAAGTCGAAGAAGCAGGCTCCAGATGGGGATGGCCAGAAGCCGTCTGGGCGCTCACTTGTGTCTCTGTGTGTGTGTCTCTCTCTCTCCCTCTTCCTCTCCTTTTCTTACTCTTTCCTTATTTTTCACCTTCCTTTACCTTTCCTCCATTCTTTCCCTCCCACCTTTTTTCCCTTTCCCTTTCTATTGCTGTCTTCTCCTTATCCACCTCCTCTTAAAGTAATAAATGTTACATGAAAGAGAGAGAGAAAGAGATAAAGAGAGCGAGAGAGAGAGAGAGAGAGAGAGAGAGAGAGCGAGAGAGCGAGAGAGCACTGAAGACTGGTTTCTATGCCAGCATTCTGGAAAACCCTCACAATAAGGATATTTTCCCTTATCCCTTGGAATCCAGGCTCTGAGCCTCCTCTTCTCTTTGGGAATATCCATCAAAATGACTTTTTTAAACAGACATTTACCCCCCCACCAGAAGAATCTGCGTAAACATGACAGCATTTTTACTTGTTTAATGAGCTTAAGACATTACATGATGAAAGAGAAGCATTTCGGACTCCTGAATTTTTATTTACCAATACCAGACTGACAAAAAAGAAAAGAAAATAAAACCCCTTACATAACAGCCCTTCTCTAAAGATAAAGGAAGAATTGGCTGTAAGATTAAACATTGCCACAAAGGGAATGCTGCATGTTTTATCAAAAGCAATGACCAGGAATGATGATGCATTTAAAATACAAGCAAACACCAAGAAAAATGCTCTTTCCCTACCCCACTCCCAAACCCTGAACTGGAATCAGGAAAGACAGAGGAAACAACAAAAATCACCATTCTATTGCTTTGACACCTTTGCTAGGTGAATTGGTGGCATTCACTAAGCTAATAAGGGACGTTTATATCAAGAAACATTTCTGTATATATTGTTGAATTTTAGTTGTATATATACTTTGTATGTTTTTGTCTTCTTTCATATATGGAGTAAAAGCCACAAAATGCCGGGAGTGTCCTGTATATTTCTCTGTGCGCCTCTGTCTCTCTCCCCCTCCCTCTTCCCTCCTCCCATTATATTTTCTATCACTCTTAAAAGAATTTCTCTTTCCTAATATGGGAAGCCTTCTATATAAATGACAAGTGCCTACAAAGATGTCAGTTTGCACCACTAGCCTTTGTCTTAAGTACTTTAACATTAACCATGGATATTTTTTCAGCTTCCTTTACATATTATTGTTGTGATTTCTACACATTTATCTAGTTTTTTCTAAACATTAGAATGATATATCTCCAGGTTAACCTCTAGACAGTCATTTCTAATGCTGAAACTGAGTATTTTCTTTTCCCAGCAAAATAATACAGCTGCATTTGCCTTTGTTTGGAAGCAGTTTTTCCCCCCACCAAAAGAAGAAAGAATAAAAGGAAAAAAAAAACCAGAAGTAAAGTGCACAATTATACCTGCTTAATGTTTAAAACCCACTGAAAGCTAGCTAGGTAGAAAAAAGTCCTATCCTGGATGAAACACATCCTTCCGATCTTGTGGAAAGCAAAGAAATAATGAAAATGAAAAGTCCTTTCGTCATACAAGCAGGAAGCCCCATACTGCGAGAATTAATGGCTACAGACCTGGGCATCCTTCAAATTATGAACCTTGAAACCACTGAGCCATTTATCAGAAGTCAATAGAGATACTCAGAGTGCTCCATATAATGACAGCGACATACAGTCGTGCAAAAGGACAGTCACTATAATTAGACACAAAGCAAAGACTACTTACCAATATACTCGTTCCTTTTTTTGTTGAGCAACTTCCACGCTCAGTCAGTCTTCAGAATGGTTTAAAACCGATCAGTCTTGTCATTTTCTAGCATTCGCATTGTTACATTAGGAAAAATGTTTTCTTTTCTTTTTTCCCCCTTCCTACTGTGAAACTTTGGGTTCGTAGCTCCCCAGGATCAATTCTGAACAAAGCCTCCAGCTGCAGTGCCATCCAATTTGAAGCAGACATTGGGGACAATTTAAGGTTTTTATCCACAAGAAGGTTTTTTTCCATTCTCTTAAATGCAGCCATAATTAGAGTAATTTTTCATGTAGCCCGCTGATTACAGCGTTTTTACCGTCAAAGATAATTACCTGTAATTTTCTTCCACTTTTAATACTAAAAAGCCATCTTTATTTAGATTCAGGAACAGGAAAGGCGAAACAAAAGAGGGAAATTATTCTGTTATTCATACACAAATTGCAGAGACGTAGGACCTAAAATTGAAAATTAACCAAAATTATAATGCTGAAAAGAATGGAAGAGGCTGCAGAAGTACAGCTGGTAGTGGGGCTTTGCTGAATTATTCAAATTACGTTACGTTAGAGGGAAAGCTACCATACATCGAAACCAACACTAATTTTTCTTAAAAAAAAATTCACCAGATATATGCCAAACCACTGTGAGTGCATGGAATTCTGAAACCCAGCAAATGTATGTTAACATATTGGAGGTGTTGTCAGTGATGCCTCTGTATGAATCTCTTTATCTTTTGACATGAGTTTAATTAAACTTCCAAGCAGTCCCCCTAGAACTGTCCTTGGAACTGGGCTTTCTCTACATGCTCTGAACCTCAAGGGTTAATATTTTTGCTCTTTGGAAAGTGTTGACCCCATAGTAAACCGATTTCTGAGGGAGGGACTGGTAGGAGGGGCATGGGCAAAAGGCTTCGCCCAGTCTCTGATGCCTACTACACACCTCCCCAGGTTCAAACTTCCCGGGAGGTTGCAGAGTTCGGGTTCTAAAGCTGAGTTCTGACCTTATTTCCCATTTTAGAAAGAGAAAGAGAACAATAGCTGCAGGGGGTAAAGGTGAAGGAGACTATTTTTCCTGAGCGCCAATAAGCATCTTATTATCTTTTGACACAACTTAGTCAAAAGGTTCCTGCCACAGGAGAAAGGCTTTTCTGCACTGGGGTAGGGAAGCCAAAGATTTCTGCACTTAACATTTCTAGCTGCCTATAATGAATACAGGGTCAGGAAACAGCGTCATCTATAGATAGAACACTGCTTCTTTCCTGAATCTTGGTGCCTTCCTAAACCATACTGGTTCCTTGACTCTGCAGCTTGATTCTGTCTCTCAGTCAGTCACTCCCCTCTAGCCCCAAGGTCACAGCTTTTGGGTTAGGTAGGCAATAAGCTCCAAGGTCCTGGTACCCTCACCCACCCCACCCCCACCCTCTACACACACATACCAGCTTGAGGCAAGGGCCCTAAACAGCAGCCTTGAAGGGTTTCAGAAGCCAGTTATCAACAGAAGCTTTCCCCAACTGGAAGGAAGATGTCGTAGGGGCTAAAAGTCTGGAGATTCTGACTACACCTGCCTTTGCAAACGACCGACCGCATACCTGTGATTCTAAAGGAGTCCTGCCGGGAGCTCCGTTTGATCTCTTGATGCCTCAAAACCTTAAATCACCGCCACATGTACATGGATTCACCTAGGATTACACTGTAACAGTTTTCAAATAGATCTTAGCTTGGAATTTCAGCCTCCCTCCACACCTTAGAGAAATCTGGTGCTTTTCGCAGTCTCCAGTCACACCCTGGCACCAGACACATCAACAGCACAGAAAGCAAGAAAGACAACTCAGGTTCTTAAGGATCTCATCCACACCCGAATCCATTTACTCACCGGAACAACTCTTTCACAGTTAAAGGGGCTAAAAGGTCAGAATTGAAAAATCTATAAAGCAAAGTTGTAGTCCATGATAAATTACAACACCACATACAGCTTGGAAAGTGTGAGAAGAGAAAAAGGAACTGTGCCTAGAAGTATGCAAGAAATAAAAACTTACCCCCAATGAATATCTCTTAAGCAATGATCAAGGTCTAGAAATCTATACTCAACCGAAGCAGAGGAGAATATTTTTCTGAGTCTCAGGGCAGAAGCTCTTTCTCTATATTCTTGGTTGAGTGAGCACATCCAGGTGTGAAATTGTTTGCACACCCCAGCACCTCTTATATTGCCAGCAAAATTAGCTGTTATTACTGTCACTGTTTAGTGATGGTTAGCGTGATACAAAAAAAAAAAAAAAACTGCTGTAATCAAGACCTGGCGCATCTTTGCAAATTACAGATAATTGTAAACGTCCAGATTATGATAATAGCATCCTAATCCAGCCTGCAATATAATTATTACAGAGTGTTACATCTGAAACTGTCCAGTAGGGCTAATTCAGCCATTATTTAGACCCTATTTTTGCACTGCAAATGGGTTGCTGAGTTGAAAATGTACGATTGTAATTTCACGGGGCACTCAATGAGTAATGGTATAGGAAGAGGAAAATACAAAAGTGAAATGTGAACAGTAGCGATCAAATCAAACCCTGAAGGACAAAAGACTGTTTGATTCATATGGAAAAAGAAGAGCGGGAATTAAGAAAATAGCAAATCAGTGGTCTGAAGCATTACGTGTCCAAATCTTCAATAGTGTAGGGCTGATGTATTTGCAAGGGCTACAATGTCTACTGCTGCCTGGAGTTTGTTTGAAATAATTTTTCTTTTCCTTTTTTTTTCTTTTCTTTTTTTAATCTCCCGTCTTTTTTCTCTTTCCCAAAGCATTTCTCTACTATAAAACAGTTCCCTTCCCCCAAAGCAAAGAACATTTGTCAGTTTCACCATTGTTTCTACTAAAGCCACCTCAGAGTGTGCCTGTCACTTGTTTATGAACATTTACTTAAGTGAATTTGCAATCTCTCTTGTCATCAGAGCAAAACGCCCTGGGTGCTCGTAAGTGTTCCTGTGCTCCATTTCTACTTTCTTTCACAGTGAAAAAGTCAGGGAGAGTCCTAGAGGATATTAGCAGAAAATATATTAATTGCTGCTAATTAAATTTAGCGGGCTGGGAAGCTGTCTTCTCCAATTGGCTTCACTGGCTATTGGTTTTAATCCCATCATTAACGTGTATTAACATCCTTCCATGTACACCAATCCAGCTACTTCTTTCAATTCATGTCATCACGTGCCTAAAAGAACAAGGTCAGTTTCCTTAATATTGTAAGGACCAAAGAGACAGGGGGTGGGAGAATTAGAATGAGAGAGACTGGGAGATTATGCTGGTCCTAGTGTCCAGGCTCTCCAGGGATTCTAGCTATTGCCTCTAGGAGGATGAACCTGCCCTGGTGGAGTTCCCCAGTCTTCATTTTGGTTCCTGGTGGGGACCTCCTGGTCAAGTATACCTAAAGCCCTTACATCCCCAGGAGTTCAATTTTTCCCACAGTGAGCACAGAGAATTTCCTGGGCATCCTTTCCAGCATCTAGGCCAATGTGTTGATTTTTCCTCCTCCCACCACCTCACCAACTAGGGAGCTGCCCAGCCAGGGCCACCCTGCAGGGTGGCAAGCAGGCTTCCTAGCTCCTGAATTTAAGGGCAATAATGAAATGTCTCCTGTTTAGTGACCCCTGTTTATAGATGAAAGTTGAGTCCATATCCTGCCTATTCCCCCCGCCCGTTTCCCTACCTTGCAAATGGCAAGTGACTGAAATAGTCCTTGGATGACAATAAGCTTCCAGTGGCAGTTTCTGTTTTTGTGTCTTTTTGAAAAAAAGATGCTTTAAAATAAATCATAGCTTAGGAACTGTTTACTGTCCTTTACCCTTACCCACTTAAAAAATACACTCCAACTGAATATAGTCGAGATTTCACAGAGAATTCTTACTGAAACCAGGATGATAATGATGATGATGATGAGTGTGTAGAATGATGTTATGAAGCCATTTTTTTCTTTCCTCTGGTGAAAGGTCATAATGTGTGGTTTTTCACAGTTTTATATAAATCTTGGTTTAGGATGTGGAACAGACTCAATAACACATGTGCTTTTGGCAAAAAGACTCCTTCAGATCCCCATAAATCAGAAGAAGACCAAGCGAACAAAAGAGCAGAAACATTTAATTGCTACAAACAGGACTCTCATCTCCTTTAAAGAGAGATTCATGTAAATTCTCTCAGTTCCTATCTTCACGGTTAGAGCCTGACCTATAAAACAGGTTATTACATTACAGCCCGCAGCCCTAGATGATTGAAGGGAAGGTTCCCCCACCTCCCCTTACGCCCCCTCCCCCGGCAGTAAAGACAAGGTATCCTTTCTGCCCGGCACCACTGAGGAATCTAAAGGCTGTCAGTGGGAAAAAGAAAACGACAGGGATTGAGGAAAGAAAGACAGGACTACGGAGAAAAGATTTAAACACTCCCACATGTGCTACCGCTATTTGGACCATTTTGGAGGCCCAAAGTTTGCTGTGACTGGGCTGGGGTTGAAAATACCAAGTACCATGTGCAAAGTCCGCGGGCAACACCGGAACGGGAGCCCAGGGCTACAGCAAGCCGCAGTGCCCCCTCCCCAGGCTACGGGCGGTGGGGGCCTCCACCCAGTCTCTGTGGGAGGGGGGTGCTTAAGGGTGGAGGAGAGGGATGACCGCAGGCGGATCCGCTGGCGTGGCGCGCTTCCCAGAGGTGCCCGAGGGCTTCTGCCCTCAGGGTGTGCCTCTCAGGAGGGCTGGAGACCTCTAGGCTGGCGAGATCCCAGTGGCCAGTGGGAGGCGCGCGATCCAAGGGGTTGAGGGGATGGGGCGCGAAGGGGGTGGCTGGGTGGTCCTAAAGGTTCCTTTTTCGGAATGCGAGGAATTGCTGAGGAGAGTGGGAGTGCAGGGACAGTGTTCTAGCCGGCATTCGTTGTGCTTTGGGCTGGGGAGCTGCGGAGACTGAGCGGTGTTTCGGCCAGAGTGAGCTACAGGGCGCCCTGGGAGGAGGCGAGAGCTGCCTGGCCTTGGCTCGCTGTGGGTGACTCCCAGGACAGTTCGGCCGGGACGCCGCGAGCGGTGGGGCGTCGGGTGGGATCAAAGGAGTCAGAGGAGGCCAGCCGGCGCGTCTGGGATTGTGGGATAAGGGGCGGGAGAAAGAGGATTGGCATGGGCGGGGAGATGCTGGCCTTGCCTGTGTCACTGGGAGGGGGTTCGTGTGCATCTTTGTGTGGGTCAATGCTCTCCTGCCTGAGGCCGGGCCCTGGGTGGATCCGAGTGTGGGTGGACGGGCTCCCGGGTGGGTGCCCCGACGGGAAGGAGGGAGAGTGAGATCAAGGGCAGCGAGGTCTGCGGGTTCCTCTGTGTGTGTGTGTCTCAGGCCCTGTGGCTCAGCACTGGAGCCGCCTGGCACCCACAGGAATGCGGCTTCTCTCGGATCCCCAGGCCGCCTCTTGTCCCACAAGGAGGTGGCCGCCAGGAAAAAGGGGGGAAAAGGGGTAGAAATCCGCCTAGCCCAACCCAAGCCTCAAACAAAGGCCAATTTATCTGATCTCTTACAGGAGGTGGGCAGGGCACCGAGGAATCGCATGCCCTGAGTCTCCGGGGCTTTGGCAGGAGGTTTGAAGACCGGGTTGGAGGGTTGAAGTATTTGAGGTGAAGAAACCCACTGGAAAAAAAAAATTAATCTCGGAGTGGACCTGATTCATCTTGGGAATACAAGCCTGAGAGTTAGGCATGTGGGAACCAGAAGGGTCAGGCAGAGGGGAAGACCCGCGCAAAGACCGGGAGAGTGGGGTCCGCCAGTCGCGGAATATTCTAGGGAGCGGTACGGGTATATATGGAACAATGGAGAGAAAGAGGAAAGGTGGGAGGGAGGGCGCGCGAGAGAAACATCACAGATATTTTTAGACTTTGCTGAGGATCTGTTATTTTTACATCCTTGGGCGCGGGACTGCAGGGAGTTAAATTCCCCGGGGAGAAACCCCGTGGTGCCAGGGAAAGCCCGCTAAAGACTGGCTTTCCAGAATATTTTTGTTCACGGCTCCCGGACCAAGAAAAAAGAAGAAAAAAAAAAAAAACGCTCGGGAGAGAAGAGGACACGGAGAGTGGAACAAGTGAGGTTAGCGCAGGGGAAGGAATCCTGAAACCAAGTTTGGGTCGGCGAATCGTTGGGCCTGGACGTCTTGCAACCAGGCTTTAGAGTCCTTAACAACAAGCAGCATCGAGGTTAAGAGTGGAGGGTGGTCATTAAAGATATTCCCTCTTCTTTCCGAGAAGAGACCGAATCTACCCATCCCTCAGTTAGGCTGCGCCTGGTGACTGGAGGTGGGGGAGGGATCCCTCCTTTTCCTCCAAGAAAGGGGATAAAGAGATGACCCGGACAGCTGAAAAAATAGCTACCCTCTCCATGTGCAGGAAGGAAAAAACATAATCTAAGCATTCTTGGCACTTTTGGGCAACCAGTGTGGGAAAAATGTTAGAGGTGTCCAGTGGATGCCCCGCCCCCCCCCCCCCACACACACACCTAGTCCTCCCAAACACCACGCAGGGACAGTCGCCAGGACAGTAGAAAGCCAGGCGCTCACAAACCACGATCGAGGGGAAATAAAGCGCCGGCTTTGGTGTAATGGAAACTACCGAAATCCTTGCAAGCAAAGAAAGAAAAGCAGGAAGTGGATACCTTCAATTCTTCCCCCATCGTATTCTCTGCCAGAGTTGAAAACAAAATGGGGCACCGTCCTTTCCCTCCCCGGCCCCCTCACCGTCAGTGTGCTTAGCCACCCCACGAATGGACCGGAATGGGAAGAGGGAAACACTAGGAGACGCCGCCGCTCTGGCAATGTGGGTGGGGGAGGAGAGGTCCACACCCCAGGCTGCCAAGAGTGTGCTGCCCTGGAGTCAGGCAGGGTACAACCCCCAGAGGCCCAATCTGTTCCAAACTGATGGACTTGGTGTCTCTTCTGGAAATAAAGGGAAAGGAAAAAGAAGAAAAATAGAGGAGATAGAAGGGCGGTGGGGAGAGAACAGAAGAGGGAGGCAGGGAGAGAAAGAACACCCAGGTAAATTCCCCTCCAGGTTGCAGCATGCCTTTTCAGGTCTAGTCTCCCAACCCTGAAAGAGCCTTCTCAGAAATCCTCAGATGACAGGATGTCATTTTTTATATTCCACCCCCCTTAAGAAGTCTCTTTTTTTTGTCACATTTATTACTGCCGACTTCCTAGCTATAAAATATTTCACATGCATCTGGCAATCTTGAACACACAATTTCCCCTGGTATTCTAAGGAAAGAGAGTCAGGTGGACTAAGGGACAGCCAGTCAGAAAAATGCCTACAATTCAGGCCTGGCAGTATAGTTCTGGACCTGGTCTGCAGCTCTGTCACATTGTGAATAGACACATGAAGGGATAAGAGGAGAAAGACTAGACATAGGCCTTGGTGATGGCAAGTCCCAAAGGAAGCTTCATGAAAAAGAAACCCCAGCAAAGAGATTCCATTTCCCATGGTTTAAAACCTGCAGTGCATTGTTTTATAAGTAAAAACAAAGTAGAGGGAGCTCCTTCCTGGAAAAAAAAAAAAAAAGCGGTAAAGAGAAGGTAGGGGAAAATTATATTAAGAACATTATCTCATATGAAATGAAACCTATACAGGGCCACACTGCTTTCATACCTTTCTCTCAGCCGGAAGTTCCCTGTCTTCACAATACTCTTTATTGGAGGATGAAGAAATGCTCCCCCCCTTCCATATTGCATGCTTGGCCTAGTGGGTTAGATTCATCATTGCCCTCAATCCCTGTGGTCTCTTCCTTCCTCTGAAGGACCTTGAACAATCTTATAATCATACACACAAGGAGTCCAAGGCTCTACCTTTTGCTATGCCCCAAACATTTCAGATTTTTAAAAAAATGCATTAGAAATTATGGAAAATTTATTTATTTTCTTTCCTTCTTAACCAACCCCCCTCCCTTTTCCTTTTCTCATCTCTGGAAGCTCCCTTTGAAGAGAGTGTAATTTGTCTAATTGCTCTGGAAATACAGGGGTTGGGGGGGTGCAGTTCTCTAAGATAATTACATTGAGTTTAGAATTCAGAGGGGTTATTGAGGGATTTCTGTTGCCTTCTTACTCACACCCAGGATAGGAGCGATGTATTTAGGTTCTAGTTTTACTTTCTACCTTAAATAATTTGGGGTTCAACTTAACAGCATCTAAACGGTTTTTGTGGTTAGGCCAAAAATACCTAAATATATATTATATGGCAGTACTAGAAACAGGCCACACGTGTATACAGACGAAGTACAGCATCCAACATATACACATAGTCTTCTGTATCCATGCAGCCCCTGCCTTCTGTTTTCTTTTTTGCCTTGTTGAATCTCTGCAGAGCTTGTCTTTCTTTAATTGCCTGCATAAAACTACACTAGCCCATTATCAAGAAGGCAAAAGGTGTGATTTTCAGAAACATCCTGCTTCATGGTCGAAATAATTTTATTTATCCAGAATATACAGTTTAATTCCTCTATCTACACTTATTTACATGGTTAAAATAACATTGGAAAAAGTCTTTTGAAAAGTTGAGGTCATAGATTTCAAGGCACCATTGATAGTGTCCACAGTTGCGCAAAAAAGTTCGTTTGTAAAAAAAAGGGGGGGGGTCCTTTGAAATGCAATAACTTACATGCAAAAAAAGCTTTACACATGAATCTTTTTTTTTTCCGTTTTCCAAACTTCCCCATATGAATTCCTTTCTTTATGATTTTCTAAAACAGCAAAACACAGTAGTCCCAAAAAAGAGCAAGAAAGAGAGCAGCTCATCTAATAGAGCGTCCCGGAGGCCAGCGCCAGCGGGTGCTGTAAAGAACCGGGCGGCGGCAGGTGGGAATTGATTGAGGTGGCTGCGCTTGGGTACCAGGAAGCTGAGTTCTCCAGGTAGCTGGATGCAGGGGACTGGTTGGAGGTCGGAGGGTGGGCATGAGGGTGGTGGCTGAGAGACCGGGACGAGCCCTGGGGCTCCCACACCGCCGGAGACTGCGGCGAGTTACACGCCATAGGGTCGCTGGAGCTGGGACTGTGCTCCGGGGGCATCTCCCCGTTTTTCATGATCTTCTTGATCTTGGATCTTTTGTTCTGAAACCAGATTTTCACCTGGGTGGGGGAACAAAGGCACACGTTACCGGGACACTCAGAGGTCGCCCGCGCCTTCCCGGGGGCGGCAACTGGAGGCATCTTCGGGCCCCTAGGCAGTCTGGCCCTGGCGTCTCCCAGGGCTTGCCGCCTATGGCCAAGGGCTGGGCCTTAGGCAAAGCATGGAGCGCGGGCCCCTGAGGGCACCCTGGCCGGCTGGGCCCGCACCGGCGACTGCATGGGAACGACCCCTAGGCTTTTGTCTTTTGTTTGGACTAGGAAAGGAAAGTGCGTGCGCCCGAGGTCGCAGCGGCGTGCGCGCACTTGTAGGCCTGCGCGGGGCGCACGGGTAGCCGCGCCGCAAAGGTTTCACCAACAAAGGCCTATGCCCGGCGGGGAAGGGGCGTGGGCCCGGCTTAACGCGCGTTTATGTTGAGGAAAAGGAGCGATTTCCCAACCTTCAGCACAACTCCTTTCACTCTCCTCAGCTCCTTGAAGCTAGAATCCGCCTGCGGCTCTGGGTAGCAACTTGAACATTCTTTATGCTTCTATAGGCCCAAGCCGGTTGGAGTGGGAGTGAAGGGAAGGGGACGTTCCAGGAATATTTCCCCGTACAACAGCGCCCCCCACCTCGCGACCCTCAGGTTGCTACTGCCTAAAGCTCTGGAAGGAACTGGGCAAGACTCTTAAGTTTCTCCCTCCCGAGGCGATGTTCTTGCCTTTGCTCGGCCTGAGACCGTCGCGAGGCCCCAGTCCCTGCTCGCCCCGGGAAGGCTTCCAACGCTGAACAGAGTCAATTTCTCAAGGCTGTAAGACCATCTTAGAAATAACCCTCCCTTATTTGCTTCCTAGGAAATTAACCCCCCACTTCTGGAGGCCTGATGCCTGCGGGCATCTCAGGATAAACGACGAATCCCGTCCCCATCGTTACATGTTGGCAACAGCCAACCTGACTCATGGAGGGAAGGGTGCCGGGGTTGGTGTCTTTCTGAGTTTCTCGCGAGTACCATCGAATCGGCTCCAGCCGGTCGGGACCGAACCGTGCAGCCCAGGCAGGCCTCCAGGCGAGGCGACCGCGGCGGATTTACCTGTGTTTGCGTCAGTCCCAGCGAGGCAGCCAGCTCGGCGCGTTCTGGCAGGGCGAGGTACTGAGTCTTCTGAAACCTTCTCTGTAACGCGGCCAGCTGAAAGCTGGAATAAATAGTCCTGGGTTTACGAACTTTCTTTGGTTTGCCATTCACCATCCTCACCTCGGGCTCGGCCACTTCTTTCTCTAAATAATCAAAACAGACTAGGTTAGCGCTTTGGGGCAGACAATAGCCTTTTCGCAGAAGGGCCTTCTATACAGTCCTTGAGGCTTTTTTTTTTTTTTTTAAATCAAGTAGTCTAGTCTTTATGCTTGTTCCCCGTATCACCACCTCCCGGTCTCTCCCATACTGTGTGGCTCGAACCCAGAGACTCGCATGCTAGGCAAGCACTATACCAAGGAGCCACATCTTCAGCCCACCACCTTTGCTTTCCAAAACCCAGGGAAATATGGCCTTCCCTCGAATCATGGAAGACCTGGAAGTCTCTAATTCCTACTCGGCTCACTCAGGTTTTTGCAAGGCGCTTCTTCTTGGCGTCCGGAATTCTGCCCTTTCTGCGATTCCTGCTTCTCCTGATTTTGTTTTTATGCCCATCCTGTGCTCCCCGAGTTTCTGGGATGAAAACTGACAACCACTCCTGAGGCTTAAAGCCCGGAGGCCTTGGGCCGTGACCCGGCTTCTGTTGGCGTCTGTTGGGGCGCCCGCAGAGGCCAGACGCTTGGGCAGGGGAAGACGCTAACCAAGGTCTCCAAAGTTCAAAGACCCACAAGCAAACTGTGCTCCTTCACTTCAGCTGCAAGCGGTTGGGGCCGCCGCAGACAGAGGGCCGATTATGCAGCCCCCATAATCTCACTGCAGATCTGCGAAGGCACAGATGTGTCTGGTTTCTTTTACAAATAGACTTAATATGTTCTTGGCCAAAAAAAAAAAAAAAAAATCTTTCACTTGTGCCCGAAATACAGAGACAGTGAAAGGAACGATCCCTTTAAAGTTTAGCAAGTCATAGTGAAAAGAAATCAGTGGTGGAATATTTTCGCAGCAAAGGGGAGGCAGGTTAGAATGAATTTCCTCATGTCATTAATGTAGATCCAGGTGTGTGGGGGAGACTTTCCCAGCGCTTGTTTTACAAACATTCCCTGAAGCCTCAAGTCCCTTCCCCCAGACTACTACCTATCTGAAACCGATAGAGAAACTCTTTAGGGGTGTGTGTGTATGTGTGTGTGTCTTGGGAGAGGAAGGGTGGAGGATGAGAGCTGTGGTCTCCTTCTGCCAGAGTAGGGGATACTAATATTAGATAGATTATTAATGTGCTGGTGGGGAGAGATCAAACTCGACCAGTAAAATCTATCCACGGAGACCTAATACCTCTCTCTTATTGCCGGAGCTCACAAACCCTCTTGAACTCTCCAAGTAAGTTTCAAGGTGGACAAAACAGGAGGAGGTGGTAAATTTTAGGCTCAGAAAGAGAGAACAAGAGGGAGGGAGAGAGAGTGCGCCAGCAACCCCTCCAACAACGTGACCTCTCAGCAACCCTCCTCCACCTTTAAAAGGCTTTTTGTTTTTGGAAATGCCATGGATAAGCCGCAAAGCTTTTGCCTCGCTCCTCTCTGGCGCGCCACAGCTCCCCAACCCCCCACCTCAACAGCGCTCTCCGAGCACCCGCACCACGCTGGCTCCTGGCGGTTCCCAGACTAATCCCGACAGAGTTTTTGAGGCAACCTTTCATTCCTACTCGCACGAACCCAGCACACTGACCAAGAATTCCAACAACTAACCTCCCCTTTTTATTACGCAAATGCCACTGGGACTGCTTGATTGTTTCTCCTCTCCACCTCTACTCTTTTTCCAGCCTAGCTGGCTTTCTGACCGGACGAGTTGGGAATACAGCGACTGAGGGATTCCAGAAGGTGCCGGAGGGAAGAGGTGCTAGTCTGAACCTCCGCAGGGTTCTTCCACTAAGGGGGAAACTTCAGCGCCTTAAGTGCTGTCCCCAGAACCTCTCTTGTTTGCAGAGTCCGGGTTCCCACTCCCTTCTGCCGGTTGCCTTTCATTGCGGTGGACTTGTGGCCTCCCAATCTACCACTCTACCTCTCCGGGAATCCTGATCCCCGGTATCTGCACACCCCCATACCTGGCTGACTGGTGGCGCTCGGGACGCGGTTGTAGGCGCCGCCGTACTGGTGGTAGGGGCTGGCGTAGCTGTAGTCGGCATAAGCTTTGGCGGGGTAGTTCCCGGCGGAGCCGTTCACGCCGTGGTACTGATACTGGTAAGGGTTGAGCGCTTTGCCATAGGAAGCTGAGGTAGGAGAGCAGTAGCCATGCGGGGCTCCCCCCGTGGGACTGTAGTAGTCGGAATCTGTGGCCGACGACTCGGGCAAAGTTGGCGATTCCTGAGACGGATGGTGCATGGCTGCAGACGTCTGGAACGGAGCTTGGAAGTCGCCGGATCGGATGCTCGGGACCCTTCTGTCAAACACTCCTGTCATCGCTCACAGGCGGCGGCGGCTATCCTTGCTGCTGTGGCGGCGACTGCTGCCGGAGTTGGTTGTGGGGCTGCTGTGGTCTAAGCAGACATGGCTGTGGGAGCGAGGGAGGAGGAGGAAGAGGAGGAGGAGGAGAGTAGGAGGAGGCGGTGGCGGCGGCGACGAGGAGGAGGCTGGGAGTCGTGGAGGCTCTGTCTCCAGCAAGCTGACTGCTGGCTGAGGCGCAGCACTGCCTTGGTTAAATCCTTAATTGTGCGCTTACGCACAGCGGGGTGGATCAGGTTCCATTGGCCAGGGCCACGGGAGCAGCAGCAACACCCTAACTCGTCCAACTAGTTTTAGCACAACAAAGCATTGCTTAAAAAGAGAAGGGGGGGGGGGGGGTGAAGGGAAGTGCGCGCACGCGCGCGTGTGTGCACGCGTATGTGTGTTGTTGCTGGTTGGGGGAGGGGGGTCCCCGTCAATCTGTTTTTAGTGAATACCAAAGACAAGGCAGAAGCCCAACACCCAGCTCTGTGATGTCTGGATACAATGTGTTCCAATCAGCAGCCTCAAAGTGCACATGTTTCAAGGATGAGGTCGGCGACGGTCTCTCCTTGCTCCCCGCCTTCCTGCCCCTGTGAGCTCCACCAAGGGCGGGTATAGAATTGAACACACATTGCAATGGAAAGTCAAGGGAAAGAAATTTAGACCAAGGCGAGAAAGAACATGAAGCAGTAGGATTTTCTTTTCTTTTTCTTTATTTTTTTTTAAGTGTAGTGTTGGGAAGCAAGTAGTAACTTACTTGTGTTGAAAAGTTGAGAAAGAGACAAATGTGTAGCAAGCACTTTCTTTGCATAAGTTGAGTATCTTTTAGATACAGCTGCACAGAGATGCTTAAGAATGCCTGCTGCCCATGGAGCTGTTAAAGGCATAAGAATTCCTATAACCTAAATCTTTCCATGGACCTTTAAAAAAGTCATTGTTTTCTTCATAAATAACTTAATGATGCTTAAATCCTCTTTGCTGGCTTCCAAGAAGAACTGGGCAACCCCACTCCTGTTCAATATTCTTGTCTCCTTGAGATCCATTGAGGTAGAGAATCTGTAACTCTGTTTAGTAACCAAAGACTCTTGCAAAAGTGAATGGGTCCACGTGTGACTTATGCCTGCAACCAAATGGGAACTCAGAGAAGATGGGAAAGTAGATAGGCATCAAAGCCCTTTTGGGAAGTCAGATGATGCCTATAGATGTCCCCCTCCTGACTCCTTGGACCTTGCACTCTAGGTCCCACCTCTCCATTCTTCATGTCCAGGTTCCTTGTATCCTCTCCCCTTTATTTCCTGCGGAGAAGACATCTTAGTTTACACACAAAAGGAGAAAGGGATCAAGAATCATGTATTTGGTACACACAATCCAAAGTTTACTTTTCATTATGTGCTACTTTTGCTTTAGTAGTGAATCTGTGGGGGTTAGAAGTTTAACATAAGTCTCACTGGCTCTCCATTCCCTCTCCCTTCAAATAGGCAACTCTAGGAGCTGGATTCTGATTTGGAATTTTCTGAATCCTCCGCTTTGATGCCCAAGGCCGGGAACCTGGAAGCTACACCGGATATTCAGGATGGGAATCTCGGGCTTTTCCTCCTTTTCTCTCCCAACCGAAGATGTAAGCGTATGCACTAGTTTTGTCAATATTAGTTTCGCCTCATTTTGGCCATGGAGCTAACCGAGCCCAAAACAGGTCGGCAGAGTGTGTCTGGAACTTGGAGCAGGATGCCAGTCCCGCTCCGGAATTCCGAACTCCAATCTAAGCAGCAGCACATGCATCAGCTCCCTGAGCACCACAAAATCACAGGTCTTGCCCTACTTCCTCGGTGGGTCGGGAGGGCAAATTAAGTGCTTGGCGTGCATGAAGAAGCTGGAGTTCCATACCGCCACTCTACTTCCCAACACCCCGCCCCCGCAGCCGGGGTCGCTTTCTTGCTGCCCATGTGGCCTTGTATTTCTCCCCTGAGACAAACGTTGAGGCAAACCGAGCCGTCGCTTCAGGCCAGCCTTGATCCTGCGCTATTCATTTCTGCGCTGTTGTTCACCGTGTAGCTTTAGGTTATGAGGAGTTGCAAGGCCGCAGGGAAACAGTATCGACCCTACTGGGCTGCGAACCTGGGCTCTCGGTTCACATGGAGTCACCTCACATACAACCTGCCCAATTGCATGAATCGCTGCCCCCAAATAAATGCCAGAAACAGGTCAAAGCGCCTCCCAGCAAAGTCAAATGGTGCACGGAGTTGGACTGTTCTTCCACTGATCCACCCCAACACCTCGCTTAATAGAGATTTAAGCTTAGCAACGTGGAGGGAAATATGGTTAATACAGTTATATTAATCAGTATATTCCTAGTGCCCTTGCACCTTATTGAGAAGGCAGAATGGAATTGGAAATTGACAGAGTTTGGGCAAAAAATTAAAGCCCAAGATATGGTTGAACTCCATGTTAGTTCTAGGTCTTGCTCAATTTCACTTCTAACCTCCCCTCTTCTGTGGTCAAAAGACATGTTTGCCCACAGTGTGTGAGGCAGTGAGGCAGGTAGAAAGAACTTAACTTCTTTCTATGTATTCCTAAGCCTTATGTTGATCCTCATGGAGATTTGAATCACTTGTGCCAAGTTCATTTCTGGATGAGACCAAATCTGGGTGTGTCTCTGAAGGTCCAGATTCTCAACTTTTCCACAGCTTATTTTCTAGGCTCCCCATCCCCACATCCCCCTGTACCCCTCCTCCACGAACACACACACACACACACACACACACACACACACTTTCCTTAAACGCAGCAGGAGGGAGAGCAGGAGCCAAGTTAAAAGCAGCAAGAGTCTCTTCACAGTATATGTAGCATCATTTCAATTTTACAATATAGTAGTCATTGTGGTTCTGTGCACTGCCGACCCTGCTGCAGGCCTGGCAGTGGCTTTGGACCCACACTGGGGCCGCACACACACTGGGTATCCGGGCTCTGGAGGTCTCAGTTTTTACTGGTATTGTGGGGGTGATTTTAACACTGAGGCCTGGAGCTTTGTCCTGAAAGCCAGCGGGCAGTACTGCTACCTCTCACATCCCATCAGTGGACCTGGCGGTGGAGGAACAACCTCAGGGCATCAGACTCCTCCAGCAGTGCGCTCCCTACTGAGACACATAGGTCAAAAGCAAGTAATTTCATCTTTTAGTAGCTGAAATTTGCAAAGGGTGTATGTGTTTGAATAGGGGACACCCTTAGAGAAGACCTAAGAGAAGTGCAACTCTTTACCACGAGCGCCACCCAGTGTCCTCCAGGAACAGAGTACAAATGGCAAACTTCTCAAAGCTCTCTGAGCTGTTGGGCAACTCTAGATGGTCCTCCAGGTTCGAGTCCAAGACCAGGTGGAATTCTCTCTCTCAACTTCCAGATTTTTCTTTTCAGCCCAAAACCCTTTCCTTCCATTCTTTTACTTCTTACATATTCATGCATTCCATTTTTCAGTGATCTCCTCTTGCACGCTATTTCAATTCTTGTGTGCTCTGGTCAGTTTTCCCAAATTGGGTGACTGGAAGACATTGAGAGTGACCCTTTTTTCGTAGACTATTTGAAGAAATAGTTCTTATCTATATGAGGAGCTGGGGAGGCTTCATTCCCAGTGGTCATTTCTCTCTCTCTTTCTCTCTCTCTCTCTCTCTCTCTCTCTCTCTCTCTCTCTCTCTCTCTCGTCTGGAGATAGTGCCACTCTGAGTTTCCAGGGAGAACGTTATCTGGAAGGGGTAGGTGGGGAGATTTTTTCTTTCTTTCTTTCTTTCTTTCTTTCTTTCTTTCTTTCTTTCTTTCTTTCTTTCTTTCTTTCTTTCTTTCAGTACTGGGGTAATTTACAACTGAACCACACCCCCAGCTCCTTTTATTTTTTTGTGAGACAAGGTCTCACTAAATCTCTGAGCTGAGGCTGCCCTAGAAATTGGGATCCTTCTGCCTCAGCCCTCTGAATTTCAGGGATTACAGATGAGTGCTACAAGGTAACTGAGGGATAACAGAAGCATTAACTCCATTTTTTCCCTGGCCATTCTGGAAATCTACTTATTTGTAGATGTGGTTCCAAAGATACAACATTCCTTCCTTTGGACTTGTAGCCCAGACAATCCAATGCCCTTGAAAATATTTAATTCAAAACTTATGATCTTTTAACAGTGGAAACTTTCATTTATTTAATACATTTTACACACTACTCCCATAATTCAGGTAAATAAAGAACTACATAATATGATGCTAACATTATTTATATGCACACTTGATATAAACCATGCTTTTTGAGTTTAGAATTTCTATCAGTGGCATAACTGTCTTTTTAAAAGTTCTGTTCTTGGGCATACGTTTATTTTACTTTTTATTTGTAATGCTTTATCCATTGCTTTTCTTTATTCATCCAGTGAAAAATGCTGTCAGAACAGTTCCCTCTTATTATGTTTTTATTGATCATGATCTATCTAGGGCGATTTTCATCCCAGAAATCTCAAACACAAACAAAACTGGTTAAGTCATACATTCTATGGAGGTAGGTCTAAGTAATCATTATATTTACAATGGAGCCACATTTATCTTTGAGTTAGAGCACAAAGACCATTTAGTAACTTCAGGTAATAGTCCTGAAATATTCACTAAGAGTTATACAGAAAAGACACATTTCCATGAATTGGGGTGATATAAAAATTTAGGAGTGAAGACTGTAAAAGTAGTAAAGGCTTTCAAAACCACCACAAGTTGTTGGTCCTTGGTTTGGGCAATGTAGGTGAATGGTCTTTGTGTCCCAGCATAGGGCCAAACACTCTGGCTTGGAAGTGACATACACAGGTGGTTTATCTTCTGGGTTAGCAAAACTCTAATTCCTCATATAGATTCAAAGGTCTTCCTTTGAATGCTCTTATGAGGCTTAACTAACCAGGCCTAAGCCAAAATGCTTAGAAATCCATATGAATCAACAATGAGCAAACTCAGCAAAGGAGAAGAGGAAAAAGTATAAAGAGGCAATGGAAAGGATAAGTGTAAAGGATTCTTCTCACACCAAAATTAATTACAATATCTCCTTGTCTGCAAGAAAAAATGTGTTTGGAGTTAAAGAGCATCTCCAACAAAGTAATCTCAAAGGATTCACTAGTCGGCAATTATATAAATATTCTGAATAAATTAAAAATCCCCAGAGGAGAAAACTGTTTTCCACTTAATTCCATCTAATAGAATTTTTCACTTTGTTCCAAATGATAGTGCAGATCATAGACTTCTACACATTTTGTTTTTATAATTAAGAACATTAAAATATGTTTATTCACTTAAGTTAAACATTGCTAGCTAGGAAAAGGCTTTAAGTATCCACTCAAATCTATTCTCTATGAGATGATTTTAATATATCACAGCTGAAAACACTTCAAGTTCATCTAAGTAGGAAGTAAATGGGATTATATTATTATATGTCTTTGCAAACTGAAAAGATATAAACTCAGATTTCATCTTCCTGTAAGGAAAGTTTGGCTGTGATCCTATTTATAAATCTTTGTTATTCTTAAACATATATAAATATTCCAATTAAAAATGCCCCTTGTAGAGTTAAAAGAAAGGTAATCAGCAGACAGGAATTCAGAGCAATGATCCAGCTTTGGCAAGGAAATAACAGGAGTGAAGCTTAAGTCATCTTTAATAACATCCTAATTCCAAGATCAATTTAGAATTTTAAAGTTCACTGATCTTAGGTCTCTATATTTTATGGTCTGACAACACTGTGCAAAGATGTAGAAAACTACTTTTAAAGTCAAATCCATTCAGATTATTCAAACGCCAAGAGCCAGGTAAAATTTGGCCCAGAATATATACACACAATGGCAGATAGTATAATTTTATGAACATTTTTGCACTCTGCCTTAATTATATTATTTTAATAGATTAGCAAACAGCAAGAAAACACAAAACCTTTTCCACAGCTGTGTTTACTACCTTATACCTTTTATAAAGAAAAAAATTCTTAAACAGGCAACCCCAGTCTGAGATAAGAGATTCCCCTGCTGTGATACACAGCATAATCAGTAGAAGGCACAGTGCCCACCTGGACTTGCATCCCTCTGTGCTTCTGCAGAAGAAAAATTAAGGCAGAGAAAGAAAAAGTCAATAGCTTTCCAAGTGAAGTGCAGCTGACACTGCAATGGAGTCACTTTTTAAAATCGTGGGCAGAAAAGATACTTTGCTTGCAGTCAGATCTTAGTAATATTCAATTTATAGAGTCAGCTCTCTGTATCCACAGGTTCCACATCCTCAGATTTAACCAACCTTGGATTGATATATTTTGGGGGGAAATTACATCTGTGCTGAACATATAATACTTTTTTCCTTGTATTATTCCCTAAACAATATAACAATTTTTTATATAGTATTTCATTATATTACATAGTATAAGTAATCTAGAGATGGTTTAAAGTATACAGAAGATGTGGGTAGTTATATGGGAATACAGTGCCGTCTTATATAAGGGACTTGAGGGCATAATGAATTTTAGTATTAGGGTATGGGGGTGGTGGTTCCTGGAATAAAGAGGGATGATATATAGCCCATGGGGAATTAAGCAAAATTTTACTTTTTCAGCATTGTCTTCAGTTTTATTTTATTTCAGTGTCTCAGTATAGCAGACTCTGTGCTTGTGCATGTAGTAATGTAGTTGTAAACATATACATTTATATAATTTATCACTTCATCCTGGTGTATCATTTTGGATGTGTAATTGCAGGTACCCAATGCTGTGTGCATTTTTGAACCCCCAGCCCCACTGCTGTTACACAGGAAATCAAGAAAGGCTTTGGTTGCTGCTACAACTTTTCAACAGACCTCACTTCACAGGCAACCTACTATGTGTCTGCATGCACTATTGTTAGTTTAAAATGGGATTTAAAGACACCTGAAAATTTTCCAGAAATCCTTTGCTGCTGTAAAGGGGAGAGATACTTCTTTTGAAACTGAACTTCAGCTAGACACAGGATACATACAGACATTAAATCCTTTCCTAGAAAAAGAAGTGAGGGTGGAAATAAATAAATCAAATAAACCAATGAGAAACACAGGCAAGAATAGTTTTCATACATGGAAAAATTCTGTATATACTATGGGATGGAGGCACTGTTTTTCCCTACACTTTCCCATTACCTTCTTGGTTATTTGAGTCTCTCACTGCTTCAGGGTATGGTGTTTTACAGCTTTTTCACACTTGCCATTTAAGAGTTTCAGATACTTTCAGGGTCACATTATAGAGTAACTGTGCTAGGTTGTTGGCAGTTAACATGCATAATAAACTTGGAGAGGATGGGGGATTTTTTTTTTTTTTTACCATTGAAGAATAGTTGAATCAAAGAGATCATCTTTGCTACAGTGAAAATATTTCTAATAGAATTACTCTTGAAGCCTGTCAATTAGGCATACAACTGATATCTGATAATTACAAGTGCTGGTAAATTTTCCTAACTTTTAAGAACCATGGAAAAGATTAGAAGAGAAATAAGCAGAAAAAAAGTAAAAAAAGATAACAGAACCACCTTGCATTGCTCTCTCCTAACTAGAATAATCATTGGGCTAACATTTAAGAAAAGCACTTGTGCATCAGAAGATTGTCTTTTGGGGAACACCTCTTAAAAAAGTTGAAATGAATGGAGTAGTGGGTTTTAGGGATAGTTCTCTTCTTTGTGACTTTCTCTTATGAGGATCATTCAACTCCAATCTGGCTCTGAATGCCACAGATTAGGAGAAAAGTTCTTTAAATTTTTCTATTACATTCTTAGGCTCCATTCCTCTTCACAGTCTTATGGTGAACATTTGGCATGTCTTTTGCAGATTTTATAGAGCATTAAATGGTGTTTTCCAAAGGGATTTCACATATAACTCACTTCTACTTTCACAGTAGCCTTGAGAAGTGGCTATGTCAGGTTGTTATGGGTGGTCCTCAAGTTTTATATATTTGCCTTTCATTTAACTTGAACTTGCTCATGTTCCATATTGGCACTCCTCCCCCACCCTTTATTGGTGGTTTTGAGCAGTGATGTGGTGGCACTGCTGCCAGCCACTGCTGTTGGGAGTAAAGAGCCTAGTCTTTGAGGACTGGTGTGAATGGTGCCAAGTGTGTCCCTCTACCTCTCACTAGGCCTAGGAATATCCAGCCTTAGACTTGCTGGCTTGATGTGGGGTTGCCATGTCCTCCTGCCTAGAAAGTCTCTCTTTCCTCCCTATTGCCATCATTGCAATGTCTCTAGGAGTATAGAAGTTAGACCTAACCTTCGGTTCTCGTCTCTATGAGGCCAAGGCGCTACTGAAAAAGGGATGTGTCCCTCAGCTGTCTTACATCCATGAAAGACAAGCTACCTCACTTGCTCTCCAGGTGGTTGGGATCAAGGGAGGTAGCTCTGACAGGAACCACAGTAAGGGATTATATATTTATTTAGCCTTGTGGGAATGGACATCAACTTTCAATACATTCATTTTGAATAAAAGATTCTCCTTGAATAATCTGTCAGATTAATACACTGAGGCCCAGAGAGTCCACTTTAATAATAGTAATCATAGCTTGTAGAGTATTAAACACTTTTTTATAACCCCAGAACATTCTTATATTATTTAATTTTTACCTTTATTCTTAATAGTTAGTACTTAATATTTAAGAATATTTGCCTTTATTCTTAAAGGGTAAATAAGGCAGGGACATACACTATATAAAACTATGTTGTTACTTAAGAATAGTCAAAATTTCCCATAATCAAAAGGTGATCTGGAGCTTGGGAGATAGCTCAGTTTGTAGAGTGCCTGCCTCACAAACACAGGCCCTGGATTCAATCCCCAGCACCACAAAATAAATAAATAAATAAAAAAGGTGATTTGTATATACACATATAAGAATTGGTCATAGACTGAAGCAAACTTGCTACTCTCTCCCTCTCCTTTTTTTTTTTTTCTTTTGGTACTGGGTATTGAACTCAGGGGCACTGGACCACTGAGCCACATCCCCAGCCCTATGTTGTATTTAATTTAGAGACAGGGTCTCACTGAGTTGCATAGCACCTCGATTTTGCTGAGGCTTTGAACTCATGATCCTCCTGCCTCAGCCTCCCCAGCCACTGGGATTACAGCATGCACCACCCCATCCAGCTCAACCATATATTTTAAAATACCTAGTAGAGAGAATGTGTAGTGTCTATAATACAAAGAAATCATAAGTTTCTGAGGTGATGGATATGCCAATTATCCTGATCTGATCATTACGTGTTCCGTACATGTATCAAAATGTCACTCTGGGGCTGGGGATATAGCTCAGTTGGTAGAGTGCTTGCCTTGCAAGCACAAGGCCCTGGGTTCGATCCCCAGCACTGCAAAAAAAAAAAAGTCACTCTGTAACCATAAATATGTACAATGACGGTGTCACTTAAAAATAAAAACATATTTTAAAAAAGAAAGCTTAATTTATAACTGATATTATACAACAGTGAGCAACTGGTCCCTGGACCAGAGGACAAATCCACAGGGAGCTCAGCCGGACATCCTGTCTTACCATGTGCCTCCATTATTTTCTTACCCTTCCTCTTCACACTCACATATGTATCTCACACAGCTATCTGCATATTATTCTGGCAAATTTTCACAAGACCATGTAATTAAACATCCAAACCTAGTTATTTTTAAAAGTGAAAAGGAGATGGCAATAATTGTACTACGACAGCAGAAGTAAACTGTAATGGTCCTGGCCAAATCTTGATTGTGTGGGATTTTTATAACACTCCAAAGTCCTTTCAGAGGCCATCTCCTGTCCAGAAGCCTGGCATCATGGAAATTTGTCTGGTTGGATGAGCAAAGAGTTTCTAGATGCCCAAGGTTGACCTCCTTAGCAGATTAGGCATGGTCAGGACCACCACCTGTGGTTGAGCAGTTGTACACTGTACAAGCATGCCACAATGAAGGGGTAATGGGAGTTGAAATCTACCATGCTCAGGTAAGGGACTGCATCTGTTCTGAGAAAGGAGCCTCTGTTTCTACCTCACACAAAGGCACCACATAGGCTGATGGAATCCCTGAGTATAAAAAAGTACAATTCCCTTGTCTAACTTTTCCTAAGTGTCTCTATATCCCTTCCTTCATTTCCATTTTTATCTTTTTAATAGTCTTGGCAGAAATTGTTCCTTTATATTTTTTTAAATCACTTAATCTAAATCCCCCACATAATAGAAAACTTCAGAGAATTGGAACCTGAGGTTTCAAAATGTTCAAAAGTATACTGAAAGGTTTTATTTTCTTTTCATTTTGGACTTTCCTAAGGATTTTCAAAATCCAGTATATAGAGAGTCTAAACTGACCATGCATTCAAGGGCTGCATTTCTTTTCTTCTGAGGAGTGCCCTGTGTAACACAGATCTCTCTTACCGCCAAGGCTTCTCCAAAGACTGAAACTTTGAGGATTATTACCTTTCACAGAACTTTTAAAATGTACTCCCTGCCCTTGCAAAAGAAATGATTATCTGGTGTAATTAACGTTGGACCATAGACCCAAAGAACAATGAATATTTCAAACACAAATTGCTTTTAAGAATCACAGTCCTATTCTGGGCTTGAAGACATTCATGTAGGAAATTAACAGAATTTTAATAAAAACTCTTTGGATAAAGAAAATTAGATGAGGAATGCCAGTTTGTCTTATAAGTTGCTTGAGCAGATCTGTCATAACAGACATTGCCCCAGATTGTGGAACCCTTTCCTTCTAACATCTTTTAATGGTAGTAGAACTTACAATGCCATAATTTCCTTTCACTTTTGACAGTGTTATACTATCTTTATAGACTTACACTGACAGCAATTCATCTCGACATCATTAGATCATCTCACCTGACTTTTGCGCGGCGCACATCATTGCATTTTGATGGCGCTATACAATTACCAGTGAAATGAATAGGGTATTAACAAGATCACTGAAGAAGTTAGCACATACAGATATAGCATCCTGCATTTGAAAGCATTTTATAGCTATTAATTAGTCTGCCCAAGCTTCTGGGATCCAGTGAAACTTATTTCTCTTTTTTCACCAAGTAGGATAATGAAATGGAGTGACTTAGACAATGTTACAGGAGTGGGCAGTGGCTGAAATTTTCTTAACTTCTTTGATTTCTTTAAGCCTAAGAAAGTTGGGTGTAAGGATTTATAGTAACTAATCACTATCTGGAAAGGCCATACATGTGAGAAAACACTTAATTTTGGAAGTCTACTTTTCCTATTTTCCTTTTATGTGATTGTCACAGGAGTGAATGAGAGTCAATTCTAGGTAAGTAATCTGGAATTATTTAAAGGATCTATCTTAACATAATGGAATTGATTTGGTCTGAGAAAAAAAAAATCAACTTCAGTATAGCTCTTCAGGAAATGGGGCAATCCAAGGATGATTTAGAAACAACTTTAGGATTTCACAATTGAACCTTGATATTTCCTTCATGTCTTTCTAAAATGTTTCACAAAGATTATGCCCTACCAATTGACTTGGGAGACATGGTGTTTGGATAGGACAGGATGGACTAATTAGTTTTCCTTTTTGTAAATCATATCATTCATTCCAATTTCCAATTTTAAGGTGATAAAATAAAGTAGTTGTATGGATTGTTCAGAATTTTATAAACTTTCTGAGTCTCAGTTTTCTCATTTATACCTTCATAAAGCAAGCATTTTATAGGATTATCATTAGAGTAAAATGAGATGACAGATGTAAACTCTTGGCTCTGGACTTGGGCATAGTAGATACTCAAAAAGGAGGAATGATTTCTATAATCCAAAATACCTTGACTAGTCTGGGAACTAGGACAGAAACTGGTGGCTTAAGAGTGGGACTTGTTAGAGATATTTCCTCACTCTTTGGACTTCTTCTGCTAGATAATTGGTCAATATTCCAAAGTCTCTGGCACTTTTCCTTGAACAACCTCTGCATTGAGTCAGCAGTGAAATATAATTGTGTCACTGGATGGAACCTATAAATGGATCCGAACCAGCTTATCTACAGTGCACACCTGTCATCCCTTTTACTCCAAAGGCTGAGGCAGAAGGATCAAAAGTTCAAGGCTACCTTCATCAACTCAGAGAGACCCTGTCTCAAAATAAAAGAAACAGACAGGCTGGGGTTGTAGTACAGTGGTAGAATGCCAATGGTTTCAATCCCTCATACTAAAAATAAAAGAAAAAGAACCAGTTTATTTACCTTTGAGTAATTTTATTTTACCATATTTTCCCCCACTCACTTGCAAAAGAATGAAACCAAATGAGAAGATGCATAGATTTAAGAAATCTTATTATGAAAATAAGATTTTCATTTTAATTAGATAAAGTCATAACACCTGGATTTTCCCATATATCCATAAATATTGGCCCACTTATAGCCATACTTATTTCGTGACAAACAAGTATTTTTAATCAAATAAGCCTCTGAGGTCAGGAATATTGTGTCTTTTACATCTTAGGCACAGCCTTCAGTCTTTCCTTATGCCTTGGAATTTCCTCTCTTTACTCCAACTTGAGTGCCTTATTCTCAGATCATCTCATGCTGTGCAATTGCAGTGGCCTGCAATTGGTCCTCCTACTTTCAATCTCTCTGTGCTCTATTCCAGCCACCTTGCCAATGATAGCTACTCTTATGTGATCCAGTCTGAACTCTACATGATGGCACCAAAGTCTTCCAGAATCTGTCCAAGTCTGCCAAACCAGCATATCTACATCTCCTTTAATCTCCCCAATCTCTTTTATTCTGTCTGTTTGATTTTCTCCTTGTTTGTTGATCATATTTTCCACCTGCATCTTTGACTATTCTACCCCTACCTACATCAGAAATCAGTGAAGGAAGGAGATGTTACTCTAGATGTTTTAGGCAGAAAGGGATTTTATACCACAGGATTGGGTGCTTACAAAGTGTCAGAAGGACTGGAGTAAGAGTCCAGTTTGGACCTCCAGTTACAACTCCTGGAACACTGGGAAAGCTGGTGCCAGAATTTTTGATTTCATAACATGCTGCTAGACCAATTACTCAAGGATCAGGAGCTGCTGCCTCTTAACCAAAGAAGCTGAAGAAAAAACACTAGAATGCGTTTCAGGGAACCCTCCCCCAAATCTCATATCCTACCACTGCCAGTAAAGAGCCAAAAGGGATGTAAAAATGGTCCTCCCTTCTTCCCAAAGTGTCAAAGTGCATTCTACCATCATGTATACTTAATTAGAACAAAGTTAAAAAGGTCTCCCCCATCTTCTCTTTCCTACACTGAATACAGGACATGCAGTTTATTCTGTATTATGGAATTCTAGTTGCAAAGAACTCTTGGTGAACATGAAGGCAACTCTGAATTGAAAGAGTGGTGTTTCAGAGAGCTAGTCTGTGGTTTTAATAGCAGTCCCTGCTCACATTCCCAAAGTCTGCCCTATTCCTTCTCTACCAAAATTTTATCTGTCCATTTCAAGCCTTAATCCAAATGTCTTCTGCTCCAAGAAACAGCAAGCAATGTTAGTGATAGGTCTTTATACTTCCTAATTATCCTTAACTCACATTGCAGAGATGGTAAAGATGTTCACATAGCCACACCCTGTCATACCACTGACAGTCATCCCACTTGAATTGCATGATTAAAGCATAAGAGTTACTCAGCCTGAATTGGCCTCAAAATTCTTCTTACCACAGTACTCAGGTCAATCTCAATCGACTGATTGGAGATGATGCTTCAGATAAACCCAGTTTGCTATCCTTGAAGTTGATGTTTTAGGTATCAGGACAGCCTTGGATTATATCAGATTCAAATTCTGACTTGATGATTGTTCTGCACAATAGTCTGATGGCCTGCAATAAAGACACCTGTGAATTTTTGGGGGATAGCAAATAGTTCCTGAATCATCAAATTTTAGAGCTAGAAAGGGCTTTAAGAGAAAACCTGGTATAGTTCAGAGTCTGTAGGCACGAAAGTTACTATACCTGGCTTTAAAAATGATTAAACTGAGGCCCAGAGAACTTAAGTCAACTTCTAAGGCTACGCAGATAATATATCATATTTTATCTGATAACCAAATGTTACACTTCAAGATGGAATTAGAAAGATATCTATTTCAAATTTTCATGCTCTTTATTATTGATTACTAATTCCAACATATAAAATAAAATCTTAGAAACTATTTCTTTTTTCATTATTAAGGATTGAACCCAGGAGCACTCTAACACTGACTTACATCCCAAGCCATCCCCCTTTTTAAAAATTGTATTTTGAGACAAAGTCGTGCTAAGTTTCCTAGCTGATCTTGAACTTGTAATCTTCCTGATTCAGCCTCTTGAGTGGCTGGGGTGGCAGACATGTACCACCTCCCTGGCCTGGTAAGTGAAATTTTCTTCTCTTTGCTATTTTCTGTCAAGGAAATAATTCCAAATCACTAAAGTAACATGTATTTAAGATTAGAAATTATAGTGTTGCTTTTTGTTTCCAAGTCCATCTTTGAGAAAAATAGCAAAATAGGTGACAGTTATCTCAATCAGTCCCTGTCTTTAATCTTTCCCTTTTTTTTCCTTCTTTCCCTTAGCTTCCCAAGACTGTCTTAGGGATACTTTAATTTCATAATGGGTATTTAGTCTCTGGAGATTTGCCCTGTATGGTAGGGCTTTTTCATTTACCATCTTCCGTTTTTCAGAGCACTGATCTGTCACATTTTTTAGCTATTTACCTAAGGTCCACGAAATGATGAGAGTTTGGTGTGTTTTTGCCTCAACATTATCTGTCTTAGTGACTTTCCTCATATGCCTTTATATGGCCTGTGAGTTTTCTATCACTGCCATTACAAATTACTATAAACTTAAAATAACACAATTTATTGTCTTGTAAGTCACAAGTCTGGTGTAGGTCTCACCAGACTAAAATGGAGGTGTTGGTAGGCTGGGTTCCTTCTGGATATTCTAGGAAAGAATCCATTTCTCACTCAGGAGGTTGTTTCTCAAATTCATTTCCTTTTTGTTATAGGACCAAAGTCTTCATTTTTCTGCTAGCTGTCATTTGAAGCTGTTCCCAGCTTCTGGAGGACATTGTGTTCCTTAGCTCTTGGGCTGCTTCTTCCATCTTTAGAGCCAGCAAGAGTGACTGGGGTTCTCATGTCCCATCTCTCCAACCTACCCTTCTGTATTTAAGAGCTTATATGATTAGACTGGACCCTCTCAAATAATCCAAAATAATCTTCTCATCTCTGATTTGTAAACTTAATCACACCTGCAGAGTTCCTTTTGCTACTTAAGGTAACTTATTTACAGGTTCCAGTGAGTGGGGACATTGACACCTTTGCATGGCCACTACTCTGCCTGCCATACTTGGCTTCCATGCCACGATCTCTTCCTGATCTTGTTTTCTGTCTTTGTTTTCTGCCTTCCTTCTTTCCTTTTATCCTTCTTAGCATGCTAACAAACATCTACTCCAATGATATATTTACGGGTTATTAGGGATATGGAAGTGACAAAGGTATGATCCAGGCCTTCAAGTCACTATGTGGTGGTTCTCCTACTTTTTTTTTTTTCAGTGCTGGGGATTGAACCCAGGGTCTTGTGCTTGTGAGACAAGCACTCTACCAACTGAGCTATATCCCCAGCCCCCCAAATTTATTTTTTATGTGGTGCCAAGTATTGAACCTAGTGCCTCACATATGCTAGGCAAGTGCTCTGCCACTGAGTCACAACCCCAGCCCCTCCTACTCTTCTAATTGCAGAAAATGAGCTATTAGGGAGGATTTTAAACTGGTATGTTTTATCTTTGGAAAGCTCTAATTAATAGCCCCCCCACAGTGCTCCCATCCAGAGCCAAACTTATGCCATGGAGTTTTCCCCACAGTTTGAGGAAGATTCACTTTCTGCTTGTGATGGATAGGCTGTGAAGTTCTGCCCTAGGTAGAAGAGAAAGACTACATAGAACTTAAGCTGAGAGAAAGAGAAAAGGAAAATACTATGCGTCTGGGTGGGTGAGGAAGAGAAGGAGCAACTCAATGGTAGGGAGCAAGTGGTCCCTACCTAAAAAATTAGTAAATTTTTTTAGTGCAAAAAAATTATCTTTTGCACTAAAGTTCCAGAGTGGGAGTCAAGGATGATGGTGGAAACCATAAACAGAAAGTCTTTGCCTTGGAGGAAGAGCTGGCTAAAAGCTCACCAAACTTGCTTTTTCCTGGAAGATGCTCTGATGGCATTTCTTGGTTCCCTTGCAGTCAGATAGGGCCACATATTTAAGTTCTTGCCAATGGAATGTGGCAAAGTTGATGGCCTCACCACTTTCAGGGTGTGCTGCCTGCTCTCAAACCCAGTAGAGAGCTCTGAGGATTTTAGGCAAGGGTTCTTAACAGCTTTTGAGCTCTCACAGATCCACATTGAGAGTCTGATGACATCTATTGCACTCTCTTTTTAGAATGGTATTTGTGAAATGCATACAATAAAACTGAAAGATCATGATGAAACTCAATTATTTTGAATTGTAATTAAGTATCTTAAAAAGGAAATTTGTGATATAGTAACAAATGCTCTTATTTATGAATGCATTAAATTACAAGATGTGGTAGCATGGCTAATAACATAATTCAAAAATAGTGATGACAAAATGACATACACAGATAACTGTGATACTTAGAATGTGAAAAAAGAAATCTGTGATTTATTTTGGCCAGTGTCGCAGGCCCTATAAATATCTTTCATTTTACAAAAAGGTACAGAAACCTGCCCAGCCACCTTTGTAGCCTAGGACCAGTGTGTGTATCTGAGGTCCCATCTCCCTCACGGCTTTTAGACCACACAAATCCCTTCTCAATCTTGGCCCTTATTCCCAAATGTTGTGTTGGGATGTAGGAGAGGGAATGGGAGGAAATCTCAAAATTCAAGCCATAATCATACTACCAAAAACACTATACACATTTAATGCAATTCCTATTAAAATTCCAATAATGTTTTTCTTAGAAATAGAGAGAGCAGTCATGAAATCCATTTGGAAAAACAGGAGGCCCAAGATAGCTAAAATGATCCTTAGCAAGAAAGGTGAATGAGGAGGTATCACAATACCAGACCTTAAATTATACTTCAGAGCTATAGTAACAAAACAACATGAGATTGGCACAAAAACAGACATGAAGACCAATGGAGCAGAATAGAAGACACAGACACATACTCACATAAGTACAGTCCTCTCACACTAGACAAAGGTGCTAAAAACATACATTGAAGAAAAGCTGGCCTCTTCATCAAGCGGTGCTGAGAAAACTGTACTGTATGTAGTAGAATGAAATTGAACCCCTATCTCTCAACCTGCTCAAAACTCAACCTCAAGTAGATCAAAGACCTAGACATTAGACCTCAGACCCTGTGCCTAGTAGAAGAAAAGGTAGTCCCAACTCTCATCATGTTGGCTTAGGAACCAACTTCCTCAACAAGACTCCTAATTGCAAGAAGTAAAATCAAGAATTGATAAATGGGCCTGGGGTTGTGGCTCAGTGGTAGAGCACTTGCCTAGCATGTGTGTGGCACTGGGTTCAATTCTCACTGGGTTCAATTATTCTATATAAATAAATGAATAAAAAACAAAGGTCTATCAACATCTAAAAATGTTTTAAAAAAAGAATCAATAAATGGGATGGTATCAAACTAAAAAGCCTCTTCACAGCAAAGAAAACAACCAAGAACATGAAGAGAGAGCCTAAGAATGGGAGAAAAATCTTTCCCACTTGCATCTCAGATAGAGCACTGATCTCCAGTATATTCAAAGAACTCAAAAAACTTATCACCAAAAACAACAACAACAACAGCAACAACAACAAAACAAATAGCCCAATTGATTAATGAGCAAAGGAACTGAACAGGTACTTAACAGAAGAAGAAATATGAATGGTCAAAAAATATATGAAAAAATGTTAAACATCTCTAGCAATTAGAGAAATACAAACAAAAACTATACTGAGATTCCATCTCACTCCAATCAGAATGGCAATTATCAAGACTACAAGAAATAAACAATAAATGTTGACAAAGATATGGGGAAAAGGGTACAATGATACATTGCTGGTGGGACTGCAAATTGGTGCAGTTACTATGTAAAGCAGTATGGAGATTCTTTAGAAAAATTGTAATGGAACCACCATTTGACCCAGTTATCCCACTCCTTGGCATATACCCAAAGAACTTAAAATCATCATACTATAGTGATGCAGCCACTTCAATGTTTATATCAGCTCAATTCACAATAGCCAAGCTATGGAACAATCCTAGGTGCCCTTCAACTCTCATGAATGGATAAAGAAAATGTAGCACATACACACAGTGGAATATTACTCAGCCATAAATAAGAATGATATTATGGCATTTGCCAGTAAATGGTTGGAACTGGAGAATATCATGGTAAATAAGCCTATCTCCAAAAACCAAAGGCTGAATGTTCTATCTGATATGTGGATGCTAACCCACAACAAGGGAGAGTGGGGAGGGAAAGAATAGAATTTCATTGGATTTAACAATGGGGAATTAAGGGAAGGGATGGAGGGGAATAAGAATAGGAAAGACAATAGAATGACTTGGACACAACTTTCCTATGTTCATATATGAATACATGGCCAGTGTAACTTCGCATCATATACAACCAGAAGAATGGGATCGCAATTAGAATTAGTCATACTCCATGAATGTATAATAGGTCAAAATATACCTGTTGTCATGTTTATCTGTAAACAACAAATAAAATAAAATTCAAGGCATAAGCCTAAAGTAGATTAAGTTATTTGAAACAGGAATTATTTAAAGCTAAAGAGAATGAAGTAATGTCACCAGGCAAGTTTGACTTTCCTTACTCTTCAGTGTGGTGGGGCAAAACTTGTGATGAAATCAGGTCAGTAGAAGTCACTAACGGAGCTAAATATGAGGTAGGGGAAATGTCTGCCACATCAGGTGAGAAAGCCTGGCCTTACTGCCCGTGGCAGTAAGAGTGGGAAGAGATGTAGAGGAAGCAAAGTAGAGAGGCAGGGTTGAGGCTTCAGTCTGGGCTCAGACTTGCAGATGTGTGTGTAGGGGTTGATCATTAGCTGGATTGAAGAAGAAGGATTTTGTTGTGCTTCTAGTTGGAATGTCCAGAGGAGACTAGGATGCAAACATGCCAACATGGAGGGGCCACAAGGTGAAGATGTTCGTAGGTATGGTTAAGGAGATGGCCGTGGTTCATCTTCTCAGCTCCCATGTGATGTGGGGAGATCTGGATATTTTTGCAGGCTCCATGGTTGTACATGTAGGATAGCTAATTAGTGAGATGATAGTCTTGTAGTGGGGATTGTTGCAGCAATAGGTCAGGAGCAGGAAAAAAGTGACAGAAATTCAACTGAGGATTTCAACAATGGCAAAGGTTATGATGGAATAGATTTATCGAAGGTGGATTAAGTCAAGAGAATGACTTGAAGGTTCCTCGGTCACTTTTCAGTAGGCCTGAGTGCTGTTGGTTCAGGAACTTGCCCGGCCACACCTCAGCAGAGAGCAGCAGCTCCAACCCAGCACTGCTGGGATGTCACATGAGCCTTGCCAGAAAGGAGACACCACTTTGGGGAGAAGCAGGGGGAGAGAGAGTCCATAGCATTAAGCAGCTTTCAGAAGAGACTGAGTTACTGTGAAGTGAGTTTAAAATATAGAGAGCAAGACTTGAAATTTTAAGCTTTCTTGACCCATACTTAGAGATCCATATTTAGGGTAGTGAGGACTCAAGAGGAAGAAAACTGGATATAAAAAGACAAATAAATGGGATTTTTTTTCTTGTGCACATAATTTATGCAGTTGAAGCCCTGCTACACTTCCCTTCTGTGTGTAAGATAGCTTACAAAGATGGACCTAATTCTCCATCCGTTTATGCATGACTTTTATGACATGAATTTGCAGCTTCTCCCATCAAGAAGTGAAGTCTATTTTTTGAATCTTCACTGGACTGTATTTTTCATTAGCCAGAAAAACAGCAGAAACAATGACCCACCAATTTCAAGCCTAGACCCCAGGAAGCCTTTTCTTGATTTCTGGGATCTCACCTGTCCTGTGAGGACAAACTGTGCCTAACTTGCTAGAGAAGAGAGACCTTGTAAGCACTCAAATCCCAGATGTTGTCATCCTAGACCAGCTAGTCCCAACTGATATAACAGGACTCATATGTGAACCCAGTTGAGAACAGCCACATCTGGCTCCCATGAGCAGAATCTTTTAGCCAACTCATTGATTTATTAGAATTAATATGCAGATGTTGTTTCAAGCCACTACATTTTGGGGAGTTTTGTTATGGAGCAGTAGCTAACTGATACAACTATGGAAGTATTGTCTCTCTTCTTTCTGTCATGTGTTACTATAACTCCCTTATCTTCTTACCATTCAGCTCTTTCCCTCTCCTTACCATCTTGTAACTCTGAGCCTGGTCAAGTCTTTTGCACACTTCCCACCCCAACCCTAGGGATCAACCTAACAATAGTTTAACACCGAATTGCTCCCTGATTGTATTCCCTATGATATTTATTTTCCTTGCTGTAATCCCTAGTACTCTTCATATTCCTCACTCACTGTAGTAGCTGTCATCTTGCAAATCCTGGAAGCTACTTCCCCAGCTGAGACCAGGGATGCATTTCTAGCATGCTCAGTGTGCTCTGCTCTATGCTCCTTCTCTGGAGGGGATTTTGTCTGACAGTGTTTACTGTTTACATCTACCTTAATTGGAGGGTCTTTTCAGTGACTACAGCTCAACCTTGGGTAATCTGGCCTTCTCATAGCTGTAGTGCTGTAAGGCCTTCAGAAAGTTGTGTGAATGTTTAGTCTCTCATCTTCAATTACCAAGAAAGTAAGAACAAGAAGAAAGGGCAGGAGGCAATTTTAAAAAGAATGAAACCCTGATACATCCTACAACTTGTATGAACCTTGAAAACATGACACTAAGTGAAATAAGCCAGACATAAAAGATGACATACTGTATGATTCCACTCATACAAATTGTCAAATGTGTAGAGACAGAACAGTGGTTACCAGGGGCTGAGGTAACAGGTAAAGGGGGGTTATTTAATGGGTCTAGGGTTTCAGTACAAGATGGTGAAAAAGTATTCTGGAGATGGATAGTAGCGATGGTTATACAACAGTCAATGTACTTAAAGCCACTGAACCGTGCACTTAAAAATGGTCAAAATGGTACATTTTAAGTTGTATGCATTTTACTAAATAAAAAATGTAAGAATAAAAAACACCCACAATAGGGTACCACTTCTCATGTACCAGGATTGCTCAGAAATTTTTAAAAAAATTAATGAGAAGTAGAGGTGGGGGAGGTTTCCAGGGTGACCTATATAGTGGCCAAAATTCAGCATGGGTCTCTTAACTCTCCTACGTCCCCTGAGACTTTATTTTTCCTTCCAGGCTTAGGATCCTTGCTCTGTGTTCTGATGCATGTCCTCAGTCTTGTTTGGATACTTTCCCATCTCCTCAGTACTGAGTCAAATCCCTCTCATTTTTTAAGGCCCAGTTCAAATCCCACTTCCTGTATGAATCCCTCCTTGATCCTCACCCTTGACATTCTGCTCCTTGAGCTACCATTGACTTTATTATTTGTACCATTATTTAGCTGTTTATAAACCTAAACTGTTTAACATTATTAAAAACATTTTAGACAATTCTTATTTTATGTTTTTTAGTCATTGATGGACCTTAATTTTGTTTATTTATATGTGGTACTGAGAATCAAACCCAGTGCCTCACACATGCCAGGTAAGTCCTCTGCCACTAAGCCACAACCCCAGCCCTAGACAATTCTTTTAAAAAAGTTTTTGTGGTACTGGGCAGTGAACCCAGGTCTTTGTGCATGCTAGGCAAGCACTCTACCACTGAGCTATATCCCTAACTCTACTTCTTGTTATTTTTAAAATTTTAAGGCAGGGTCCCACTAAATTGCCCAAGCTGGCCCCCAACTTGCAATCCCCTGACTCAACCTACCAAGTTGCTGGGCTTACAGGTGTGTACTACCATGCCTGGCTACAATTCTTTACATAGTCACGTGTTGATATGCCTGTCAGCATCTATTTATTCTGTGCTAGATTCTTTTTGTCCAATTGGTGTATACACGCTGTAAAAAAAGGAAGGAAATTTTATATTTCTTCGGTTCTCTTTTAATAGCTGAATCTGTCTATATTGTCTGTATTGTTTGTTCATCATTTGATTCTGTGTTGTCTTTGCCAATATAATCTTCTTTTTTTTAAAACTGTTTTAGTTGTAGATGGACACAATACCTTTATTTTATTTACTTGTGGTGCCAAGGATCGAACCCAGTGCCTCACACATGCTAGGCAAGAGCTCTACCACTGAGCTACAACCCCAGACCCCAATATAACCTTTCATATATATATATATGTATATATATATATATATATATATTTTTTTTTAGATGTTGATGGACCTTTATTTTACTCATTTATTCGTATGCGGTGCTGAGAATCAAACCCGGTGCCTCACACATGCTAGGCAAGTGCTCTACCACTGAGCCACAACCCCAACCCCTATAATCTTAACAATATTTCTGAGGATTTCTTTTCTTTAGTTCTAGGAATTGACTCCAGGGCCTCACACAAGCTAGGTAAGGACTCTACCACTGAGCTACACCCCAGCCCTGCCCTATGAAATTTTAATACCTCAGAAAGACCGTTTATCTTTTTACAGAATATCTGCATAACCATACATTTAAAAAATAGTGTTTTTTCCCCCAAGAACCATGATTTGCCTGCCCTGTGGGGGTGTAACATTCCCACTGAGAATGTATGTCTTAACCTCAGGAGCAGATGGACTTTTATCCTTCTGCATTAATGCAGTGGAGAAGATGTTTGGGTTGTTTTCTAGGCTCCAGGCCTCTCAAAGTACAGCACCAGGGAGGTTCTTACTCTTGAACACCTAAAAACTAGGTCCTTAGGATTGGAGATGTAGCTCTGTGGTAGAGGACTTGCCTAGAATGCTTGAGAACCCAGGTGAATCCCCAACACTACAAAAAAAAAAAAAAAAAAAAAAAAAAAACACCAAGAAACCTCAAAACCTCAAAACAAAACCAGGTCCTTTTTGTTTCTGTGATGACTGCCTTTGGTGCTGGTTGCCTGCATTCACAGATGAGGACAGAGGCTAAAAATATCCTTTCTAACATGTGCCAGTTTCTCTAAATCTCAAGGTTGTTGTATTATTAATCTGTTTACTTATTTTCTAGGGGAAATAAGCAACTGTAGTTGACACAAGGAAATAAATGTGTAATGTTGCCTCTTCTCCTTAGGTGCATGGGATGTGTTAGAGAGAAAGTGTTGGGGACAATACATAGAGGAGGAGGCTGCTGTGAGTATACATGGTGCTATATTTGAATTAGAGAAAGGGTCTAACTCAGGGCCCAGAGCCCTCGTAGGTGTGAACAGCCTGCCTGTGCTTAATCTCCCTTGTCTGGGTGGTTATGGAGGTAACTCCTTGCACACCTTCAAACAGTAACTAATACCCTACAGGATAATCATAAACACAGGAATTAATATATTTGAAAATATATTCTAAATACCATGAAACCATTTATGAGACCTGCCCTATATTTAGCACTAGCTCCTTCTCCCTTTTTATTGACTGTGCAGGGGTTTGGACTTGGGAAAGACCCGCCAAGCTCTTGATTTCACATCTCTGCTCTTTGCTCAAATGTGGTGTGCAACTGGCACTGGTCCCATGATGGAGTGTGGGAGCATCCGGAGAGAGAGCATTTCCAAAGCGCACGCCAGACAAGTCATCGTGGAGAACAAATCTCTCCTGGGATTCTTTGCCCAGAGTTTTAATTGCTTTTTTCCCCTCTACTGTAGGCTTTCCATCTGAACAATTACATTTTTGTTTGGATTAAAATATTCCATTAAACTTCACTACCAATAACAAATTGTTAATTTGAAAGACTTTTTCATAAAACTAAACACAAAGTTTTCTTCCAAGTTACTTGTGATCAATTTTTCTGTTTCATAAAGCTTAGAGCTAGGATTTCTGCCAAATATCTCATTTTCTATTGTTACCATATTTTGACCTCAAATGGAAATAACCACCTTCATTACAAGTATTATTGTATCACATAAATTAGGAAAAGTTTGCATGTTTTCTGATAGAAGAGAGGAATACGTAGCAGTTTCTCTTTGGTTGCTCTCAAGTATCCTGTAAATGACTTAATCGACTTCCCAAAGTATTACCAACATGATTCTTAATGGAAAATATGTAAACTTCTTTGTGGGTAAACATTATAACTTAAAAAATAGAGACTACATAATGTCAGTGGGTAAACATTTTAACTTATAAAATATGGATCCCACAGGATTGGATTTTTTTTTTCCAGATTGCTTGAGCTTCTTGGCTTGTTGCTGCAGAAGAACTGATCAAGATAACTGAATGTTTAGGGGCTTAATCTGAAATTTATAAATCTTGATTTAGACTTCATGACAAACAGAACAATCCTTTTATTTTTCCTTTAGTATCAGCATTTCTTAAAAAGTTAACTCTGTTGTTCCAACTTCTCATTTTATTTTGTCAATATAAATATTTTTATATCACCATTCTCACTTACAAAAAGAAATGTGTTCTTTCTTTGAAGAAACCAAGGTAAACAAATCTGAATACCTGCAATCAGCATAAGAACTCATCCTAATGTATGATATTTTCAGGAAGTAAGTTTCCACAGGGCATTTTAAACAGGGCTTGATGTACTTTCCACATTGTCTTAGTATGTATATCGCAAACAACTTTTCTGTCATTCAGTACCACATTGCTTGGATACTGCTCTAAGAATCTGTCAGCCTGTACAGATTCAGTACCTTGTGGTGAGTTAAATTAAATGGAAAGAAAAACAAAACAAAACAAAACAAAAAACAATATCTTTTTTGGAGAGGAGGAGAGGAGAGAAGAGAGCATCCTCCTCCTATACATTCCTTGTTTTCTCACACAGTCGTCTGCTTGAGAACTGCTTCTGGACCAGCACATCCTGTCTGGAATCTTAAAGGTCATTGCTTTCAAAATCGTTTGGGCTGTCTACATTCTCTGAATCTGGACTATTTGATGTGCTAAAATGATGGTGTAAGATGTGTCTCACAAATTTTGTATTCTTTGAAAATGACCAGTCAGTTCCCTGGAGATGCTGTTGCCTAGAAGATTATGAACTGGAGACTTGGCTCTGTAACCCAAAGTTCAGGAATAGGAACTAACCATGTTTGGAAGCATACTTTTTTAAAAATTCCAGTAAGAATCCATATTGCCCCCAAAAGAACAAAAAGTCAATGGACATTTTGATAAGTTCTAGTAATGATTCTACATCTTTTTCTTAATCACCTTATTTCAATAGGAGTGTTTTTTGGTGTCCTTATCTTTAGCACCTTTGTGGGATTTTAATCAGAGGTGAAAACAGAAGTGGGAACGATTTTGAAAGCCCAAGAATGCAGGAGATGGAAAAAAAAAATCCAGATGTTTAAGATTGCAAACTTATGAAACCTTGCTTCCACTTTAGTATGTAGTTAGCTTTCTATCACTTTAATTTAAATAGTATCTTTGAACAATGAACCCCCCCCCCAAAATAAACCAAAATAAATAAATAAATAAATAAATAGCATCTTTGAAGAGTAGGGGGAAAAAACCCCCAAAATTTTGGTTAAATACAATTTAGTTACTGTAGAAGATGGTCTTTCAATATTTCATAAGGTATTTACGTAGTATTGATTTACAAAGAGTACACACAGTGCTACCTAAGAGCCTTTATTAGGTACACCAAACATGGTCTTATAGGATGGTATGTTCAGACCATAAACTATAGCCTAAACATGTAAAACAATTAAAATATCCAAAATATCTTAAATGATATGACAATTAGGACTCTGCAAACACAAAAGAAAATATGAGCTGAGCTTCCAAATTATCCACTCTATTAAAAGACGCATTATGAAGCAGTGACACAGAGAACCCTGAAATTCTGCTGAAGTTTAGCAATAGGCCTGTTTAATAAGTGACAGCACAGCCCCACATACAGTGACAGCCAAGCCCTACATACAGCCAGTAGAGAACCAGTGCTAAAGAAGGAAGCTATCAGAAAAAGTAAGAATGTAACAATGGCATCCTACCTATTTTAGGAATTATAACATGCCCTCAGACAAGCATATTGAATTTTCTCTTAGGAAGAGTATTTATGTGAGGGATAGCTGGAATGGGATCATTTTGGCTGCATGAATTAAGGATTTAAACGTTTTCTATTGCCTCAAAGGCTCAGTTCAGTTTAAGTCTCCAATACTGAACTTCTCACCTTGCAGTAGCCTAGCAACAGTGACATCTAGTGGTCACATGGATTCCATATTTTCTCTCCCCTCAGAGTGGTATTAGAGTTCAGTGTTTAAAATTGGTTATCTCTACTAAATGGCCTTTCTGCTCCTCAAAGGAACTTCAAATACACATGCTGATGGATCAAGACTGAAATGTTTAAGTCTGTGTATTTCTTTGACTTGCACGAAAGTCACCTAGCAACTGGGCTTACTTATTTAAAAGGACATGTTTGGTAGCCTGAAGAGCCTGGTAACAAGTAGAATGCTCACAGGTGCTTCATTGGCCTTAGCACTGCCCTCCCCACCCCCACTGCCCCACAGAAGGCAGCCACCAGACTAATCTCCCCAAAGAGGAATTTCCATTAGTCTTTTGGGTGTCCGCAGCTGCCCATCACACTGAATTCATGTGCCTGCCTGACTTGCAAACCACTCAAGAGAATCATTCAACTTTCTTCTACCTCACAGTTCCTCAACTCTTTTCTCTATTCCAGACAAGGAGGTTCCCTCCCTGTCCCTGGACACACCATATTAATTTCTCCTTTCCTGCTTTTGTTCCTCCTCCTTCTTTGATACCTATTTTTCAAGGCTCATTTTACATCCATCTCTTTCATGGAACTGTGTCTTACTACATCAAGTCCCTGCTGATCTCTCTCTTCTCTGAATCACTGTTTTATTCATCCTTAGAACCACACAGTGAAGCCTTAAACTGTTTTACTAATGTTTCATGCTTCTTGATTTTGTCATTTTAGGATTTAAACTACATGCTAGTGTTTAAACCCTAAAAAAGCTAAGGTTGATATCTTATGTTTTTCTGTATCTTTCATAGTTTGTTTTTTTTTTGAACCGGGGATTGAACTCAGGGGTACTCGGTCACCAAGCCACATCCCCAACCCTATTTTGTATTTTATTTAGAGACAGGGTCTCACTGAGTTGCTTAGGGCCTCACTAAGTTGCTGAGGCTGGCTTTGAATTCGTGATCCTCTTGCCTCAGCCTCCCAAGTGCTGGGATTACAGGCATGCACCACCGTACCTGGCTACTTTCATAGGTTTTTAATGGTGTAAACTATGTAAAATATATTATTTTCTAAACCATTCTTTAATATTTCGAGTTTCAGTGAAAAGCTTTATCTCTTTTTTTCTGACTAGTTTGTAGATTATAGTTTTTGGTAGCTGCTGGCATAATTTAAAGCTGAGATACAAAACAAAAACATAAGCCTCATAAAAAATAAGCCTTATGTCAACTGGAATTGTGAAAACTTACTCCCAGGAGATTTTTAAGGCAACAGAAACACAGAATAAATTCTTTTACAAATGATAGATACTACATAACAGAGCAAAATGACATAAGAACAGTATGGAAATCTTCCTTCACATTTGAAAAGCTCTATTTACCTTCCGTTAGGAAGTTCATCTACTCCAAAACGTTATTCTATCTCTCCAACTCAAATTCTGTTCACTATTATTTGACAGCTCATTGCATTTCAAATACTGTTGTATATTATCATGTGGATTACCTAAGGAACATGGAGTGTCAAATTAAAATTCCTAATTTCTATTGTGTTTTTGAATAAAAGGAACTTCTGTACCAGAATTTGGATAAATAATATTTAAGATTCTATTTCATATCCAGTAAGCATTGACCAGGTTAATACCCTATTGGTTGAGATTCAACTGAAGGATTGAATTCTCTCCTGGGCACCAGGTTTTGAAAGAGACAGACAAATTGGAGAGAGTTCAGAGGGGAAGAACAAAAATGATCAAAGGTTTGGAAAATCAGCCCTGTGAGGAAAGGTTAAGGGAATCAGACCTGCTCTTCCTAGAAAAGAGAGGACTGAAAAGGGCCATAATAACTCTCCAAAACACATAAGAGGATGTTTTCAGAAGGAAAGGGACCAATTATCCTTGTTAGTCAACAAGGACAGGACCAGGAGTAATGGGACTTAAGCTGCAGCAAAGGAAGATGAAAAAAAGGTTAAATATTATGAAAACTTTCTTTTTAAGGATAGGCTTAATGCTTTTATTTGACTTAGAGATAAAGAAATCAGTTTTGCTCTGATGGTAGGGTGAATATCAGAAAATTATCAGAGGAAATCTTGGCAACCCAAGTAATTCTTAAGGAAAAAGAAAAGAAGAAATTGTGATATTCCTTCTAACATTTACATAAATATCCAATGAGGCGGTTAAAATTTTTACCAAAAGCCATAGAAATACATACACACATTTACATAAAGATGTACAAACACATAAATTATAAATAAGGATAGGCAATCAATAATCCATTTGTATATAATTTTGACTCTTTCATAGGACTAACAGATAAAAATGGTTTTTATCTTAAGATAATATACTACTAGTGCCCTTTGTTCCTGGGTTAAATATAAAAATCAGATTAAAAATGGTGGGACTGATGGACCTTTAAGTACAGAAAAGTTAAGCATGATGCAGTATGACAGAATGAAAGAAAACACAGTAGATCTGAAAATAATCCACATATGTTAGTATGGGATTTGTTTTCATTGTCATTTACTCACCATTTCCTAACCTGTTCCTTCATTCAATCATTCAAACATTTAGTCCATGGATATGCACTGAATGCCTTCCAATTGCTGGGCACTATGAATAAACACTCTAGCTATAGCTGAGGACAAGATGTATTTTGCCCCTGTCCTCATGGAGTGTACAGTTTGACATAAACAAATACATATAATGTGTGATGAGTATGAGAAGGGGAAGAGATTTTTTTTTTTTTTTTTTTTTTGGTACTGGGGATTGGACCTCAGGGCACTTAACCACTGAGCCGCATGCCCAGCCCTTTTAAAAATATTTTATTTAGAGATAGGGTCTCACCGAGTTGCTTAGGGCCTCCACTAAGTTCTAAGGCTGGTTTTGAACTCATGATCCTCCTGCTTCAGCCTCCCAAGCTGCTGGAATTATAGGTGTGCACCACCATACCAGCAAGGAAGTGAGATCTGATATAAAAATAAAACTTAGCAGTAAATGTGGAAAGACACAATTATTCCAAGTAGAAAGAATGGCATGTGCAGAGTTTCAGAAAGGTGAGAGCAAGCAAAGATGCTGTGAATGCTTGTGTTTTATGAAATTATCTTGCCAGACCTTTCTAAAGAGTTTGCTTGGGCAGTAATTGCCTCTACATAGCTTCTTGCCATTTATAAGAGTAGCCCTATAGACACTACTAGCTTCCCAATAGAGAAAACACTACCTCTACAGAAAAACAAAAAGCAAAGATGAAAAAAATCTCATATTTACATTTACTCCACAAGTATTATCTATTTGTCTTTTTAACAAAAACCTTTTTATTTCATCTGTCACTGTACAGACTCTGCATGAACTTACCACCTCGCCTCAATGATCATCAATGCATGTCCAATCCATTCTATCTATGCACTTTGCTCACACCCCTTATTTTATGTTGCTTTGAAGTAAATAAGTAAATGGTTTTATGTTTTTGGTATGAAATAACATCTTGTGAGGCTGCTCTGGAGTGTAAGTTAAGAGCCAATTATTCTGCATAATATATGTTAGAAATACTGAGTTTCCTCTCTTAACTGAGGAGAGAGGCTTTCAGGTGCCCTCTGAGACCCAAAAAAAGGGGAGATGGGAAAGAGATACATGCATTAAAGAGAAGTGGACACTCCCCCCAAATATAATGGAAGTGGAGCCCAGGTTGGGGAGGGGGCACTGCTGTTAAGAAATTTCTTAGGACCAGAATGGGTAAAAATATTTAAAATTAAGAAAATCTTATTTCACATTATTTACTGTTTTCTGATGGCCTACAATGTGTCTCCATTTTCTGCAAATTCTGGTAAAAGTCTAAAAATCCTTAAAGCTTTATGTTAATAATATTTGGGAAATAAAAGCCAGTGGTCACTGAAGAAAAGGAAATGAGATAATGAATACAAATCAAGATTTTATCTGAAGTAGGTTTTAGGACTGAGATCTGAAGTTAGTGACTAAGGAATCCTTCAAGGTCTGAGGACAGGTTCTGGATTCTGCAGAAATTGTATAGAAATTTGGGGCATTTATTATGAATATTAAAAGAAAGGGATATTAAAGCTGGATGGGAGACTTGGGAGCAGTTAGTTTCCTTATACTGTTCATTTCTAAGATGCCAATGATTGTGTGATGAACCATTATTTTAACAATGACTTCTCAGCATTGAAAAACACTTAAATAAAATGGGGAAAAGATGTATCTTGAACATACAGTTGACTCTCCATATTCCTGCGTTTCAAATATATAGATTCAACCAAGAACAGATGAAAAATATTGGAGAAAATATGTTACATTATTATTGACATGTAGTTAGGCCTATCCAGGTTGTGTCTGTACTGAATGCATGCAGATTTTTCTTCTTATCACTATTTCCCAAACAACTACTTTCATATCATTCATATTTTATTAGGTATTATAAGTAATCTAGAAATGATTTAAAGTATATGGGAGGATGTACTTAGGTTATATGCTAATAACTATGTACCATTTTAAATAATGAACTTGAACAGCTGTGTGTAGATTTTGGTATATCCTGATGGTTCTAGAACCAATCTCCCTAGTTAGCAAGGAATGACTCCACTTGCATTTGGTTTTGCAAAATGGGACTTAACTACAAATGTTCTACTGGGATATTAGTCTTTAGAAAAGTACCACATTTTCATTCTTCAGGAATAAACTAGATTTTCAGAAATAAAAATTGTCATCTGGCACTAGGTCTTTTGATGATCAAAAATATAACAAGACTATCTAATTTTAAAAGAAGTTAGTTTTGATTTGTTGTTTGTTTGCTTTGGCATTGGAGATTGAACCCAGGGGTGTTTTACCATATCCCCAGCTCTTTTTTTTTTTATTTTGATATAGGGTCTTGCTAAGTTGCATATGGCCTCTGTAATTTGCTGAGGTTGGCCTTGAACTTGTAATTCTCCTGCCTCAGCCTCCTGAGCCACTAGGATTATAGGCGTGTTCCACCAGGCTGGGCTCTAAAAGAAGCTTTACAAAAATATTTTTTTGACTCTTGACATAAGTATATAGTGTTTTGAGATGTCTACTTTAAATAATATTCCTTTGGATCTATACATTTTACTAGCACTCACTCTTCAAAGTCTCTATAAACTTTGATATTGCATATAATCTGGAAAGTGAAATATTTACTTGAAAAATCTTGATGAAGTTAGAGGAATTTTGCTTTTCAGAAGATAGTGAAAAGTGTTGACAGGCTAACAAGTGAGTTGGATGTGACTGCTGCTGTATCAATAGTACCCTGCCTCTCTCCATCTGAAGGTACTATAGTGACCTGGGAGGAGGCATTCAGTCAGTCAGTTATGGAAAGGGAAATCTCAGCACACTGGAGTCATTAGGGAGAGGCTCCTTATTTGTAGATGCTTTTTATCAACAATGAGAAATGTGCATTTGAGCTGCCTCACTTTGGACTAATAGCTACAAATTGGGGGTGTATGTGTGTATAGCTAAAAAAAAAAAAAAGAGAGAGAGAGAAAAGGGAGTGACCAAAACTACATGCATTACAGATTTTCACCTTTTAGGTATATTATTTCATAACTTTCCTTGCTGTGAAATTAAATACTATTAAGTGTTAAAGATAGTATTTAAGCTTAAAAGATGTAAAAGCTGTACTTTAGTAGAAGAGTTTGGTTGCAAGGGTCAAACAAAGTCAATTCTAACTAACTTAAACAAAAATACAAAAAGGAAATTCCTCAAAGGTTATTGTTTCTAATCCCAAATATCCTGGCTCTCAAAAGGATGGAAATTGTAACAGTTCCAGAAAAGCTTCCAGATTAATGAGCACATCTCTGTGTTTGAGAGCCTTCCAAACTGAGCCTTATATACTCTTGTCTGGTTGTTCATCTGTATCCCCTACAAATTCCTTTGTAATAAACAGGGAAGTATGGATGGAGTGTTTCCCCAAATTCTGTGAGGTTTCCTAGTAGATTATAAACTCAAGGAAGATGGGTCATGGGACCTCTGATTTGTGGCCCATCCATGAGAAGCACAAGTTACAAGCCGGGATTGGAGATTGCCTTCTGAAGTGTGTGAGGTCTTGTGAGACTGAGTCTTCACCTGTGGGATTTGATGCTATCTCCAAGTAGATGGTGTCAGCACTGAAATGAGTCATAGGACACCTAGTTGGTGTCTGCTGGAGAATTACTTAGTGTGTCGGGGATGCCCATCCATCCAGTGCAGAAGTGTTCTGTGTTGTGAGGTTGTGGAGGTACAGGGTGTGGATGTTCACCAGAGAGAGCAGCTTTTCTTTTGGGGGTAAGAAGTGCTCATTCACTTAATACATGAACATGTGGAGTGCTCTGGAGTCTCGGGCCCAACCGATGAGCTTTAAAAGAATGGAAATCCCAGACGTAGGATTTTCATTTGTTTTGTCAGACTCAAGAGTCCAGACCTGTGTCTGGCACAGAGTTGGTATATTCATTGGATGAATGAACGAATGTTTCTCACACTTTGTGTTTTCATCAAAGACACTTTGGTATTCAGGATCCTTCTGATAGTGAAGTGAGTAGGGCAATCTTTAGGAATGAGTGTGATCCCCATTACTTGTTCAACACCGAACTGAAGAATCAGAAGCTTACACTTTACATTGGCATGGAAAATCTGACTGGGCTTTAGACACATATTGCCTGCAATGTAATTTTAAAGTGAATCACTTAGAGGTGGTGCATAACTCACTGGTTAATGGTCATTCATGGTCCACAATGACACTGTCCCCATCTCTGATGCCAGTCACAAGTGGAGTTCTCAAGTCACCTGCACTTCTGAAACATACTGCAGATTTGGGGGTTCCTACAAGTGTCCTCAAATAATTTGTTTAAAACATTTACAGAATTAGGCAAGTGCTATACTTAGGACTGAAGTTTCATCATAAAGGATGCCAATCAGGAAGTCAGGTAAAAATGGCATCTGAGGCAAGGTTTGGTAGGTTCTCAATGCAGAGTTTCTGTGCCCTGCCCTGCTCAAAGCTCCAACCTTCTAACACATGACAAATCATTCTGGTGACCATGCCTGATGCTGAGTCATATCATGTCTTAGCATAAACTCAGGTGTGATCCAAGTGGCTTACCACCACTGAAAACACTCCAACTACTTGGAAAATTCCAAAGAGTTAGTCCTTCCCAGGAGCCAGGGACAAAGGCCAGTGAAATTCTTCATTATACAATAACAGCCTGGTTTTAGAATAGAGTCTTAGTTAAAAAGTCTGGGAAGAAACAAAGTTTGGTCTCTGATTGAATGGACTTTAGTCAGGCTCCTGAACCTTCTACTAAGCCCATATGTGAATTTCCTTGTAAAATGTAGTTGTAGGAAAAACAGTAGTTGATCAATTTTTGCAAGAACCCCCATTCTCTATGTCTGATCACCTTCATATCTGATCAGGTTTCTCATCCTCCACCATCTCCCTTGATGTCTGATTATCCTTCAGCAAGAATAGAATTAAATCAGTTTAGTCAGAAGCCCCCTTACCCTTGATGTTCCCTCTTAATAGTTTTCCATCCACTAATGTCACCCTTCTCCTTGGCAATATATTATTACTTGTTCCTGTTATATTTGTAATTAAACCTAATATCCTTCCCTTACTGCAAAATTCCATTGCAGTGGGCACTATATGCTGCAATGGTCTTAAATAAAGTCTGCATTACCATGTTTTAACAAGAATCACTGAATAAGTTCTGGTGTTCTGTTTCACAGTGGGGTAAATATAATTAACAGTAATGTGTGATAAATTGTTATATATTTAAAATAGGTAGAAGAGAGGGTTTTAAATGTTTTTACCAAAAAGAAAGAATATTTGAGGTGAGATATATATGTATACATACATATATATATGTATGTCAGATTAAAAAAATAAGCTAAATGTTAAAAAAATTTTAAAAAGTATTTTTTCTTTAACAAAAGCACTCAGATAATTGAGTCCTTAATAGGTAAAAACTTAAAGGTTTATTTGGCAAAGGCCAAAGTCAGAGTTGTCTTGGTACAGTGAGCCTTTGTCAGTTTTAATTTCATGAGGAATTGATTCTAAATTTAATCTATAACACTGAAAATAAAAGCTTATTTGATTTAAAAAAATTTTTAGTTGTTAATGGACCTTTATTTTATTCATTTATATATGGTTCTAAGAATCGAACCTAGGGGCTGGAGTTGTGACTCAGTGGTAGAGCGCGTGCCTAGCATGTGTGAGGCACTGGGTTTGATTCTCAGCACCATATGTAAGTAAATGAATAAAATAAAGGTCTATCAACATCTAAAAGAATATTAAAAAAAAAAAGAATCAAACCTAGTGCCTCATACATGCTAGGCAAGTGCTCTACCTCTGAGCCACAACCCTGGCCCCAAGCTTATTTGATTTTAATTCTTTTGTAAAAGAATAATTTCAGTAATCTAGGTAGCAGGAATCAGAGGATAGCTATGTAGGTCATTGGTAACAGGATAAATTAGCTTGAAATTTTTTAGTCTTTATTACTCCAGATTCAGATTTTAGAAAGCAAGCCTATGATTGGCCTATTCTGGATCACATGCTAATTTCCTTAATTTAAGTCCTCTCAAGGGCATATCCAGGGGGTGAGGAATGGCTCTTCAAAGAACAGGTAGTGGATGCTTAATAGGTGAAAACAGATGAGTGCTTTTCCAAAGCATTTTCCTATACAAAAATATAGAGTGCAGCATTAGTAACATTTTTGTTGCACTGTACACTGTGATTTTTTTTTTTTCAATGCTGGGGATCAAAGTCAGAGTCCTGTGTATGCTAGGTGAGTGCTCTACCACTAAATTACACCTCAGCCCACAGTGACTCTTGAACTTGACATTTTGATTAAGATTCATGGATATGACACTGTGATCTTCAAGGTTCTTTTATCCATCAGAACTTCATTCTAGATTCTAATTACTAGAATCTAGAAATGCAGATCACCTAAAGAGGCACTTCTCAAACAGATAATAGTGTTAAATAAATGAAGTAAGTCACATGTTTACCTCTAAAGTCAGTAAAAAGATGAACTGTCTTCCAGAGTCACATGCTAAATCTTCTAAAAATATGAAGCACATTTTTTTCAAATTATGGATGAATTTGGGCAGGGGAACTATAATAATTTTCTAACTTGGAGGCTCTGGGGTCAGCCCTGAGCAGAAAGTGAGGTAGAGAGCTGAGACAGTTGGAGTGGTCTTGTCAGATCATGTCATTTTAGATTAGGATAGTGTCATCAGAAATTAAGAGAAATATGTAGTCAAGAGAATTTTTGGAAGTCAGATTTATAGATTCTACATTGTAAATAATTTTAGAAGCAAGACTCTGAAATGAATGTGGTAATAATACTGAGCATTTGCTTTAAAAATCATCTTACCTGGCAACCACATTTTCAAAATAAAATAAAATCTAAGTATAAGTAATGTTATTTTCCCAATTCTGCCAGTACAAAGGAAGCCCTGCATATATCTGATTTATCCAAGAAAAAGAAGAAAAAAGTCTTGTCTCCATGCTGATTCTTAACTTGTTTTACAGCATAGGCAGCCTCTCATCTTTCTGTATTTTTCTTAACTATAGGTTTTCAAGGCATGTCCAGGTACCCTGCTATCTTAAAACATGTGTTCATCCATCTGCCTAAAAGCCCTCCCCCAGTTTATAATGTTCATTTTGGAATGGGTGACAACTGTAATGTGTTTTAAATGAGGAAACGGACAGCATATCACCAAAATCAGGACCTTTTCAAAATCCTACTTGGAAATTCTACTCCTTTTATATATTTTGTCATATTTTGTTCATTCTGACAGTAGTTAAGATGATGACAATTTTCATGAAAAATGTTTGTTGGGAAGAAACTAATCACGATTTCTTTTCCCACATCTACTATGTGGAGGCTCTACAATTGCAAAAAGACAGATGGCAGAAACCATGTCTCCTCCACTGAAAACATGATTTCTTAGCATTTGTTTAATTAAATACGGCTGCTTCCACAGCTTCTGAACCAATGTTTTGAAGAAATAAACTCTTGTAAAAGAAAAACTTATTCATTTTACTTTATTTGTACAGTTGATGCCAAGTTTTCCAACCAACTCTCTTTCCAGAGCTATAATAATATCCAGGAGAACTCAGGAAAATATGTGAAAAATGGATTGACTATGGTGTGTTTAGAGCTGGGATTTAGGTCCAGCTCTGGGTGTTCACGTTCGTATTTAGCACTTATTGGTGGCATTAACACTTTGCCTGATTTTTTGCCATTGAAATGCACACCCAGAAAAGTCCAAGTGCTGAGATCTGGTGCTTGATGGAGAGCCTAATGGATTAGACCAGTGGAAACAGGACTTTTTTCTGGCTCTGTTAAGTGATAGTCTGTGTGCCTTCAGACAAGTTACTTAGGGTCTTTGTGCATCTTATCCCCACCCACCAAGCTTTTTTTTTCCTTCCAGCAGTGAAAGGGGCAGTGAAAAATAGAGTGGAAGAAGATAGTAGTAACCTACTTTTCAGGGTCAACGTAAGTCATTAAATGGATGCTTCATGACGCTTGATCTCTCTGTGATCAAAATATAAGTAGAAAATAGGATAATTAAAAAGACCAAGTAACTAAGAGGTGACCTTATATAACATGCTACTTTTGTTTGCACTCAGAGAAATCTTTTATTGTACACTTTCCTGCATTGTTGAACCCCAGGATTTCAAAATTCAGTTCAATCAACTTTGCATGGTGCACATCCTTCTGATCCTGATAAATTGAAAAGTGTATCTCTTAATAGAGATATGTATTCATTATTATTTTTTGCAAAAGTTTTTATTCTATTTCATTCCAGACAAATTTTACTCTGAGGAAAATATAATGATGGCTGATATGTCAAGATAAGTATGCTTGGATATATATTAGGGATGAGACTTGATATTTTCATAAAATATTGTGTATAATAAACCTCCACCAATTCTTGCTTTTAACAGATGTCTGGTTCTGAAAGGGAGAGTTTTTTTTTTTTGTTTTTCTTGTTTTGTTTTGTTTTGTTTTTTTTTTATTTGAGAAGTTAAGTACCAGCGTTATCTATATGCAAATACATTCTGCCTTATGCAAATGGTCACTGTGATTATGTGGTTCTCAGTTCCCTTTAGCCCAGGAGCATTTCTACCCAGTTGAATATGCAGGTAAATATACAAGATTCTATATGCTGTGATATTTAGTCTCATTCAGGAACTTGCAATGGACAGTGATATTTGTGGATCCAGCTCATCTGGGGCTCACTCCCTTCCCTGGCATCATGAGTGGGCACATGACTCAGGCTTTGAAAGTGAACATCTTACTCTTCCCTTACCCATGACTGATTCAGGAATGTATATGTTGTCCTAACCAGGCCAGTCATAGTTTAAGAAAGAGAAGTCCTTTTTTCTGGGATTGTTATGCTTGTAGGATATAAGCCCAGGGATAATATTACCCAGATTTGCCATTATAGCTCATAAATTTTTATAAAGTGACACAAAATACAAACTTATAAAAAGATATTAAAAATGAATAATAGCAGCCATATTAGTAATGATTAATAACAGTCATATTTGTACCAGAAATGCAAACTAAAATAACAAGGAAGTATGAAATTAACTTTCTCAATTGAAAAATGACTAATTAATTGATTGATTAATGACAAACTTAAGTATTGGAAAGGATGCTGAGAAATGTTTGAGTTCATAGGGGTAGAAATTTTCTTTTTTTTCTTTTTTCTTTTTACAGACTGCATTTTGATTCATTGTACACAAATGGGGTACAACTTTTCATTTCTATGGTGTACATGATGTAGATTCATACCATTCATGTAATCATACATGTACATAGGGTAAAGATGTCTGTCTCATTCCACCATTTTTCATACCCCAGCCTCCTCCCCATCTCATTTCCTTCTATGTAATCTAAAGTTCTTCCATTCTCTCACCTCCACCCCCACAACCCGATTATATATCATCATCCATTTATCAGGGAAAACATTTGGCGTTTGTTTGTTGGGATCTGCTTATTTCACTTAGCATGATATTCTCCAATTCCATCTATTTATCTGCAAATGCCATAATATTATTCTTCTTTATGGCTGAATAATATTCCATTGTATATGTATACCAAAGTTTCTTTATACATTCATCTGTTGAAGGGCATATAGGTTGGTTCCACAGTCTAGCTATTGTGAATTGAGCTGCTAGAAACATTGACGTGGCTGCATTATTGTAGTATACTAATTTTAAGTCCTTTGGGTATAAATCCAGGAGTGGGATAACTAGGTCAAAATGTGGATCCATTCCAAGTTTTCTGAGGAATCTCCACACTGCTTTCCAGAGTGGCTGTACCAATTTGCAACTCCACCAGCAATGTAATAGTGTGCCTTTTTCCCCACAGCCATGCCAGCATCTATTATTGTTTGTGTTTCTGAAAGCAATTTAAAAATACTTTACCAATACCCAGGGCCTAATGCATGCTAGGGAATCACTCTACCACTGAGCTACATCCCCAGCAACTTTCCCCCTTATTCTTTATCAATGTCATATTCCTTGTTCCAATAATTGAAAATTTATTCTAAGGAAGCAATCCTAAATAAGAAGCATTTGTGGCATGAAACCAGAAACAACTAATAGCCAAGGTAAGAAAATATTAAGTAAATTACAGTAATCCATTTCAAGTGATATTTAAGATCAAGTGAAGAATGCAGATACCAAATTGTAATCACATAGTCTTTCAATACCATCTATTTTATAAAAGAGTTGTTATATTTGTCTGTCTGATATTTTCTTTTAAAAATATATTATACAGAGCTGAGAGGAGCCCAGAGGACAAGCCGCTCGACCTTTCCAGCTGCTAGACCTTCTGTGCCAGCCCAAACTAGGCCTGCCCTGGGGGGGTGCAGTTCCAGCTGGGAGGAGCCCAGGAGGTCCAGCTGCTGGACCTTCCCCGCAGGCCGGAGCACCTCATTATCAAGCATCTCTCAGGCAACAGACTACTGAAAAATAGGAGGTTTGAACAGTACAGTACAATTTTATTGCTGAACTTTTTAAAAATAGTATTATGAGAGAGTTCCCCACTTGGGATGTCAGCCCAGAGCGCTCCCGTGGGTCCTCCATGGAGGCTGCTGGCACAAGCCCAGAGGCGAGAGTCCTCAGTGAGGGAAGTGGGCACTGAGGAGGGGACACATGAGTCATCCTCTCCCGGGAGCCCAGCTCAGAGGTTTGCATTCAGCTCAGCCAAGTCCCACGAGAATTCCAGGTCTGGGAGGCAGACCCAGTGACAGACATCAGGCGCAGCCCAGCGCAGACGGGTAAGAGTTCCCCACTCAGGACATCAGCCCAGAGTGCTCCCATGGGACCTCTGAGGGGGCAGCAGGCACAGTGTAGAAGCGGGAGCCTTCAGTGTGGGGGAAGCGGGCACAGAGTGCACACATGAGGCTCCCACGCTGGGAGGCCGAGCCCAGAGGCCAAGTCTTAGTCCAGCCTGGCCCCAGCCCACAGTCTAGTGCTACTGAAGACTAGGAGGTGAGAAATTGGAAACCTGCAGGGACACCACTTGTTTTAAGCGGCGAAGCTGCTATACCACAGATTCTCACGGATAGAAGGGAAGATACACGAATAACATGAGAAGACAGGGGAAGAAAGTGTCTCAAACAAACCTAGATACTGCATCAACAGAATCCAGTGATAACATTGTAGAAGAAATGTCATAAAGGGAGTTCAGAATGTACATAATTAAAATGATCAGAGAAGCAAACAATGAGATGAGAGAGAAAATGCAGGAAATGAATGATCACACCAATCAACAATTCAAAGAACAGATGCAGAAAGCAGAAGATCATTTCAATAAAGAGAGATGTTGAAAACAAACCAAACAGAAATCCTTAAAATGAAGGAAACAATAAACCAAATTAAAAACTCAATAGACAGCATAAGCAGCAGGATAGATCACCTGGAGGATAGAGCATCAGACATTGAAGACAAAATATTTAATCTTGAAAACAAAGTTGACCAAACAGAGAAGATGGTAAGAATTCATGAACAAAGCCTACAAGAATTATGGGATATCATGAAAAGACCAAATTTGAGAGTTATTGGGATTGAGGAAGGCACAGAGATACAAACCAAAGGAATGAATAATCTATTCAATGAAATAATGTCGGAAAATTTCCCACATCTGAAAATGAAAAGGAAATTAAATACAAGAGGCTTACAGGACACCAAAAGTACAATACTGCAACAGGTCAACACAAAGACACATTATAATGAAAATACCTAACATACAAAATAAAGATAGAATTTTAAAGGCTGCAAGAGAAAAAAATCAGATTACATTCAGGGGGAAACCAATACAGTTATTAGCAGATTTCTCAACACAGACCCGAAAAGCAAGAAGGGGCTGGAATAATGTATTCCAAGCCCTGAAAGAAAATGGATGCCAACAAAGAATCTTATACCCAGCAAAACTTACCTTCAGATTTGAAGACGAAATAGAATCCTTCCATGATAAACAAAAGCTAAAAGAATTTACAAATAGAAAACCAGCACTATACAACATTCTCAGCAAATATTCCATGAGAAATGAAGATCAACAATGTAAACCAGCATAGGGAGGAACTACTCTAAAGGATTAGCCAAATAAAGGAGAAACCAAGTCAAGTTAAAAACCAAAAATAAGCCATAAAGATTGGGAATACAAATTATATCTCAATAATAACCCTGAATGTTAATGGCCTGAGCTCATCAATCAAAAGACATAGACTGGCAGATTGGATTAAAAAGAAAGGCCCAACAATTTGCTGCCTCTAAGAGATGCATCTCAGAAAAAGATACCCACAGACTAAAGGTAAAAGGATGGGGAAAAACATACCACGCACATGGACTCAGTACAAAAGCAGGGGTTTCCATCCTCATATCAGATAAAGTGGACTTCAAGCCAAAATTAGGTAGACAGGATAATGAAGGACATTTCATTCTCCTTAAGGGAAGCATAAATCAGCAAGACATAACAATCATAAATATTTATGCCCCAAACAATGGCGCATTCATATATGTCAATCAAATCCTTCTAAATTCCAGGAAACAAATAGACCACAACACAATAATACTGGGTGACTTTAACACACCCCTCTCACCATTGGACAGATCTTCCAAGCAAAAACTGAACAAAGAAAATATAGAACTCAATAACACAATCGTTAATTTAGACTTAACAGACATATATAGAATATTTCATCCATCAAGAAGTGAATACACTTTCTTCTCAGCAGCACATGGATCTTTTCTAAAATAGACCATATGTAATGCCACAAAGCAACTCTTAGCAAATACAAAAAGAGAGATACTACCATGTATTCTATCTGACCATAATGGAATGAAATTAGAAATCAATGATAAAATGAAAAACAGAAACTACTCCAACACCTGGAGATTAAATAATATGCTGTTGAATGATGCATGGATAACAGAAGACATCAGGAGGGAAATAAAAAAATTCTTAGAGATCAACAAGAACAAAGACACAACATATCAAAATCTCTGGGATACTATGAAAGCAGTGCTAAGAGGAAAATTCATTGCATGGAGCACATTCAATAAAAGAATGAAAAGTCAACAAATAAATGACCTCACATTACAACTTAAAGTCCTAGAAAAAGAAGAACAGTACATCACCAAAAGTAGTAGAAGACAGGAAATAATTAAAATCAGAGCTGAAATCAATGAAGTTGAAATAAAAGAATTAAAAAAATTGACAAAAAAAAGTTGGTTCTTTGAAAAAATAAACAAAATTGATAAACCCTTAGCCACATTAATAAAGAGAAGGAGAGAGAAAACTCAAATTACTAAAATTCGTGATGAAAAAGGAAATATCACAACAGGCTCTAATGAAATACAAAACATAATTAGAAGCTATTTTGAGAATTTATACTCCAACAAAATAGAAAACCTGGAAGACATTAACAGGTTCCTAGAGGCATATGAGCCACCCAAACTGAATCTGGAGGACTTACACAACTTAAACAGATCAATTTCAAGCAATTAAATAGAAGAAGTCATCAAAAGCCTACCAACAAAGAGAAGTCCAGGACCAGATGGATTCACAGCCGAGTTCTACAAGACCTTCAAAGAAGAGCTCATTCTAATACTTCTCAAACTATTTCGTGAAATAGAGGAGGAGGGAACCCTTCCAAATTCATTCTATGAAGCTAATATAACCCTGATACGGAAACCAGACAAAGACACATCAAGGAAAGAAAATTTCAGACCAATATCCCTACTGAACATAGATGCAAATATTCTTAACAAAATTTTAGCAAATTGCATGCAAAAACACATTAAAAAGATAGTGCACCATGATCAAGTGGGTTTCATCCCAGGGATGCAAGGTTGGTTCAACATCTGGAAATCAATAAATGTAATTCACCACATCAACAGACTTAAAGTCAAGAACCACTTGATTATTTCAATAGATGCAGAAAAAGCATCTATAAAATACAGCACCCCTTCATGCTCAAAACGCTGGAAAAAATACAGATAGTAGGAACATTCCTTAACATTGTAAAGGCTATCTATGCTAAGCCCACAGCTGACATCATTCTAAATGGAAAGAAATTGAAAGCATTCCCCCTGAGAACTGGGACAAGGCAAGGATGACCTCCTTCTCCACTTCTATTCAACATCGTCCTTGAAACTCTAGCCAGAGCAATTAGACAGACCAAAGAAATTAGAGGGATACGAATAGAAAAAGAAGAGCTCGAACTATCCCTATTTGCTGATGACATGATTTTCTACTTAGAAGACCCTAAAAATTCCACCAGAAAACTTCTGGAACTTATAAATGAATTCAGTAAAGTAGCAGGATATAAAATTAATGCTCATAAATCTAATACATTATATTCGTAAATGATGCATCCTGTGGGAGAGAAATTAGGAAAACTACCCCATTCACAATAGCCTCAAGAAAAATAAAATACTTGGGAATTAATCTAACAAAGGAGGTGAAAGACCTCTACAATGAGAATTACAGAACACTAAAGAAAGAATTTAAAGAAAGTCTGAGAAGATGGAAAGATCTCCCATGTTCTTGGATAGGCAGAATTAATATTGTCAAAATGGCCATACTACCAAAGTGCTATACAAATTCAATGCAATTCCGATTAAAATCCCAATGACGGACCTCATAGAAATAGAGCAAGCAGTCATGAAATTCGCTTGGAGGAATAAGAGACCTAGAATAGCTAAAGCAATTCTTAGCAAGAGGAGCAAAGCAGGGGGTATCACAATTCTGGACTTTTGATTATACTACAGAGCAATAGTAACAAAAACAGCATGGTATTGGCACCAAAATAGACAGGTAGATCAATGGTATAGAATAGAAGACACAGAGACAAACCCACATAAATACAGGTATCACATACTTGACAAAGAAGCCAAAAACATACAATGAAGAAAAGATAGCCTCTTCAACAAATGGTGCTGGGAAAACTGGAAATCCATATGCAGCAAAATGAAACTAAACCCATATCTCTCACCCTGTACAAAACTCAACTCAAAATAGATCAAGGACCTAGGAATTAGGCCAGAGATCCTGCACCTAATAGAAGAAAAAGTAGGTCCAAATCTCCATCATGTTGGTCTAGGACCAGATTTCCTTAACATGACTCCCAAAGCACAAGAAATAAAAGCAGGAATCAATAATTGGGATAGAGTCAAACTAAAAAACTTTTTCTCAACAAAGAAAACCATCAGCAATGTGAAGAGAGAGCCTTCAGAGTGGGAGGAAATCTTTGCCACACACACTTCAGATAGAGCACTAATCTTCAGAATCTACAAAGTACTAAAAAATCTTTACATCAAGAACACTAATAACGCAATCAATAAATGGGCCAAGGAAATGAACAGACACTTTACAGAAGAAAATCTACAAGCAATCAATGGATATTTGAAAAAATGTTCAATATCTCTAGTTGTAAGAGAAATGCAAATCAAAACCACCTTAAGATTTCATGTCACCCCAATTAGAATGTCTTTATTAAGAATTCAGGCAACAACAGGTGTTAGCAAAGATGTGGGGGAAAGGGTACACTCATACATTGCTGGTGGGATTGCAAGTTGGTGCAGCCACTCTGGAAAGTGGTGTGGAGATTTCTTAGAAAACTTGGAATGGATCCACCATTTGACCCAGCTATTCCACTCCTTGGCCTATTCCCAAAGGACTTAAAATCAGATTACTACAGTGATGCAGCCACATCAATGTTCATAGCTGCCCAATTCACAATAGCTAGATTGTGGAACCAACCTAGATGCCCTTCAATAGGTGAATGGGTAAAGAAACTGTGGTATATATACACAATGGAATATTACTCAGTCATAAAGAATAAAATTATGGCATTTGCAGTAAATGGATGATGTTGGAGACTGTCATGCTAAGTGAGATTAGCCAGTCCCCAAAATCCAAAGGCCGAATGATCTCTTTGATAACTGAATGATGATGCATAATGCGGGGTGGAGGGGAGAGAAGAGTGGAAGAAGGATAGATTGCATAGGGGAAAGGGAGCGGTGGGGTTAGGGCGGGGGAGGGTAAGCATAATAACAGAATGAGACAGACAGCATTGCCCTGTGTACATGTATGAATGCACAGATGGTGTGACTCTACTTTGTGTACAACCAGAGAAACAACAACTGTACTCCATTTGTGTACGAAGAAACAAAACCAATAAATTTAAATAATAAATAAATAAATAAATAAATAAAATAAAAATATATTATACAAAGTCACTGTTGTGCACATCTCACATCTTCCCCCATGCCCCAAGTGCTATTGTACTCTTTTTGCTCATGAGAACCACTGAGATAAGTTAAGCCAAGGAGCCCAAGGTTCTCTCTCCGAAATTGAGCATATTGTGTGGCAGGTGCTGTTTATTCTTCTAGGGCCTCTCTGCCATGCTGTTTTTATTCAGTAAACACTTTGATTCACAATGTCAAACAAAAGGGTGCAAGTGTTAGCGGAGCAACTATTTCCAAAAATCAGATATTAACATTCAGCTTCTCTGAAGACTTGAGCCTTTAGAGACATGGTGAGAGAACAAAATAAAGAGGATTGGGAGATTAGGGATTGGTTGGTCCTTCAACTTTTGAAATCACATAAAGATAACTGCAAGTTAGGAAAATTGTGTGTGTGTGTGTGTGTGTGTGGTGCTGGGGCTTGAACCCAGTGTCGTGCACATGCAGGGCAAGGGTTCTAAGTGTTCTACCACTGAGCTATGCCCCTTGTGAAGTCCTTGTCCAAGGAAGTCCTTGTAACAAGGAGGAAAAACTTGTTAGAAATACATATGAAGTTTGCTTTCATCGGTGCTCACTCTCTTGACCTTGTCATGGTGTTTTTTTGTTTGTTTGTTTACTATTCAATGTCATTCTAAGTAAAGAAAAAAATTAGATATTAAATGGTTAGCATTGAATTTTCCTATTTATTGTTATATTGTGGGGTAGTTTAACTGCAAACATCAGAGTACCATACAAAAAGGAATGAGAAATTTCCTGCCTCCAGCAGCCAGAACAAATACAAATCATACTCAAGAAGGATGAAATAAAGATTGGCCCAGGCATGGGACCAAGGGCATTTGTTGGGTGAGCACAAATCCTTGAAGCTGCGTAAGGGCATATGTGCTTGGGCCTGTCAATTACTGGGTTCAGCAACTGTCAGGAACTGGAATCCATGCAACTGCAGGTGGGGTCTGGAGAAATTGAGGGTGCCATTACAATCCACAGGAAATAGGTGGTTCCCAGGATCTTAAAATCTCACTGCAGGAATGTGCTTAGGATCTGGGTGAAGATAGGGGAGAGGCTTGCCCTTGCCCAGACACAGCCTCTGGCAGGCTGCCTAGCAGATGTGCAGTGGTGCAGGATGGTTAGCTTCCCCATGCTCCATCCTGAAATGCTTCAAGAGGACAGATACATAACTTTTTCTTCTCTGTGTTGCTCACAGGGAAGTTCACAGAAGAGAGCAGTTGTTGTGCCGCAGGAAAGGGGAGATTTCCTGGGTCATGGGGTGATGGTCAGTGGGGGAGCAGCCCAGGAAGAACCAGTCCTGTGGAGATGGAGGGAAACAAGATGATGTCAGAACTGAGGTTCCAAGATCCCGGTACATACTCCATTGTCCATTGGACTTCATTCACCACATCCAAATCCAAAGATTCCATTATGAAGCATTTCAAGAGTGCAGTCACAGAGCATTAAACCCCAATCCTGGGGTCCTGTGTTAACTGCTCTGGTTTCACTGCCTGTCTGTGTGAAGGAGACACAGCCTAGTTAAACTTGCTGCAGTCTTCCAGGTTCAGGATATGTACATGGTTCTAGCCTAGACCATGTTTCTCTCTCTTTCTGTGGGGGCTTTTAGAGTTTAAAGATTAGATCATCTACTTTAGTCTTGTTAAAAAAAATCACCCAAATATAACCAACCGGACACAGATTAGAACCTCAGCATGCTCAGTACTAATGTGAACACTCCTGTCATTATTTTAGGGGTGGGTTAGTAGTGATGGGAGTAGTTTTGTTATGAAAGCAAGCTCTCTTCTCTTTGTCTTTCACATGCTTGCTTGCTCTTCTGCCATGTTATAATGCAGCATAAAGACCCTTTCTGGATGCCAGTGCCATACTCTGGGACTTCCCAGGCTCTAGAATTGTGAGAAATATTTCTTTTCTTTATAATTTACCAGTCTGTGGTATTCTGTTACAACCATGAAAAATGGACTGAGATACATGTATGTTAAGTTTGTTCTCTACAAATGAGAGAGCTACCCTCTTTAGAAAAATAGACACCTAGGTGGTGGTCAAGAAATATTTGTGACTTCTTTAAGAAAAGACACCGATTCACAAGATTTCACAAGATTTTAAACCTGGAAGCGAGCTCACCAGTGGCTTTGTACAACTGTTCCAAAATCAAACAGCTGATTATTAATGATGGAGAATCTAGAAACAATATTTCCTAATTCTCAGTTCAAGTGCCCTTTATAATACACAATACTGCTTCTGCTAAAGTTTTAATTAGCAGCCTATTCTGAAACCTCCTGAGCTTAGGGCTGGTTGTACCATACATAAAGGGGAAATGATTTAGCTGTTTCTGAGAAAGGAGAACAAAATGGTAAGAAAGAGAGTTTTACATGTTAGAATGTGATTCATTAGCAACTTGAGCAGGCTAACGAGAAAACAGAAATGGATTATTCCCTTGATGTGAATGATATTCCTGTCTTTATTTTCCTGCTAAGTCTCTATTACTTCCATGTAGTTCATTCTTTGTGGTATAGAAATGGAAAACTATAAGTTCCAAACCAACTTCTATTGTCGTTCTCCACCTGGCTGGCCATCTGCCTTCCCCATCCATATGCTAATATTTATATTAATCTGCTGTTCTAAAAAGATAGATCAGTTAAGTTTTCCTATTTGGCACAATTTACTCAACACATTTCTGGTGAAAACCTCACATCTTAGATGCTGCAGAGACTATAAAAATAATTAAGCAAAACCAAACAACCCCATTTTCAAGGAACCACCAAACAAAGAAAGGGGACAGGAGGTTTTTTGTGATTTTGTTTAATCCAGACCACTGCTACCTCTTATTATGACTAATTAAAAACTGAGATGTAATAGAAAAAAAAAACTCTAAATGTCTTAATGGGGAACCAGCAGACATGGAATCTAGTTCTCGCTTAGCTTTTAATTAGCTGTATGACCTTGGGCGGGTCATTTAATCACACTGGATCCCCTTTTTTTTTCATCTCTAAATGAGAGGTTTGGAAGGGAAGTAATTTGAAAGCTCCCTTCGAAGTCTCAAATCCCCATTTATGATTACAAAACTTTTATGTGAACTAAGCAATCATCTAATTTATTCCAGATTATGGCAAAATTAACTTATAATTAACCGATGTTCCCCTCACTTTAATTCAGAATACTGAATAAAATTGAAATTACAAATTAAAATCAAGATGAAACAAAGCCTTTAGTGTTGGCGATGTTGGCAAGAAAGTCAGTAAAGTTCAAGTGACTCTTATATATTCTTTTTGTTTAACTTTTGCCTAATCCATAGTTGTTGGATGGGGAAACTCTGCTGTCTCATGTCTTTTCATTCTGATTTAAAGTATAAAGCTGAGCACACACACAAATCTTATTTAAGGATGAAGGAAGGTACAAGAAGGTATTTTGACCCAGGGCTCACAATTCATCTACTCTTTGCACCAAATAAGAGTTTCCTCTTTCAGGCTGTGGTTAGTCCTGATATTTCTGTGGTGTGTTGGGAAGGCTTGGTACATATGCACATACAACTTAGTCACAGATCATACTCAGAACCCCTAGCAGCTAAACTGTACATAGGTGGTCTCGATCCTCAGGACCCGGATTTGACAGGGTACAGTATAGAAGAACTCACATTCTAAGTGTCCTCAAGGTTTTTTTGAAAAAATATATTTTAGCATATCTTTGCTTTCCTTTGATTCCTTTGAGGTTTAAGAGTGGTCACTGGCAGAATTACACAAATAGAGTGTTCACAGCTCAGCAGTCCTTGGATCCACATTTGGAGCTCTACGTGGGTGGCACAGGAGTACATGCCAATAAGAAGCCAGGACAGATCTGTTAACAGAAATTAAATGACTCAGGATAGAGCCCTGAAAGCTCCCATTAAAAGGCATGAAAGACTTAAAAATTGTAATAGTAGAAAAAAATGTTGATTTAAAAATTACTAGTAGTTTGAGTGTATTAATGTTTTCAAAAACATGTCACTTTTCATATGTTCTCAAATTATTTAATGCCTCTAAAGTTATAAGTCAAGGTAGCCTTTAGACTCGAGTTTTGCTTCATGTTAGAATTTTAAAAATTGAAGGGAGCCTACATAAGCCACAAACAGAATATGTTTGTGTTCCTACTCTGGCAAAAATTGTGATGACAAATTGGAAGATAAGGAAAATATCACTTAAAACGTAGCCTATGAAATACCACTTACGCTTCTCAATTTATACCTTCCTATGGGATATTATCAGTTTTGATGAAACCAAATCAATTTCACTAAACTCAACATAACTATTTAATTAAATTTCCAGAATCCTAATTGGGGAAGTTGAATGATCTATGTCCATTCTTCTGTTCTTTGAAAATATTAAGCTTTACTATTAATAAATATCCTGCTCAAGGTTTTCATTCAAAATTCACAATTCATATTGCACATATGTAAAAGCATATACTTTTTTTGAACAAACTGCTTTCAATTTTAGTCTTCAGGGTAGCAGCTATTTCAGATTCTGCTTCTGTTTGGTTAGAGGTAGGGTAAATAACTGCATAGACAGTAAAATGATTTTCAGTATTTTCCTTACTGTTGAACATTGGAAGTAACCTAGGTTAAGAACTGTCCCCGCAGTTGCTTCCCACCTGGTTGTTAGGCCACCCATGCTGAGCAGCCACAGAGCCCAGTTTCTATACCAAGGCAATATTTTCCTTCAGCAGTCGCCATACTGTACTAGAATTGGCATTAAATGAGGACCTCAGACATGGCTTTCCTGGGACATAGTTATGTGTTCTTCCCTGCTTTATTGCCAGATGATTATTCTCAGGGAAAATCTATTTCCAAAGGGATTATAAGAGACTTGCTGGCTGCCAAAGGAGGGATTTTGAAAACAGCTGTGGTGCTGGAAGAAATGATCCTGACCACATGTGTTCCCTGAGATTGCACGGAGAGCAAAGCTCATAAAAAGAAGCCTTTTGGAGAGAGAAGATCTTCTATCCTGTTTCTCCTTTTGAAAAGTGACAGGTATTGGCCCTGTGGAGATACATAACAGAGATTTAGGATGGAAAGTAGCATTCTCCACAAGTCTTGGAGAGGCCAGTTGCTCTGCATCTGTAATTCAACAAGTCAGAGGATAACTGAGATGTTTTGGAGTCTATATGGGATCTGCTAGGGTTGTGCTCAAATAGGTCAGTTAGTGACTTACTATCCATTTCACGAAGCTTCAGGTCTCACAAGACCTTTATGAAAAAGGGCAGGCATGAGGAAGTTAAGGCACGGGTTATGTTTACCAAATACCTTCCTTGGGACGATTGTTCCCACTGTGTCCTTTTGACTGCCCAGCCTCTCTAAGAGCCTCATAGGAAAAAAGGATCAGTTCTTTTAACTTTGTAGATATAGAGTCTGAAAAAATCAAGTGAATTGCTTAATGTCATCCTTTGTGATCAAGTTGAACCAGTGGATAATGAATAAGACTCTTCATTCCAAACCCTGTGTCTTTAGAGTAAAAATCTCACTCAGTGAGACCTCTGTCAGAAATACCCCTCTTCTGGTGCACTCACATCTTGCTGGTGGGACTGCAAATTAGTGCAGCCACTCTGGAGAGCAATGTGGAGGTTCATCAAAAACCTAGGGATGGAACCACCATTTGACCTGGTTATACCACTCCTTAGTACATATCCAAAGGAGCTAAACTCAGCTTGCTACAGTGACACAGCCACATCAATGTTTATAGCAGCTCAATTCACAATAGCTAAGCTATGGAAACAACCTAGGCACCCTCCAACAGATGAATGGATAAAGAAAATGTGGTATATACACACAGGAATATTACTCAGCCAAAAAAAGAATAACTTTATAACATCTGCCAGTTAAATGTATGGAACTGGAGACTATCATTCTAAGTGAAATAAGCCAATCCAAGAAACCAAAGATTCAATGTTCTCTCTGATACGTGGATGCTAACACACAACAAGGGGGAGGGGCAAGGGGAAGAACAGAAGTTCTTCTGGAACTTCTTCAGTGGAGTTCAGTGGAGTAGACAAAGGGGAATGAAAGGAGGGGCGGGGGACAGGAATAGGAAAGGTAGTGGAATGAATGGGACATAACTTTCCCATAATCACATATGAATATACCACAGTGAATCTCCACATCATGTACAACCACAAGACTGGGATCCTAATTAGAATAAGATGTACTCCATGTTTGTATAAATGTCAGAATGTATGCTACTGTCATGTGTAACTAAAAAGAACAAAAAATTTAAAAAAGAATACCCTTTTTCCTTCATGTTCCAGGCAAAATTGGGTAGTTAGTTCCTTGCTTTTGGTAACTCTTCTGGTTATTTGTGCTGTGCTAAACTACTCTAAAACTTGGTAGCTTAAAATAAAAACAGATCTTTTTTAAGCTTTCATGGTTTTTATGGATTTTTTTGTTTTTGTTTATTGTTTTTGTATCACAAATTTTATTGGGTAAAATATACATTTTGTTTATCTGTTTATTTGTCCACTGATATTTGAGTTACCACCCTATGACTCTTGTGAGTAATGGATGCAATTTAAGAAGGGCTCAGCTAGGCAGCTCTGGCTTTGGCATTTCCCATCTGATTATAGTCAGTGGTTGGAGCTAAAGTAAGTAGGAGGAGCTAGAAGAGCTGGAAGCTGACCAGACATCTTTCTCTTTACACAGGTACAGGACCTTTCTATGTGGATTCTCTGTGGGACTTCCTTTGGGTTTTGTCCAGCAAGTAAACCTCAGGGTGAGAGTTCTTTTTAAGGCGGCATCCTAGCGTTGTGCAGAAATGTTTCAGCAAACGTGGTAGAAGTGTGTCTGAGGCTGGAACCTCAGAGCTATGCAGGTTTGTCTTCCCTGATTGGAATGGTTCTCATTAGAACCCAGATAGTCCCCTCACACTACCATTTTAAACAGACTTTATTTTTTACGGCAGTTTTAGGTTCACAATAAAATGGAGCAGGAAGCACAGAGAGTTCTCATATATACTCTACCCCTACCCATGTTTAGTCTCTTCCCACCCCCAATCAAAATCCTGAACCATAGTGCAAATTTGCTATAATCAATGAACCAATATTGGCACAACTTTATCACTTAAAATCCATAATTTATATTGGGGCTCTCTTGGTGTTGTGCATTCTGTGGGTTTTAAATGTATGATGACATGTGCCCATCACTATTGTACCACACAGAGAGTTTCACTGCCCTAGACATCCTCTGTACCCATTTATGTTTCCTTTCTTCCCCTCCAACTCCTGGCAACTGCTGATTATTATTATTATTATTATTATTATTATTATTATTATTATTATTTTACTATCCCACAGTAAAATTTTGCCTTTTCCAGAATGTCATATAGCTGGAATTGTACAGAACTTAGGCATTTCAGATTGGTTTCTTTCACTTAGAAATATGCATTTAAGTTTTTTACATTTCTTTCCATTGTATAATAGCTCATTTCTTTTTTTTTTTTTTTTTTTT
>JAJEJO010005665.1:37850-100987 GCA_020662805.1 Glaucomys volans | reverse complement strand
CTCCTGCCTCAGCCTCCTGAGTCGCTGGGATTACAGGTGTGCACCACTGCGCCTGGCTTCATTTCTTTTTATTTAAGCATTAAAACCAAGTATATCTGTCTGACAATATATAAGATGTCATAATTACTTTAAATTATGTTTCTAAGTGGAAAAATAAAGGATGAATGATAGGCAATTTGCAAAAACTGAAAATGGATGACAATGTATAGCAAATGTTGCTTGACCACATCAACCAAAACAATATCAATACACAGTAGTTGCTATTTTGTTCACGTGTCAAGGGGATAACTCATTTCCTTTTAAATGATATTCCATTGTTTGGATACAGCACAGTTTATTTATCCATTTATCTACTGAAGCACATACGGGTTGCATCTAAGGTTTGGCAATTATAAATAAAATTTATAAACATGCATGTGCATTTTTTAAAAATTTTATTTTATTTGTTATTTTTAGATATATATGTGCATATTTTTGTATGGAAATGAGTGTTGAACTAATTTGGGTAAATACCAAGTGTGTAGTTGTTGGATCATGTAATAAGAATATATTTAATTTTATAAGAAACTACCATACTGTCTTCCAAAGTGACTATACCATTTTGCATTTCCACTTACAATGAATGAGATTTTCTATTGTTCCATATTCTTGCCCACAGTAGGTGTTGACAGTGTTCTGGATTTTGGCCATTCTAAATTGATATGAAGTGATATATCTCATTGTTATTTTAATTTGCATGTCCTTAATGACAGATGATATGGATCATCTTTTCATGTACTTAATTGACATCTCTATGTCTAGCCCTTCTGGCAATTCTAAAATTTGTTTTAAATTTATTTTATTTTTGTTGTTTTAAGAGGTCTTTAAATATTTTGGATAACAATCCTTTATCACATACGTCTTTTGCAATTATTTTTTCCTTCTCTTGTGGTTTGTCTTCTCATTCTCTTGATAGTGTCTTTTCCAGAACAGATGTTTTAAATTTTAATGAAGTTCAGTTTATCAATTGTCTCTTTCAAAGATCATGCCTTTTGTTTTGTGGCCCAGGTTTTAGGCATAGTATATTTTTGGAGAACATGTCATATTGCAGACCAGTGAACAAAAATTGATGCTGGTAAAGGGATGATGTTGATGAAGTTGCTATGATTTTCTTGCTCTCCTCTTCTCACCTGAGCTACTAAAACCACATCCAGTGTGGGTATCACTGGAGAAAACCCAGAATATAGAAAGGGTCTGGTCGAGAGCCCAAAGGAGGAAGGAGCTGGAAAGCTGACCAGCTCCAGATACAGAAGAAAAAAACATTTTTTCTTAGAGGTATTTCTATGAAAACACTTTGTTATTGTTAGGGTTGATTAAAAAATAATCAACAAACACACATTTATGGAGCACTTAACATGTACAAAGCTTTGCCTTGCAATCTCTGAGAGATTAAAAAAATATGAAATGATCCATGTTTTCAAAAAGCACAAAGTCAACTAGGGTAGACTCAGTTGTGAAAAGTTAAAGAGCAATGAGATCACAAAGGGATGACTTAACATTTAATTACCCATTATTGCTCTGCAATATGAGAGGGCCTTATGTCCATTACTTACTGAAGGTCTCTATTAGATGAAGTGTCTCATGCAAAAGATCAAAAAGCCAAGGCAATAGTACTGAATAGTAAGGAGTTATAAGAGCATGTAGACTAAGGATTGATAACCCCAGTCAGTCCAAACCATCTACTTCTATATACTCCCTATTCATGGTCCAATGAGTTCTACAGAGGGTACAATGGAGTTCAAAGATGGAGGCCATGTTGAGGTTGAAATCCTCTCACGAAATTTCTTGATGAATTGAATGCCACCTGTCACTAGAGGATAGATAAAGTGGAGAAAAGATAGTAGGGCTTAATAGCAAAAGTGGAAAAAAAAAAGAGATCCCTCCTGGGACTAGTTATGCCACATAACTGAACTAAAAGTTTTTGTAGGAATAGGAGGAAAAAGGGCTGGGATCAAATCATAAAGGTTTGATTTGAATGCCCAGCAAGAGACTTTCTGAATGTGCGGCCTATTGTGGAAAGGACAGGGTGGGCCTGGATGCAGATGTTTTTAAATAACATGCTATACCTAGACAATGAAGAAACACCACTTCACAACATTAGAATTTAAATGTTAGATGGAGGTTGCTAATCACAGTGGTTTCTTCTAGAACCTGGGGCATCCACAAAAGTTCCATTTTAAGATCTGTAGTTAACTGGCTAAGCATTTTTATAGACTTTGGGCTTTTGAACGTTTGATCAGTTTTTGTTTATTCTATCTGATGAGGCTGGTCCCACACAGCTTTCCTTGGGTCTTCTTAAACACAGTGTCTTCAGAAGGGAAAGAGCCATTGCTCATTGCCACCTCCCCAGGCCTGTCCCTGCCTCAGAGGAGTTGTGAGCACTGCTCTACTAGTACCAGTTCTGGGAACAAAGTTCTGAAAAAATGGACACAAAACTTATACATTTATGTTTTTATGGATGAAGGTGCTTGCCCCTAAGTCATTAGGTGACAATTCTTTCACTGAAGATCCAAACAAACTGATAAAAGTGCCTATTTAGAGCTGGGTGCATGCCTATAACCCCAGTAACTTGGGAGGCTGAGGCAGAAGGATTACAAGGTTGAGGCTAGCCTGAGAAACTTAGTGAGTCTCTGACTCAAAATACGTTGGAGGTGGGCAGAAAGGGCTGGGAATGTAGCACACTTACCTAGCATATGCAAGGCCCTGGATTCAATCTCCAGTACCATAAAAATAAATACATAAATAAACAGAAATCTTGCTAGCCAGAGTAATTCTACTTTTTGTTAGATTAAGGAAGATAAAGAGTAATTTATTAGAGGAGCAGGGGTATCTTGGAACCTGCATTTCCAGCACCCTTCCTTAGGTCAATAGAGAGCATTTAGTGAGATACTTGTTTGATAAAAACACGTTATGCATGTGTAGCAGAACATTCCCAAGGCCAAGCACAATGCTTGCTACAGAGGAGGTTCTTACTAAATTGTGTTGAGTGATTGAACTAAGTAATCTATATGAAGTAGTTCTAAAGCAAATGCCAACAAGAAAAATCATTAATATACTTCTGCTTATAATCTAGTCTTTTCATTTGTTTGAAAAAACTAAGAAATATTGTAAAGGGTGAGGGTAAAAAGAAAAGTATAAAGAAAACATAAAAAAATCCATCCAATTTCACTTTCCAGTGAACATTTAGGTGTATTCCAATCTTTCTATTTCTGTCTTAGTTTATACATGAATTTCAATGTATTTACACTAAGTACATAACCTGCAGAACAGAAGCATAAATTAAAGAATACTACATGGATTTTGTAAGTTTTCTTCTGTGCTATATAAATAGAGAGATGTAAATATATAACTCTATCTTATGTGATTATGAGCTTAATTACATACTTTGGGAGGTGGTGGTCCTGACTCACATGCTTCATTTATGCATATGCTCCTTTTGCTCTCATTTGAGCAGCATGCTATTGAGACCTCATCAATACTAAACTAAAACAACATTAGCAAAAAAAAAAAATCCAAAAAGGTAGATGAAAACACAAAGTTCTGAAACTATTTGGCTTCCGTACTTATGCAACCATATAGCAGTGTTTACACTTACACTTACAACCCTAGCTTTCTTCTCCTCCTTTAACAGAAGGAAAAGAAAAGTTAAGGTCTTATATGTTGCCTCTTGTTGGTTATTTTGCTAGCACTGGATTTCAGCAGCCACTGAACTTGGCTTGTAGAGGAACCTCCAGTCCAGAGATCTATGGTGAAGATAGCACTTGAGCCAGCAAAATATCTTAATACACTGGCATCGTATAATTGGACACCATCCTTGTTTTCCATAAGCCTTGGAAAGCTGTCCACACACTCAGAGAAGTTGTTTGGATACCCCCCACACCCTGTCAATGTTAGGTAAAATAATGGGCTTTTCTTCAACATGATATTAGGGGATTTGTATGAAGGGCTTCTATTGTGCAGTTTCGATGTTTTCCCCTTCTGTTTATTCTACTTTCCTATCTAGCTGCACAGGAGGTACAGTTAGGAGGAGAGGGGGAGGCTGGTATGTGCTCTGTCAACCCTTCACCACAAACCCAGCTGCCAAAGCTGAAGCAGCCACACAGAGAGCTAAGGAAACTTAAAAAACTTAATTAAGGGGAAAAAAGCAAACAAAATAATACTATAGTGGATTTACTTAGTGCTGTAAGCTTGCCAGGGAAACCACAGAGTCTGCATTTATATGTTTCTTATATAAGACATATCTAATTAAAACAGGAGACGGGACAAGCAGCTTTCTTCTAAGTTCATTTAAATACATGTTTATGTTGTGTTTAAATTCCCTGTGGAGTAATGTAATGATGATCCAAAGGCATAAAAGCAATATGATTAGGCAGCTGTAGACCCTTCACGAATACTGTGAGCCTTGGGTACTTAAGATGCAATCACCCTGCCATACCCAATACAAAAGCTATCTCCCCAGGTTGGGCAAACCCCCAGATCTGAAGACCAAGCTTCCAAGTCTGGGCGGATTTTCACCTTCGCAAATTCTTTTCTCTACCGCCTTAGTGTTTTAGTTAAAAGAATATTCTTGAGCTTTATTTTTGCTCCTCTCTTCAATGATTTTAAATGGAACTTCAATGGGAGAAATTTTAATTACTTAAAAATCACATAAAATCTCCACATTATGTACATATGAATAATATGAGGGTGAAGTTAGGGGAAACCACCCGTCCCTCTCTTAGTTTGTGATGTGGGTTATGTTTTAGGACTGTCCTTATTAAAAAGTGACCTATAGTCTGCAGCATCAGCATCCCCCAGGAGCTGGTTAAAAATGTAGGATCTCAGGCCCCTTCCTGGACTAACTGAAGCTGCACCTGCATTTTAACAAGATAATCAGACGACTAGTGAGCAAATTAAAGCCACAGTTTAGGATAAAGGCGTTCTGAACAAATCATTCTTCCGTCAGGCCCATCTTAAGATACTATGATATCTAAAGATATTCCAATAGGAGCACTATGGGAATCATTCCGTATGCTCAGGTTAGATTTTTTTCCTTAGGAATCTTGAGTTCCATTTAGAATCTGATAGGCACCTTAGGAGATTGCTAAGTAGAATAAAAAGAATCACAGCATAAATTATTAAACTGCTGCTATATGTCTGAATTTACCTTATAATGGTTATGGACTATGACTAGGTATCTTCAAAAGTGAGTTAATTTTATATTCATGTACATATTTAAATTGGGTACTGATGAACAAAAATTTTCTTTAATAACATGTACTTTTACATGGCAACATAGATTCTCTGCAGAAAGTTCATTCTGGCAGAATAATTGAAAGGGCTAAATTCCATCACATATCCATAAAGAAAAACTGCACCTGTCTTATAATTTTTCTTTGTCAACATAGATCCTACTTGACCTAACTTTGAAATGTATGTTCCACCACTGGCTGCCTATATTATGACATTCTTATGTTTTAAAACAATCTCATCTGATTAAGAACTTTATTGTACTATCCACAATTGCATTTGGAATCCAACTAAATAAAATAATTAAAGTGATAAAAATTTTTGTGATTTTTTTCTAAAATTCAAAGACTAATTCTAAGAACTATGTGCTAATATGTTTGTGAAAAAATATCATAACCATGCATTGCCAGAGCCTCATTTATAGAGGAAGAACAGATACTTACTTGTTTACTCTTAGTGCAGTCCTGCAAATAATTTTTAAGAAGTTAGTATTTAAAAATAACGTGGTTTCTAGGACTATTCAGGCCCTACTCTTCATAAGTAATCTCCTTGTCATCTTGTCTATAGAATCATACAGAAAGACTAAACACCATTTTTTCACTTGTCAGTCACATTTAGTCTCATTGAGCATGAGTTATAGTAAAAATTTTTATTTTTACAGACTACATTTTTATTCATTATACACAAATGGGGTACAACTTTTCATTTCTATGGTTGTACACAATGTAGATTCACACCATTCATGTAATCATACATGTACATAGGGTAATAATGTCTGTCTCAGTCCACTATCTTTCCTTCCCCACACCATTCCACTCCATTTTCCTCTACACAATCCAAAGTTTCTCCATTCTTCTCTTGCTCCCACCACCTCCCTTTTGTTATGTATCATCACACATTTATCAGAGAAAATATTCAGCTTTGTTTTTTGGGGCTTCACTTATTTCACTTAGCATGATATTCTCCAACTCCATCCATTTACCGGCAAATGCCATAATTTTATTCTTCCTTATGGCTGAGTAATATTCCATTGTGTATATATACCACAGTTTCTTTATCCATTCATCAACTGAAGGGCATCTAGGTTGGTTCCACAATCTAGCTATTGTGAACTGAGCAGCTATGAACATTGGTGTGGCTGCATCCCTATACTTTGCTGATTTTAAATCCTTTGAGTATAAACTGAGGAGTGAGATAGCTGGGTCAAATGGTGGCTCCATTCCAAGTTTTCTGAGGAATTTCCATACTGCTTTCCAGAGTGACCGCACCAATTTTCAACTCCACCAGCAATGTATGAGTGTGCCTTTTCCCCCACAACCATGCCAATACTTACTATTGCTTGTGTTCTTAATAATAGCCAATTTAATTGGAGCTAGATGAAATCTTAGGGTGATTTTAATTTGCATTTCTCTAATTACTAGACATGATGAGCACTTTTTCATATATTTGCTGGTCACCTGTATATCTTCTGTGAAGTGTCTGCCCAGTTCCTAGCCCATTTATTGGTTGGGTTCTTAGCATTTTTGTTGGGAAGTTTTGTAAGTTCTTTATAAATTTTGGAGATTAGTGCTCTGTCTGAAGTTGTGTGGAGAAGATTCTCTCCCACTCTGTAGGCTTTCTTTTCACATTACTGATTGTTTCCTTTGCTGAGAAAAAGCTTTTTAGTTTGAATCCATCCCATTTATGATTCTTGATTTTATTTCTTGCCCTCTGGGGGTCTTGTTAAGCAAGTCTGGTCCTAAGCCAACATGGTAAAGACTTTTCTTCTATTTGGTGAAGGGTCTCAGGTCTAATTCCTAGATCCTTGATTTTGAGTTGAGTTTTGTACAGGGTGAGAGATAGGGGTTTAATTTCATTTTACTACGTATGGATTTCCAGTTTTGCCAATACCATTTGTTGAAGAGGATATCTTTTCTCCATTGTATGTTTTTGGCACCTTTGTCTAGTATGAGGTAACTGTACTTATGTGGGTTTGTCTCTGTGTCTTCTATTCTGTACCATTGGTCTACCTGTCTATTTTGGTGCCAATACCATGCCATTTTTGTTACTTTTGCTCTGTGGTCGAGTTTAGGTTCCGGTATTGAGATACCTCCTGCATCACTCTTCTTGCCCAGGAATGCTTTGGCTATTCTGGGTCTTTTGTTCTTCCAGATGAATTTCATGATGCTTTCTTTATTTCTATGAGGAACGTCATTGGAATTTTAATTGTAATTGGGTTAAAATATGCATAGTGCCTTTGGAAGTATGAGCATTTTGATAATATTAATTCTGCCTATTCAAGAACAGGGGAGATCTTTCCATCTTCTAAGGTTTTCTATAATTTCTTTCTTTAGTGTTCTGTAGTTTTCATTGTAGAGGTCTTTCACCTCTTTTGTTAGATTGATTCCCAAGTATTTTATTTTTTTGAGGCTATTGTGAATGGAGTAGTTTTCCTAATTTGTTTCAGAGGATTCATCACTTATGAATAGAAATGCATTAGATTTATGAGTGTTGATTTTATATCTTGCTATTTTGCTAAATTCATTTATTAGTTCTAGAAGTTTTCTGGTGGAGTTTTCTAGATCCTCTAAATATAGAATCATATCATTGGCAAATAGTGACAGCTTGAGTTCTTCTTTTCCTATTCATATCCCTTTAATTTCTTTAGTCTGTCTAATTGCTCTGGCTAGAGTTTCAAGGATGATGTTGAATAGAAGCGGTGAAAGAGGGAATCACTGCCTTGTTCCAGTTTTTAGAGGGAATGCTTTCAGTTTTTCTCTATTTAGAATGATGTTGGCCGTGGGCTTAGCATAGATAGCTTTTATAATGTTGAGGTATGTTCCTACTATCCCTATTTTTTCTAGTATTTTGAACATGAAGGGGTGTTGTATTTTGTTGAACTTTCTCTGCATCTTGATACTTTCTCTGTGTCTACTGAAATAATCATATGATTATTAACTTTAAGTCTATTGATATGATGAATTACATCTATTGATTTCTGGATGTTGAACCAACCTTGCATCCCCAGGATGAACTCCACTTGGTCATGGTGCACTGTTTTGCTTAATATGATTTTGTATGCAATTTGCCAGAATTTTTGCGTCTATGTTCATCAGAGATATTGGTCTAAAGTTTTCTTTCCTGGATGTGTCTTTGTCTGGTTTTGGTATCACAGTGATACTACCTTCATTGAATGAGTTTGGAAGGGTTCTCTCCTTTCCTATTTCATAGAATACTTTGAGGAGTATTGGTATAAGTTCTTTGAAGTTCTTGTAGAACTCAACTGAGAATCCATCTGGTCCCCGGCTTTTCTTGGTTGGTATGCTCTTGATGGCTTCTTCTATTTCATTGCTTGAAATTGATCTGTTTAAATTGTGTATGTCTTCCTGATTCAGTCTGCGAGGATCACATGTCTCTAGAAATTTGCTGTTGTCTTCAAGATTTTCTTTTTTGTTGGAGTATAGATTTTCAAAGTAGCTTCTAATTATGTTATGTATTTCAATGGAGTCCATCATGATATTTCCTTTTTCATTACAAACTTTAGTAATTTGAGTTTTCTCTCTCCTTTTCTTTGTTAGTGTGGCTAAAGGTTTATCTATTTTGTTTATTTTTATAAAGAACCGACTTTTTGTTTTGTTGATTTTTTGAATTGTTTCTTTTGTTTCAATTTCATTTATTTCAACTCTGATTTTAATTTTTTCCTGTCTTCTACTACTTTTGATGTTGTTCTGTTCTTCTTTTACTATGGCTTTGAGATGTAATTTTAGGTCATTTAGTTGTTAACTTTTTATTCTTTTCTTGAATGTGCTCCAAATGCTCTGTGCACCTTATCTCCTCCCACAGTCTGGCGGCTGAGCACACCCTCAGTTAGTGAGTGCAAATACCTTATAAGATAGTTAGCTCAACTCTGTGATTGGGAGAAGACACATGAACTTGAGCAGTTTAGGATATTGCCCTCAGGAAAGCAAGAAGGAGACTCTAAGTACTGGCCTGTGTTTGCAAGATCAAGAGAAGACATACAATCTTAAGAATTCTCCCCAGAAGGGACAAGAGGTGTGGAGCAGGTACATGCATAGTAAAGGTGTTAGAGAGCCTTAGAATTCTTAGGCTGTTAGGTGAAAGCATTTCTGTCCAAAGCCAGTTAATAAGAACTGGTGTGGATGACACTTCTTCAAATATAAAGACAGCAATATTAGACTTTAAGGAACCTGAAAAGTCAAGGAAACATTACACCCTAAAAAGAACACAACGATATTCCAGGAATTGACTCCAAAGAAATGGAGATAGACACATTATCTAACAAAGAATTCAAAATAATTGTTTAATAAAGGATTCTCAGGTATCTACAAGAGAACATGGATAGATCACACAATGAAATTTGAAAAACAACACATGAACAAAATGAAAAGTATGAAAAAGAGATAGATATGATAAAAAAGAATCAAACCGAAGTTCCAAAGCTAAAGAATATGATGAATGAAATGAAAATGCAATAGAGAGCATCAACAGAAATTTGATCAAGCAGAAGAGTCTTTGAAATTAAAGACAAGTCTTTAGAAATACCCAGAGAGAAAAAAATAATAATGAAAATGAAAGAAGAAAGCCTATAGGAGTTATGGGATACTGTTAAGACAGCAAATATTTGTTTTATGGGAATTCCAAAGGAGAACAGAGAAAGCAAGGGGCAGAAAACTGATTTAGAAAAATAAGGGCTGCAACTTCCCAATAAGGGCTGTAAAGAGAGATACAGGCATGCAGGTATATGACTTTCAAAAATTTGTAATTCAATTCAACCCAGGGAAACCTTTACCAAGACATATTATAATTAAACTGTCAAAAATCAAAGACAAAGAATTTTGAAAGTAGTTAGAGCAAAGAGATTTATTGCATACCAGGCAATAAGGTCATCAATGCGATTTCTCAGTAGATACTGCTGTCTAGGAAATTAGGATGATATATTCAAATGCTGGGGGGAAAGTAAATTGCTAACCAGGAACACTTTATCAAGAAAAGCTGTCCTTCAGAAATGACTTGAAATAAAATCTTTCCCAGAAAGAAAAGTGGAGGGAGCTCATCACTACTAGGCCTGCCTTGCAAGAAATGCTAAAGGGAGTTCTTTAAACTGAAAGAATGTTAATTAATAACATGAAAACTTATGAAAGTGTAAAATTTAATGGGAAAGGTAAGCATGTAGTCAAATTTAGAATACTCAACACTAGAAATAGGGTATATAAGTTACTTTTAACTCTTATAAAGATTGTAAGATAAAAATATTGAAAATAAATATAACTAGAGTAATTTATTATTAGTCATACAATATAAAAAGATGTAAATTGTGTCCTCAAAAACACAAAATATGGGAGTATAAAATTGTAATTTTTTTATATTCAATCAAGATGAAGTTGCTGTTGACTTAAAAATAAACCATTGTTATGGTTTGGATGTGAAGTGTACCCAAATCTCATGTGTGAGATAATGAAAAAGATTTGGAGAGAAATGATTGGGTTATAGCCTTAACCCAATCAGTGCATTAATTCCTGATGGGTAACTGGAGGCAGGTGGGATGTGCTGCAGGAAGTGGCTCATGGTGGGCGTGGCTGTGGGGTATATATTTGGTATCCAGAGAGTGTAGTCTCTCTTTCTCAGCTTCCTGTTCAGGATGTGAACTGCTTCCCTTCACCACACTCTTCCGCCATGATGTTCTGTCTCACCTTAAACCCCGAGGAATGGAGCTGTCCTTCTATGGACTGAGCCCTCTGAAACTGTAGCTCTCAAATAAACTTTTCTTCCCTAAAATTGTTCTGGTCAGATCTTATAGTTACAGCAGCGAAAAAGTTGACTGAAACAACCATTATAACTATAACATGTTTTATATAACCTTAGGGTAACTATAAGCAAAAACTTATAGCAGATACACAAAGATGAGGAGAAAAAAAGCAGTGCGTACTACCATAAAAATAATCAACTCACAAAGGTAGACAGCAAGAGAAAAAAAAGAAGGTTCTGCAGAACAGCTAGAAAATAACAAAATGGCAATAGTAAGCCCTTGTCTACCAATAATTACCTTGCATTAAATGACTTAAGTTCCCCAACAAAAAGACAGAGTATATGAGTAGAAAAAACCATAAGAACCAACTAACTAGCTGCCTACAAAAGGCACTTCAGCTTTAAGTATGCACATAGGCAGAGAGGTGAAGGAATGGCAAGACATTCTAGACTAATAGGAACAAAAGCGAAAAGGGGCAGATATACATGCAATCAGATAAAACAGACTTCAAGAGAAACACTATAAAAATCAAAAAAGATGATCATATCATAAAAGTGACAAGTCATCAAGAGGATATAATGTTTATAAATATATATGCACCAAACATAAGAGCACCTAAATATATAAAGCAAATATTAACCAAAGGGAGAAAAATACAGTGATACAATAATAGTAGGAGACTTTAATACCTCACTTTCAGAGATAAATAGATCATTCAATAAAGATTTTTTTTTGCAGTATCAGGAATTGAGCCCAGGGGCACTCTACCACTGAGCTATAAATTCCAATCCCTTTTATGTTTTTTTGAGACAGGGTCTCACTAGTTGCTAAGGCTGGCCTTGAACTTGAGATTCTCATGCCTCATTCTCACAAGTAGCTGGGATTACAGACACACACCATTCCACCCTACCAGAATATTGGTTTTGAACAATATTGTAAAACAAATGGACATACTAGACATAATGGAGCATTCTATTCAGCAACAATAGAATACATATTAGTTGCAAGCACACATAGAACATTGTACAAGATAGATTATATACTAGGCCACAAAACAAGACTAACAAATTTAGGAAGACTGAAATCATATCAGAAATCTTTTCCAACCACAATTTTTGAAACTTAAAAATCAGTAACAGAAGGAAAATTGGAAAATTCACAAATATGTGGAATTACAAAAACACACTTCTGAACAGCCAATGGGTAAAATAAGAAATTTAAAGGAAAACTAAAAAATATCGTCATACAAATAAAGTTAGAAACAACATATCAAAACTTACGAGTAGTAAGCCTCCAGCATGCTTGGGTCTGCAGTGACACTATTGCATTCCTACAGTGCTTGCCAGAACAGTTTGAAATGGTTTGAGGCCTTGCCCTGCCCTATCCAGAGCAAGCTTATAGAAAGAAAGAAAGAAAGAAAGAAAGAAAGAAAGAAAGAAAGAAAGAAAGAGAAAGAGAGAGAGAGAAAGAAAGAAAGAAAGAAAGAAAGAAAGAAAGAAAGAAAGAAAGAAAGAAAGAAAGAAAGAAAGAGAGAAAGAGGGGAAGGAAGGCAGGCAGGCAGGCAGGCAGACTGGCCTCTTATACCACACACAAAAATCAACTTAAAATAGATTGAAGACTTAAGCATGAGACCTGGAAGCATAACAGTTCTAGAAGGAAACACAGGAAAAGCTTCACGACATTGGTCTTGACAATGATTTTTTTTGGATATGACATTAAAAGCATAGGCAACAAAACCAAAAATAAACAAATAGGACTACATGAAAACTAAAAAATTCCCACACAGCAAAGGGAACAATCAACAACGAATAGGTGACCTTCAAAATGGGGAGAAATATTTGCAAATCTTGTATCATATAAGAGGTTATTATATGCACACTACATAAGGAACTCATATAATTCAGCAGTAAACCACAGTAAAAGCAGGGAGGGGAAGAAAAGTTCAGTTGATTAGACAACAGGGAACAAAAGGAGGGGAGCAGGGATAGGAATAGGAAAGATGGTAGAATAAATCTAACATAATTTTCCTATGTACACTTATGAAAATACCTAAATGAATCCCACAACTGTGCCCACCCACAAGAATGGGGTCTTAATTAGAATAAGATATATTTCATGCTTGTATAATTTTATCAAAAAGGATTCTACTGTCATGTATAACTAAGAAAAACCAATATAAAAAAAGAAAAGTATGGTTAAATATCCACTAGAGTAATTTGCTTCTGGGGAAGAAAAACTTGCGTGGGAAAGAACACAGACAGTTTTCTTGGGATGATGTAAATATTCTATGCTTAAAATCAGTGAAGGTTTTTATGAGTGTATTTGTCAAAACTGTACAGTTAATATTTGTGACATTCAATACAGGTATACATGATCTCACCAACAAATAAATATGTAAAGAGTGGAACTGGTCTAGGTTCGGAATGGGTAGAAACATGGAAGAAATAAAAATTGCATGTAATAAGCAGATGTTGAATCTGGATAACTGGTATATTGTAATATTCACTTTTTATATACATTTACATTTATGTAATAAAAAATTTGTGTAAAAAACTCAGCCAAGTAAAAAATAGGCAAAGGACCTAAATGTATATTTTTCCAAAGAAAACAAGCTGTTCAATATCAAAACCATAATGTTAGAATGACCTTTTAATGTTATTAAAAAGGCGAATGACAAGAATTATTGGCAAGGATGTGGAAAAAAGGGAACCTTTGTACATCGTTGCTGGGAATGTAAATTCATTCATCCATTATGGAAATAGCATGAAGATGCTTCAAAAATTAAAAAATAGAACTACCATATGCTCCAGATATTTTACTTATGGGTATATGTCATTTAGTCAGCGTTCTGTTACTATGACAAAATATCTGAGAAAATTAACTTACAGGATAACACATATTTTGGCTTACACTTTTAGAAGTTTTAGTCCATGGCCACTTGGCCTGGTGGCTTTTGGGCCTACAGTGAGGCAGTCTATTGTGGTGGAAGAAAGCTGCTTACCTCTTGGTAACCAGGAAACAGAAGAAAGAGGAAGGGCCAGGGACCAAACATATCTTCAAAAGTTTACCCCAGGGACCTTCCTCCCACCTCCCAAAGTTCGCACCACCTCCTAATACCACCTCATATTGGCAACTGCGCCTTTCACATATGATCTTTGAGGGACATTTCAGATCCAAGCCATAGCAATATACAGAGGATATAAATCACTAACTTGGAGATATAGCTCCACTCCATGTCCATTGCAGTAATATACACAATAGCCAAGATATAAAAATAACCTGTTGACTTTAGCAGATGAAAATATCACATATAATTTTACACATCAATTAATTATTATTATACATAATATGTATATTTTATACATCTATCAATTATATTGTTCAGCCTTAAATTGGAAATTCCTGCCACTTGTGCTAACATGGATGAATCTGGAAGATGTTACGCTAAGTGAAATAAGACAGGTGAAGGAAGACAAATCCTGCACAATCTCACTTTTATGTGGAATCTTCAAGTCAAACTCATAAAAACAAAGAGTAGAAGAATAGTAACCAAAGGTCAGGGTGTGGGGGGAATGTGGAGACATTCATCCAAGGATGCAAACTTTCAGTTATAAGTTCTGAAATTATATGCAACATGGTGATTGCAGTTAATAATAATGTATTGTATACTTGAAATCTGTTGAAAGTAGATATTCAAAATTCTTAACACACAAGTAATTATGGGAAGTGATGGATATTTTAATTTTGTTGCGATAATAATTTCATAATGTACACACATATCAAAACCTCACATTATACACCTTAAGTATATACAATTTTATTTGTAAATTATACCTCAATAAAATGGAAAAATGATCTTAAAAATAAAAAGGATTTAAGTTGTCACAGTCTGATTCTATAAATTAAGTTCCATATATCTATTATTGTTTCAAAGTGAGAATTAATTTAAAAAGCTCATTTCTTAAAACAGAGGGCAGTTTCTACTATCAACTTATATTCTCTCCTTCTTCTCCTCCTCCTCATAATTTATCATCACTTCCTGTGTGCTAGGCATCAAACTAGTGTAAATACTTTTTAGATATTAAAAAATTAAGTTGTATAAGAAGCTTTTGAGGTACGTAATATCATTCTCATTCTAAGAGGAAAAAATAAGGTCCAGAGTTGTTAAGAAGTCAGAGTTTAAAAAGGGGGCTAAATGAAGAAAAGGGAAGCAGTCACAGATGCCACCCAAGTTTCGAATCTAGATAGGTTAAAGAATGGTGGAGGAAAAGGTCTTTGGAGAAAAATCATGAATTTAGTTTGGGTCAGGGGACTCTGATGGAATGACAGAGCATGGAATTTAGACTATTCCAGTGGTTACACAGGAAAGCTGAAACTGTAGAGAGGTCAGAGGTGTGAGAGAGATCTGGAGGTATTCCGGGTTTGATGAAGGCCTCTAAAGTGACTAGGGTGGGCTTGACCAGGTGGGGGCAGCAGAGCATTACCAATTGCTGGAGATGGCTGCCAGGAGAGAGCACCAGAGTCAGCTTAGGAGACATAGGCAGTGGGCCCTGAAGGTGGGATGACCTGCACAGCAGCAATGTGTCCACCATGTGAAGGTTTCTAGAAAGTAAGGAGCTGGTAGGCGTGTCAGCAGATGCAAGTGCCTAGTGACTTTGAAAAAAGTGATTTTAGAAGAGTAGCGATATCAACACTAGATTAAAGGGATTAAATGGGGGAATGGGGAATGGAGATAGGAAAAGTAGGAATGTATATTTTTTAGTCTGCCAATGAAAAGAAGCAGAGTAACAGGATGGTAGTTTAAGGGGAAGGAAGACTAGTGGGGGAGATTTTTTTTTTTAACTTTAAGTATTCTCATGAAAGTTTATGAGGTCAATGGAATAATATAAAGAGAATAATTGAAGATGACAAAGAGAAAGATGCTTCTCAGAATAGTTAGGATATGATCAAGGCTACTAGTGGGTGGAAGTTTTCAGCTGGAGGAGAGCAGGAAGAGAGCAAATACATATAATAGAGATTTTTATGGATCTTTACTAAGGGTACCAACTTTGTATAATTAAGCTGTCTTCTAATAGTCATTAGTTATATGGGAAGTTTAAACAATTCTTTTTCATTACCCATTTTCCCTTACCATTGCATTTCAATAAATGGAAATTTCAGGTACTACATAAAATGTTTAAAGAATTCCTTCCTTCTTACATTGGTCACTTCAGTGCCGTCATGTATCTAAATGTCAAGGTGGGAAATGAGGGACAATTTCTCGTGCCTACTGAGATGAGTATAAACAGTAGCCATGGATGGATCAGACTTGCTCATTTCTTTAGACCTCTAAGCAAGTGACGGTTATTTGGGTCAAAGCTGTATCTTGTCTGAGACTTTTCATTATTCTCCATGATTTAGAATTTGAAATTTGAATGGCTTTAATTCACAACTGAACCACTTGTGTAATCAGATCCAAGTCTTTGAATGCATTGTTTCCTAATCCAATGACATAAAGAAGTTTCCAAATCTTGTACCACCAGCCTCTCCCAGCCCTCAATCCTTCTCACTTTTGTTGTAAAGGAAAATGGTTCAACATTATTTGCAAGTAAGACTTATTTTCCACAGTGTAAGGTAAAAACTAGGATATAACACAAATAACAGTTCAGTATGCTTCATTCAGGTGTTCCCTTTCTCCTTTCAGTTTATTTTTTCTTGTTCAGCATTGCTGTCACTTTTGATCTGAAAATCTCTCTCTGCTTGTTATAAACCTTCTCTAGCTGCCTCTTCCATCTCTATCTTCAGTATGGATATATGTGGTTCTTATATTTTGTGAGTCCTGAAGGGATCCAGTGATGTAGTCTACATACAGTTTTGTTTCTTCTTAAACAAAAATATTTTCAAAGTACTTATTTCAGAGTGGGTATGTGTCCTTTTTTCCTTTACAAAAATAATTGGAGGGGATCTGAGAGAGGTCATGATTAATAAAGCTGGAAGGGACTGAGAATTAACCAATCGTACTTATTTGATATATGACAATATCAAGGCACAGAAGGGTTAAATGATTTGCTAGATAATACACAGGAAAAAGAAACACATGGAGGAAGGATGAAAGACAGACCTGCATAAAGTGTACCAATATGGATTAGTTGCCAAGAATTCAACTCAGTATTTTTTTTTTTTTCAGTTTATGGCTATTTTGACCACAAGAGGAAAACTAAATTGGAAGTTCAGGGAAACAGAAAGTTTTGTCCTCAAAAGTTAGCTCACTGTCCAACCGACTGTAAAGAAAGAAAAAAAATATGATTTTTTTATGATTCTGTCATTTCTCTTGCTGTTTTTGCTTGATTCCTTTTCTCAAGGCCTAACCACATCATGATGTCTTGTATTCTTTCTGGCCCATCAACTCCATTTCTTAGCATTGGTTTTTCAATGCTTTGCAGACCTTTTCTGTTCCCTTTAGACTGAACTAATTCTTTTATTTATCTTTTTATTAATTCATTGGCAGAATGTTTTTCCACATTTTTATGAGAACTTTGGCTCTGAAAGAAGTATTTATTATACATGTACTTTAACCCCAAAGGAAACCAGAAAAAAAGGAAACTGGAACAAGAAATTAATATTCAATTTATGGGGATATTAACAGATGAAATATGGTTAGAAAAAATTTCCTGAAATAAAATAACCACATTGCCTTCAATTCTTGCCATCAGTGTGGTTTGTCACAATACCAAATTAAATCCATTTTTAAAAAATGTCCTGTGTTATTTTAAACAAATATTTTCCTTAAATTTAAGCAGAAGGAAAAACTCCATTCAAGGCAATAAATACTGGAGTGCTTACTATTTGTAAAACACAGTGGTGGGCCCCAGAAGAGGATGCTAAAATAAGTAAGCCTCTGTGGGGTACTTGTCTTTTTTTAAATTTCAAAAGCCTTTGCATAGATAGAAATCTGGGGTCTGTTAGAGAAGCACCCAAGTTTTCACACTCTTGTCTTTTTCCCACCAAGACTATGCAGCACTTGACACCACTGAACATCATCCATTAATTCAACAAGAATTTGCTGTATTCTTAATTATTGGTCTGGTGCAGGTCACTGTTATACGACTACAACAGTGAAAAGAACCACAAAATTCTTGCCCCTGCAGAATTTGTATTGTAGTGGGGAGAAATGGAATATGTAACTAGGTAAAATATCATCTGTAAGTACCATAGAGGAATTATTAAAAACGGGAGGTACTTTGGGAGTTTTTGAACTAGTGATGTTGCAGTTTCAAATAGGTTTCAAACAGGGTTTCTAAGGAGGGTCTCATTGGCAGAGTTCTGGAGCAATAAGCTGAGTGAAATAAAGGTGTTAGCCAAACAAAGACATGTGGCAGAATATTCCACGCAGAGGGAATGGCCAGTGACAAGGCCCTCAGTTCTGAATGTGCCTGGCCTTTTCGAAGACCAACTAATAGCTAGAAGACCGTGTGGCTGGATCTGACCACAGGGAAAGAGCAGAAAAAGTTTAGGACTTTAAGGGGTAGGGAGAGTTTGGATTTTATTCTTATGAAAAGTTACTGGAGTATTTTGTTGGATAGAGTGACATGACCTGATTTGTAATTATGGTGGACCACGAACGAAGTTGGTGGTGTCCAGAAGCAGGAATATAGGTGGGGGAACTACTATAAAGCCCAGTAGAGAGGGAAAATTGAAGTAGAGTATATGGTGAAAACTGGTTGATTTCTGCATATATTTTGTTGGTGAAATTATCAGAATTTGCCGAAGAACTAAAGGTGAGATGGGAAAGAAGGAGGACAAGGAGCTACCAGCTTTGGAAACCAGTTACACTTCCAATATCACCTTTGTAAAAGGTGAAACTTTTTAAACCTCTAGATTCCTGTCACCCCAGATTATTTAGCCAGGATCTCCAGGACCATGGAAACAATACATTTAAAACTCCTCCCAAGATTCTTCCACAGCCAACTTGGGCTAACAAAACCTGCGGGCGCAGGGCTCATTTGTGTTGGTTACACGTTGAGTTCATGCACAGCACTGTGCAGTGCGCTTGGGCTGCTGGTCTAGTGGAGGAAAAGATTAATACTACTTTAACGCAGGAATACTCTAAGATACCTTTAATGGGTTGGGTTAACCATGGAACGGGAAGGCTTTTTGGAATAGCCTGATTTTGACGAATTTTTTCTCAGACCTTTAAGAAGAAGGAAAACACAAAGATGAAAGAAAAAGATGGTGGGGTGGTACGGAGAGAGGTGACAACTTGCACAAGCCAGACTTCTGGTTTCTCTCACCACGCGACACAATCCAGGAGAAAAAGCCCTGAGGCGCAGACGCGACTACGCCTTCACCAGCGAAAGCCCGGCCCATTTTCCGTCAGCAGCAAAGCTCGGGTTTCCGGAAGGACCTGATTCAGGAGCGGACCAAACCGGATAAAGGTCGCGCGCGCCCGCCCGCCTTTCTCCGTCCTCTTTCTGGTTCACCCAGAGACAACTTCTCAGAAGGGCGGGGAACGCACTGACGTTTTGCGCAGGCGCAATTGGTGGTCCACGCGCGGCGCAATGCCTGGGACGCACGTTTCTCGTGTCCGGGCCTTATATAGGAGAATCTTGCAACTACACCGGGTTCTGCCCCCGGACCTCAAATCTCTGGGTGATCAATACGTGAAGGATGAATTTAGGAGACATAAGGCCGTTGGTTCTGACGAGGCTCAGCGTTTCTTGCAGGAATGGGAGGCAAGTGACGCCCCCTTTTCTTCGCCTCAGAGGTTTGGGTTTTCTTTAAGCGGTGCCCGGGTTGTCCCTTTCAGAGTCCTATCCGAGCTGGTGCCCAGTAACCCATACAGATTACGCAGAGGGGCAGTCCGTTTTATTTGAATTGAACTGCGTAAAGTTGTTCACACAACACTTGGTAAAGTCACATCCTGAGTCCCCCAGTTTCTCCCACTGGATCCCGGCTGGAGCAGATCCAGTTATATCAGTGTGTCTAATTCAGTTCAGCCTTTTGGGCCCTTGCAGATACCAGTCGAGAGGGGGAGGTCACAAAATTGAAACACTGTCAAATATTTAGAGGGCTTGCGGGCTTTTGTCCGCTCCATTGACTTTGCATGTAGCAAAAGCCTGTTAATAAGTTAGTGGTTCTTTCATAACTTAGTCCCCACACTCAGAAGTTTGTTTTCCTGATTTATTATTTTTTATCTCAGGGTCTTAGTAAGTTTCTCACTTGATACGGATATCAGGTACAAGACTATTGAGGATTACAAATGGTGAAGGAGAAAAATGCTGGTCGGAGTTAAGCCAGGTGAATGTGTTTCTCTAGAGTAGCCAGTCACTAGTCACGTGACTTTGTTACATTACTGTTCACTATTACGCCCAGTCTTAAGAAGACGCATGCATTAGCGATTAGTCTCTTTACTTTTTTTTTTTTTTTTTTTTTAGCTAAGGAAACAAATACAGTATTTTGTGGGTTGGTGGCCCTGCAGGATTTCCTCTTCTGATTGTAAATATTAAGAAATGAATGGAACTGGAGATTAGAGCACGTCTCAAGAATTTGAAAGCCTGAAGCTCTGGTGGTATGGGAATAGAAGTGAGTCTTATGTCTAAAAAGTTGATGACTGAATTGGGTTTTTAAAAAAACCATATAGGTTGTACTAAGGTAAACATGGAACTTTTTCACTGAATTTCAGAATTGATTGTAGAACCATTAAAGTTTTAAAGACCAGAATTTAGAATAATGGTGAAATTTAAAACGTTCCTAAAAATCATGGTGTAGTAGATATAATTTTTGCTTGCCTGAAGCCAGGGAAGTGTAATCTTTTTAAGGGCAGACCACTTTATTTTAATAAGGTAATTTGGTTTTGGAGCCAGAACTAGATTCAAATTCAGGCTTGGACATTATTAAAGGTCAGATCACTTAATTTTTCTAGTCTTTTTTCCCCTCACCTGTAAAATAATATCTTTTATAGTATGCATCTCAAAATTAGTGTATGTTCCACTGATTTTATGTGTGTTCCACTAAGCTGCAACCTAGCCCTTTTGCAGACTTTTAACTGTTTAAAAGCACTTTGAATATTGTTAATTGCATTGAAACTATTATATATTTAAGGTATTTGTTAAGAGGCCTCTTTTATGTTAAGTCTGTTTGCGGCTCTACAGGAGAGTTTAACTGTGCTGGGAAGAAATCAGGCTACTTTGAGAAGTCTTATAGAACTTGGAAACTTTTTAGGGAAGATGTAGGAAAGAGTGGGAACTTAGAAGAAACTGAGGGAAAAGAATGTAAGAAAAGAACTGGGTAAATTGTTGAACAACCTATGAAGCTTGGTAGTAATTTAGCTTTTTGTTTTTAACTCTATTGGAAGAATTTTAGACTTGATTTACAGAGCTAGTATGGAGTTCCCGTACATCTGTACTCTGCTTCCCTTTCTGGTAATTTATCACCAAAGTTCTTTTATCAAAACTAAGAAATTAAGAGTACTATAATACTATTAATTACGCAATTTATTCATATTTTGCCAGTACTTCCATGAATGTTCTTATTCTGTCCAGGATCCAATCTGGATCCACATTGCCTTTAGTCATCTATTCTCTTAAATCTCTTCCAGTCTGTAACAGTTGCTCAGTCTTTCCTGTCTTTCAGGACCTTGACACTCTTTTGAAAAGTACTAGTCTGTTACTTTATGGAATGTTTCTCATTTTTTTTGATATTTATTCATGATCATTGGATTGATGTTATCCATTTTGAGAATACTGTAGGGGTGAAATATCCTCAATATCTCAACATGATTACTGATCACTTGGTTAAAGTATTATCGGCCAGATGTCTCCACTGTTAAGTAAATACTGTTGTCCGAATAAGGTTTTACTCTAAAGGTTCATATGCTGGATGTTTGATCCCCAGTGTTGTGATATTCAGAGGTGATAGAACCTTGAAGAGGTGTGGCCTAGTGGGAAGTAATTAGTTCACTGGGAGCATCATCCATGAAAGTGATTAATATAGTTCTTGCAGGACACTGGTTAGTTCCTGTGAGAATGGTTGTTATGAAAGAGTGGCTCCTAAATCTCTCTTGCTTCCTGTCTGCTTGTGATCTCCCACATATTCTTTCACCATGATGCTATCTGCCATGTTGCGATATAGTCAGAAGATCCTCAGGAGAGCCAGGGAAGTGCCAGTACTATACTCTTGGACTTCCAAAACACTGAGCTAAATAATTCTCTTTTTTCTTTATACATTACCCAGCATCAGGTATTTTATTATAGCAACAAAAATGGATTAAGACAATTTCTATTTTTCTTTTGGAAATTAATACATATTTTGGGGCAGAGACTCAGAGGCCAAATTCTCCTTTAACTTGGCCAACACATTTTAGTGTTCATTGATGAATTTTGCCTGCATGTGCCACTGAGCTATATCCTACCCTGTTGCAGACTTTTGACTATGCTATGTGGAATTTGGCCTGTAGGATTCTTTCACATACTTCTGAAATTAATTATGGATTTGAATGAATTCTGAATTTGTTTTGTATCATTGGGCAAATTTGGGTATAAGTACCACTGGATAAAAGAAAAGGGGAAGGATCAAGAGTGGTAGAGAGCCAGTATTAGGAAGTTTTCTAATTCCCCTCATTTGTGATCATGGAAAACAGACATATCACAGAAAGAATTCTGCTGGGGAAGGTTGTGTTCCAGGACCAGTTGGAGGAAGGTGAAGGAAAGTATTTTATTTCATCTTAAAAGTAAACATGTAAATGTGTATTTACAGAGCAAATTCTGAATTTATATAATTTCTTAACATCAGAAAAAAATACAAGTTTAGGAAGAAATGTTGGGAATTTGTTAAGAGAATGTTTGACAACTGGTTTATAAAATGTCTATTATAATCTCACTCCCAAGTCTTTTAGGAAGGAAGAAGTGGAATTGTATTGGGTAAATCAGGGTCTTACGGTTTTTTAAAGTTCTGACTCTGTTCATTTTTTGAAAAATAGCTGATTTAGGTAATGCTTTTCATTTTTCTGTCTACCACTTATTTTCTAGGGACTCAGAATAATCTGAGTTAAGATTAAATAGGAAATATGTTGGTGGGAGAATGTGAGACAGCAAAAATAGTGTGCTGTATAGAGCTACTCTAAAGAGAGCCATGTTTAATTTTCCTTTATCTACCGCATTTATTTATGCAGATTTCCTTCTTGTCTGTATTCTTTTGCTTTTCCTAAATATTTGCCATGCTCAGTGTCTGGTGAAGAATGTTTATAAGTATAAATTCTGTTTCTGGAGAAAAGTAAAAAGGCTTAAGCATTCTACAAATAAGTATCAATCCTTTACTCTTGCCAGGAATGTGGTAGGCATTGCTGTAGTATGGGGGACAAAAATGAACAGTTAACATATTTTACTTTCATAGTGTTCCAAGTTTTGTAGAGTAGAATAGACAGTTATGACACAGTATGAAAGAATGTCTGTTAAATGCTATGGAAGCAAGGAGGAATGAAGTTGAAGGCAACATAGATGATTGAGCTAAGTATTGAGCAAGTCAGTTACTGTGTCAAGAAAAAGATTTTATAAGAGCTGAGCACCATGCCTGCAATTCCAGCGACCTGGGAGGCTGAGGCAGGAGGATTGCAAGTTTGGGGCTGGCCTCAAGAAACTTGGCTTGAACTTCAGCAATAAAAGGCAAAAGAAAAAAAAAAGGACTTTCTAGAAAGAGGAATAACATGTAAAGCATTGAAGTAAGAAGCAATATGACTTTACAGGAATATGCAAGAGCATTGAAGTAAGAAGCAATGTGACTTTTTACAGCATTGCTATGTTTGGAATTTAGTGTTTTATGAAAGATTAGGAAGAGATAAAGCTGAGAAGAGACCAGATATTCTTCTAAATATTTTAGAATTTTATTTTGAATAGAAATATTATAAGCAGTGGTAGAAATGATTCAAATTATATTTTAGAAAGATGATTTTGGCAGCAGGATAGAGGAATGATAGAAGAAAGAGCCAGATTTAAGGTAGAGAGAATTTTTAGGAGATTGATACAGTAATCTCAAATATATACATGCCTGAACCAAGACAGAGACATTGAAAAGAGTCTAAATTTATGAGTATAAATTTATGAGTTATTATTTCAAGGCAGAATGGGACTTGTCTTAGTGATTGTTACAGTTTGGTTATGAGATGCCCCCCTAAAGCTCCTGTTAATGTTAATATGCAGAGGTGAGATGATTAGATTATGAAGACTGCAACTTAATTTATCTGTCCTAGTCCTACCACCTGACTGGGTGGTAACTGTGGGCAGGTGGGGTGTGGCTGGAGGAGGTGGGTCACTGGTACTTGCCCTGGAAGGATGTATCTTCCCTGTACCCCTTCTTCTCTCTTTCTCTTTCTCTGCTTCCTGACCCCACTTGGAGTGGGGGAAGGCCTCATTTTGGGACCAGAGCAATGAAGGTGACTATCTGTGGACTGAGATCTCTGAAACTATGTGCCCAGATAAACTTTTCCTTCTCAAAATTGTTCTTGTCAGATATTTTGGTCCCAGTGATATAAAAACTTAGTAAAACAGTGACCAACATAGGCATAGTGAGGATGGAGGAAACAGAATGGATAACCATCAGGTTTGAGAATAGGGTGCTAATAACCAGCATAGGTACATAGGAGGAGGAGGTGGGAGGATAAATCTAGTTTAATACATTTTGTTTTAATAATTCCAGTGAAACAGTTAAGTAGATATATTCTAAGAAATGTATTGGTCTGATACTCAGTAGACAGATTGTGCCTGGAGATAGAGATTTGGAATTCCTTATCTGCAGTTGATGGTCCAGAAGTGTGAATGACACTGCCCATGTTGGGGTGAGCAAGGATAGAAGACTACCATTTAGGGGAGAGCAGCTAACATTTAGGAGTTAGAGAATGAGTAGTTAGTAGTGTAGTGCTAGAGCTATTCTCTTTTGTTTAAAATTGTATTTAATTATTCTTAGTCACTTTTACAAAGAAACATACTTTTATCCTTCCCGATTATGTTTAATTCTTAAGACTTGTGTGATAGTTTAGCTATTAAAATATGACCTTTGCTGTTTTGTTTTGCTTCATTTGTTTTAGAGATGAGGAAATTCTCGAGTCATGTGGCCATACATTTGTAATGCACTTGGGATATCTTTTTCTTATTTATGACTTTGAAGTGGATCATTAGGTAAAAATGTGTGATTAAGTTGCATGTCACATGTATTTAGAGTTTCTTTAACTTAGTATAATTAGAGTTGGATGGGTATTTTGTAATTGCATGCCTCTTTTACCTAATTTGGGGACTTCATTTTGTTGATTTTAAGCATTCTAATTTGAAGTTTGTATTTTAGCTTGTGAAAGAAAAGGAAAGAATTACCTCTCTTGTTTAGTAAATTGATTCTATGTGTGGAGAATATATCTATGGGTGGATCACTCATAGTGAGTATGAGTGGGTCACTGGGGTACCACTTAGTTGTATTGTTTATTCATGTTCCTTACAGCTTTTTTTTTGTTTCAGTTTTATTGAATGGTGATGGTTTATTGAATGGATCTGTCACACACGTATGTTTTTTATATCGACGTTTATATTTTAAAAATTTTAGTCATATTGTGGTTCCTAACTAATATCCTAAAAGGGAATAAAATGATAAAAGGGAAGATATGAAATAGCATATTCTTGGAACATAAAATGTCTTTTTTGTTGTTACAATGAAATACCTAGGGCTGGGTAACTTTATAAAGAAAAGAGGTTTTTCTAGCTCAATGCACCGTGCCAGCAATGACTTATCTCTGGTGAGGGCTTTATGGTGGATGAAATTACAATGGTGGGAGCATGTTTGGGAGGGAGAGATCCTATCCTGAGCCATTGGGATTACAGTCTTGCTTCTCTTAGCTTGTCTAAAATGCTTCATTTCTGCATCATCGCATTTGGATTTCCTTTTTTCAGTCATTGTCTTCCTTTTCTCAGAGGTTTTCTTAGAAAATTGCAACAAATGGGGAATCTCTGGATTTTTATTTTCCTGTACTTCTTGCTTACATGTACGAAGAAGGCAAAGTAGCTCTTTGCCCTAGATTTCTTGGAGTCACCTTTATCCTTATTAACTATATTGTTTGCTAGTTCGATTTTTCTGCCTTAGCATTTGAGTACTGGGATTATAGATATGAGCATCTGGCTCCTGAATATATTTTAAAATAATTTTATAGGTTGGTAATTATGAAAGTTATATTAAATATGCATTTGTATTCTATGTTCAGCTATCATATTTAATCCAGTAGTTTAATTTACTGTGTTTGTCAAGATTTTAGGACAAAGAATAATAATAGGAGTTCTTAGAGATTGGCACCCTTTTACCTAATTTTATGCTTGAGAATATTTCTGAAAATTTGTTTATAAATTGATTTTTTAAAAATGTAATTATGTTTTAAGCATACTGGCAAACTTACTATTTAAAGGAGTTCTCTTTTGGATCCTTTTGTGAAGTGAATAATCAGCCCATAATTTGTTTCTTTGTGTAAAACTGCATTTGCATACATCAAATTTGTTTTAAATAGGCTATGTCTACAAATGTTGATGCATGTGTCTAAAAAGAAGAAAATTTAATTTCTGTTTGATGTGAAGAACGAATTCACTTTTGATAAGTGAGACATACCGGATTATTTTAGCTTCATTCTTTTCAACTAAATGCTATCAAAATGTGCTCAACACCCTAAATTAAAGGAGTGGCAAGAGTTCGTATATTTAGATTGAGCCATGGTATATTTTTATAATTTATCTTCTTAAATAGTAGTAGGGTTACTTCGAAGTTCTGCAAAGTTTGAAAAGTTATTTAGTGATTTTATGTTCTCTTTTTAAAAATATAACTGGCATTCCAAATGTTGAAAAAAATTAAAAAAAATTTTTGCTTTTATCTTAGCCTGTGAATGTTTGTGATGCTTTTAAATATGTATGTTGACTTCCTGTTGCAGTAGTTTGATTATACCCAGCAGTGTCTTGCTCTGTTTAATATTTGAAAGATAGTAATGATAATTCATCCTTCTCTTAGTTTTAATACTAAGAAATGTTAACTAGAATTAGCCTGAAACAGCCATTTAGTTCTTAATACAGCAAAAATATGGTAGATTTATAATGAAAAAATAAGATAGAAAATGATTGTCATTCTGAACATTTTACTGCAGTGTTGGTTAATTAGAGGGTTTGTTGTTGTTGTTTTGCTTTGCTTTTGCAAGACTCTGGAAATCCTGAACAAAACTGGGATTAACCCTACCTAGTGCAGTAAAAAATCTACATATAACTTTTGAATCCTCCAAAACTTAACTATTAATAGCCTATTATTGACTGTAAGCCTTACAATAACATAAATATTTGAATAACACATTTGTGTTATATGTACTATATATGTGAAAAATAGAGAACTGCCAGAGAGCACTTTCTACTGCAACCTTTTTTTTGTTGTGTCTCTTTACCAGAGTGATGAACTGCTCACATGGAGATGGATGCTATCAATATGATCTCACTATGACAGCAACAGGGGATGGCTGTGAAATTTTAACAGTAGTACAGTCTGTATTACAGTTAATTTTACGGCATTAGAGTTTAATACTGCATCTTTACATTTGTTTGCATTTTTCTTCACTACAAATGGTGCCCTGTATGTTCTGTTTTGTGTGTAAGTTTTGATAAATTTAACTTTTATAATCTGTGTATATTTTATGGGAATAAATGATTTATTATTATCTTTCTATATTTTATGCATTCACATGTTCTTAATTTTTCATTTTTTGATATTTCTAGATTATTCAGTTCATTTGAGAGTTTTTCCTAAATGGTTGCCAATCTCAAAAAAAGCCTGCATATAGTGAACTTGCGCAGGCCAACCCATGTTGTTCAAGGGTCAGTTGTATAAGTTAAAGCCAAGAGCATTGAGAAATTGTTCACGTCTCTCAGATCTTCTCCGCAGCCAACTACATTGTTCGTTAAAAGAGAAGCCTTCTCACTGTCAAACATGGGTTCTGTTAGATCCCATGGAAAATAATCTTGACCTTAGTAACTGAGGAAGAAGTTCTGTTAGTGGGTCACAGAACCCTTGGAAATTTCCTGGGATTTAGGAGAAACACTTCTAAATAAGGCCATTTGTGTTTATCTACTGCTTTAACAAGTTGAATGTCAGGAATTATCCAGAGGGCATTATTAAGTTCAAAATTGGGAAGGAGACAAAAGATCAGGAGCAGAGGTTTTGATATTGAGATCAGGGTGAGCTGTGGAGAAATTATTCAAAATGTTTGAACAATGTGAGGGTGTTGGTCACACAATGCCGTAGGGTCTAGACAGAAGCAGTCCCACAGAGTTCATTTGTTTACTCATTCACTCATTGCCTACTGTTTTCTTAGGGGAGAGGGATATTAATACGTGGTTAGTGACTTGAAGGAATTTGTGCGTCTGTTTACAAATCTGTATATGATAGATGAAACCCATTGTACCTCAAAGAATACTGGTTGAGAATGTTGGTCTTTTGATAGCAGGGCAAACAGATTTGGAGTATGAGTACAGGAAGAAAAACTTCTTTTTCTCTTAGCCATTAAATTTATGATTAGGCAATTCTCTCCCTAGTATGTCTGCCTCGTAACTTGCTATTTCTGCATATGGCTCCATTCCATTGCATTTTGAAGATCTTTTTATCTTTTGAATATCTACTAAAAATATATTTACCGGTGGAGGGATTCCATTTTAAAAATCTTGTCAGCCAACACATTAATAATTATCTGATATTGGTTGGCATTTTGCCACTTACTGAATAATGTTGGGTTATTCGATTAACTATTCCAAGCCTCAGTTTCCATATCAGTAAATTGGGCATACCAACAATACTTACTTTTAAGATTAAGGATTTAAATAAGAGGGCATGCATAGTAGTTTCCAAGTGTCTTGCACATAGTAACTGCTCCATAAATATTAGCTATTTTAGTTCTAGTGTGGGGTAGGAAGGAGGTTAATAATGAGAAGGTGAAAATTTCTGGTGTTATTTGAGGGTGTTAAAAACAAATTACATAATTTCATTTTTAAAAATGAAACTCTCTTATCTTCCACGTCCAATTAGTTGCCAAATTCCACTGATTCTCTCTCCTTTTGCAGTATTAGAACGCTGATCTATCACTTCCAATCCAATTCATTACCTCTGAGTGTTTGTAATAACTTCTGAAGTAATCTTACCTTTAGTCTTTTAACTGTTGCCTTACAAAGCACATCTTTATTTTATTGCCTTTATGAAAATTTATCTCTGTTTTCCCATTAGCTTCTCTTTAACTTAGAGTTAAAAAGTATGCAAAATCTAAGCCAGGCACAGTGGCACACACCTGTAATCCCAGTGGCTCGGGAGGCCGAGGCAGGAGGATTTGAGTTCAAAGCCAGCCTCAGCAGCTTAGCGAGGTGCTGAGCAGCTCAGTGAGACCTTGTCTCTAAATAAAATACACACACACACACAGGGCTGGGGATGTGGCTCAGTAGTTAATTTCCCCTGAGTTCAAATCCCTGGTACCCCCCCCCCCCCAAAAAAAAAGTGTGTAAAATCTGACCCAAATTTATTTTATTACCCTATATCTCAGTCTTCTTTGTCATGAATTCTGTTTTCTGGTCATTTGACTGAGTGTCTCTGAAAGTGGCCATTCATTTGGATAAATCTTTTCATTTTCCTACAAGGCTAAAATGTTTCAAAACATCATCATTCCTCTTCTCTTTTTCTTGATTAAGTCCTCCAGTGAAAAGCAAATTCCAGCATCTTCTAATTTCCCAAGACATTATTTTTCTATTTCTTTTTTGGTACTTACTACTTTCTACATCTTATTGTGAGTATGTATACCTTTTTATCATGGTGCATGTAAGTTCATTGAGGATAAAAATGATGTTTTACTTATCTTGGTGTACTTTAAAATTATGAAGACAATATTTTGTGTATAATAGATGCTTAGTAAATCTCCCCCCAAAGAAAAATGAGTGATTATGTTAATGTTCATGTCTTAGTAAAAAGTTAACAAAATACTTGAACTGTAGTCTTCATCAAGATTAGTAGTTTAAGCAAAAGCTTAAACTCTAAATTGTATTTCATTAATATAAAAGAATTCAGTGTTATATTTCACTGGGCACTTGGCTTATTCCAAGCACTTTAATTCATATTTGATCTAGATATGTAGTTAATTGGCATGTGATTGTATGGATAGTTGGTTTAGTTTTTAATTATAAAACTAGTATCAGGCCTCTATGTTCTTAATTATTCAGAACAAGTTACGTAGCTTAATATTCCTGTTTCTTTTTCTATTCAGTACAGTATTTTAAATGCCTAAGGTAGGGGAGAGTTAAGGTGAGAATAGTTAAAGAATTTAAGACCATGAACTGGAAGAGACCTAGAGGAGCCATAACTGTTACAGGTCTTAGAAATAAAAATAGAGGTGTCTGCTATGCAGTTCCCTTATGCTGCAAGGAAACACCATATTTTCTCAGTCTCAGGAAGGAGTGGAGCCTTGTGCACAAACATTTTCAATAAATTTTAGTAATAGTTACTTGAAGGTTACAATTGGATTCATCTTTTTAAATGTGAGAAACTAGGGCTAAAGGAATACTCTACTGAGATATAGTAGTTTTTAAAATAATGTGTAATTTCAAAAATTTCCACATGATGGCAGAAGATCCTTGTGTCTGGAAAGACGAATGAAATGCAGAAAAATTTGTTTCAATTTTAATCTGCAATACTTGTCTTTTCATATACCATCTAGCAATTTTCATATTAGTATTGTGCAATATAGATATGTTGTTTCCATTTTTAATATTTTAACTGTATTCACCGATTTTAAAATGAAATATTTTTTCTATTATATAATGTCCATCCATTTTTGAAGGTTTTATGGTATTCTCCTGAATACCATTTTAGTTTCAAGTGTAATTTTTTTTTCTGAGTCAGTTTATAGGAAATTTAGGATACTTATTTACTTTTTTTTAAAATTTAATTTATTTTGATTCATCATACATGAATGGAGTACAGTTGTTTCTCTGGTTGTACATGAGGTAGAACCACACCATTTGTGTAATCATACATGTATGTATGGTAATGATGTTTGTCTCATTCTATTATTCCCCCCCACCCTGTCCCCGCCCCTCTTTTTCCTCTGTGGACCCACCATTTGACCCAGCTATCCCACTCCTTGGCCTATACCCAGAGGACTTCAAATCAGCATACTACAATGATGCAGCCACATCAATGTACTTATTTAATTTTTATAGGTAAAAATATGAAATCTAATAATGTGAAATTTTATTTAACTTTATTTAGAAATTAAGGAATTGATTCAACATATATTCTTTTGTGGGTTAACATGCCCAGAAGTTTGAAAGGCAACCTCATTGTCTCTTTACTATTTTGTTTCTTCCTTCATTCTCTGTCACTGTTTCTCTTAATTTTTTTTTTCTTTTTTTCTTTTTTTGGTGGTGCTGGGAATCAAACTTGGGCTCTAACTCATGCTGGGCAAGAGCTCCAATACTGAGCCACATCCTCAGCCCTTCTGGTCTTAATTTAAGAAATTCATTCGTTCAATAAATTTTTATTAAATGACTACCATGTTTCAGAAACTGCTCTACTAATGATCCATAGTGGTTAAAAGAAAAGAAAAAAAAAAACCCAAACCTTTGTTTTACAAGGTAGATAGCCACCAAATTCATGCTGTGTTTTAGTTAACGTTTGTGATTCTTGAGACAAAATAGATACTTTGTAAAATTTTAAACAATATACAGCTTTTTTACATAGGTACAGATTAATTGCAAAAGTGTGCTTTTGAATTATATGAATGATTTCACTGAAAAAGTTGAGTTTTGGAGATTCTAATTGAGGTTTGGAGATTCTATGGAAAGTTAAACAGGCTATTTTCAATTTGAAAACTAGATGGTAGATAATCTAGTTAAAGTGGGGAGATAAGACATTTTTTACTTTTGGCCTGCAGTAGTATTTTATTTTTCAATGAGCTGATGCTTATTGTTAGTTTGAGAATGTAATTTGTTGTCAAAACTGAAACCCTATTGGGAATGAAAGAAGCACTAAAATCATATACCTACATGTTTGAGATGTGTACTTATTGAGTTGTAAATTTGGTTTATTGCTAGAATTGTAATATAGTTTTATGATAATTGTTATCAAGAATAAGTTTTCAAAATATAAAAGCATCTGTATTTTAAGATATTAAAATCTTAAAATGTCTTAAAATATTAAAATATCTTAAAATAATCTTAAAATATCTGTATTTTTAGATATTTTTATGATATTGTAAGATTTTTGTAATGTTCATATAACTACAATTATATGAACATACATTAATAATTTTTCTAGGCTATAGTAATGTACTTTGTTTTTAGCTGTTTCTGTAATATTGTCACTTTTTTTCTGAAAAATATGAATGTTGCATTGTGATTTTATTTTAAAAATTTCCTTAAGGTTGTCTGCAGTGTTTTTTGAAGTTACATTTTGTGAATAACAGAAAATGATCTTTCTCAGAAAAGTAGAAGGAGGGGATTGAGGGGAAGGTAGGAGCAACAGGAAAAGGGAAGAAGAGTGGAATGAATCTGATTGAACTTTTATATGTACATACATGAATATACCACAGTGAATTCAACAGCAAGTATATCCACAAGACACCAATTATAAAAAAAAAACCTATAAAGATCAGTAGAGTAGAGGGAGGGGAGCAGGGAGAGGGAAGAGGGGGCACGGGGAGGTGGTGGGTGCTAGGAATTGAATTAGAGCAAATTATATTCCGTGCTTTTGTGGTTATGTCCTAATGTCCTAAAGTTATATATAACTAAAAAGAATCAATAAAAAAATTCTAGGATCATAAAAAATGATCATTCTATGGCTGCTGAGGTGGCAGAGAAGCTCAGGACAAATCCTGCTCAATTGAGGATTGTTTTCAAATGGATATTTTTTGTATTTGTGTATTAAATATTTAAGATCTGATTTTCTTTTGTCTTCTTTGAATTTACTTTCTTTGATACATAGTTTTGTAAGATAAAATTTGTCAGATTAATTGTAGGATTATTTTGAGTGCTTTGTCAAATTCATATGCTCTGAAATCACATGCCTTTCTAATTTTCTTCCATTTTGTTATAAATGTAAATGCATCTAGTTATAAATAGAAGCTCCTTTAAAATATTGTTTCCAGAAGTTGAGATAGATATGCAATTATAGAATTGCAAAATTAAATCTTACACACTATTTGTGCTCTCATAATTTAATTTATTGTTTCTTTCTTGACAGGTAAATTTCCATCTTCCAGTTTACAACTTTATCTTCAGAAAACATCATTTGTGAGAGCTTAAGCCTTTGGTTTATTTGTCCACTACTTTGATTAAAGAATTCCTACTGATTTCAACAAAATGCAACCACTTAGGTTGATGTATAAATTATTTCTATAAAGACTCTAATTAATTTTCTAAAATCTGTAGTTGGTAGGCAAAAGGAAAGATTCTAATGCCATCCATTCAATAGCAGATAGAAATGTGTAGTTTATAGACTGCAAACTATATATTTATAAAAATGTATCAATTTGACAACAGATTGTTGTGATTATTAAAATATCATAGTTTGGCCATAGTTAAGAATTGCATACACCACAACTAATTCCAAGTACATTTCTTAAGGGTCTTTAAATTTAATAAGTAGGTTCGTTGTTACTCTGGCATTCTGCTTTATCAAAAGTAGTTGTTTGTAGTATCACTGACAAAACAAATAATTTAATCTTTGGTATTGAACTTTTAAAAACTGAATTTATAATACCATAGTAAAATCAGATGTTTCATTTTTAAAAAAATTTTTTTAGTTGTTGATGGACCTTTAATTTATTTATTTATATGCGGTGCTGAGAATTGAACCCAGTGCCTCACACATGCTAGGCAAGAACTCTACCACTGAGGCACAACCTCAGCCCCAGATGTTTCATCTTTGAAAGAGTGAATTTCCAATAGCTTTACTTCGATTCCATGAATTTCTTAAATCATGATGTTACTAGATTTTCTTTTCTTTTTTACTTAAAGCTTTTGGTATCACTGATATAGAGCTAACATTTCACTTTTTGCCAAGTGGTTTTTTTTTTTAGGGGGGAGGTATCAGGGATTAAACTCAGGGACACTGGACCACTGAGCCACATCCCCAGCCCTATTTTGCATTTTATTTAGAGACAGGGTCTCAATGAGTTGCTTACCACCTGGTCATTGCTGAGGCTGGCTCTGATCTTCCTGCTTCAGCCTCTCGAGCTGTTGGGATTATAGGTATGTGCTACCGGGCCTGGCCCAAGTGATTGTTTTACTAATGGTTTAGCAACTATTGATCTATTTTTTACATATGCACAAAAATTTAGGATAAAAATGAGTGAAACTAATTTAGATGAATAGCTATTTGATCTCACTAGAAATAATCATGGTTTTCAGCATAATATGTAAATATACTCTGTAGCTGTATGTGTAGTCTTGTACAGTTTTAAAGTAATTCAAAATTTTAAAGTAATTTTGTGATACTTAGTAGATTGTGTCTTTTGGTTTTCATGTGGTCAGTACAAAGGCCCTGTGTGTTTATTGTTTATCATCAAATTCTTTGATAAGTAGAGATTCCATACTGGCTTTTTTATTCAAGGTAAACATTTTTGTTAATTGGTACCTAAAAGAGTTAGCAAGTAATTAGTTATAGATTTGTATTACATATTAAATGACAAAACCAGAATTGTTGGAACAAATTCTATTGTATTTGTTCTCTGTATTATCTATTTTCCTTGGTGTGGATATGTGGTGTCCCCCAAAAGCTCATGCATGAGACAAAACAAGAATTTTGAGAGGTGAGAAGATTAGCTTATGAGAGGTATAAACTAATCAGTGGATTAATCTCCTGATATGGATTAACTAGGTGGTAACTGTGCAGATAGGGTATAGCTGGAGGAAGGTAAATCACTGGGAGCATGACTTTGGGACTTAAATCTGGTCCCTGATGAGTAGAACTCTCTGCTTCCTGGTTGCCATGCTCTAAACTGTTTTCCTCTGTCATATCCTTCCACCATGATATTGTGCTTCATTTTGTACTGATAATTATGGAGACAGGCACCTGTGGACTAAACTCTGAAACTGTGAGCCAAAATAAACTTTTCTTCTTCTGTGTTGCTCTTGTCAGGCTTTTTGGTCACAGCATGAAAAAGCGGACTAAATTCCTATAATTTTTCTTGTCCCTTCTCAGACTGCTTAATGGAAGCTTTGTATACTAGTCTGAAACATACCAGACAAGTAGGTGGTAGGGCAACAGGGTCAAATATTTACGTGACTATTCTATGCTATATTAGAGGAGGCACTTGTGTCTGAGTACATTCACTTCATTAACTAGATTTTCTATGGTGTCCATGAAAGGAAGGTGTTTACATTGAGTCAGGAAAGAACTGGGAAAGAGAGATGGGTAATGTTCCAGATTTAACCACTTATTAAATCAAGAACTTGTGTTAGTTGCATCTTAAACATGCTAGACTAGACTGGGGCAGAAAGTAGAAGTACAGAGTGGAGGTATACAAATACCATCTCAGCTATCTAATGAAACTCTTAATACTTTGGTAAAAATGAAAAAAAATATTCAGGGGGCTGGAGGTGTGGCTTAGTGATGGAGTGAGAACCTGGGTTTGAATTGCAGCACTGCGAAAAAGGAAAAAAACAAAACACAACAGACTTAGGGCACATTTTAAACGGAATGAGTTCTTAAAAACTTCTAGGTCAGGTGTCAAGTTAACCTTATTTGCATGATCCAATACTTTCTAAGAAAGAATGTCAACCTTGGAAACACAAGTTTAAAAGCTAGTAAGTCTGTCACAAGAAACCATACTTAAAGAATGTTATGATACTCAAAAGATGGTAGAAAACCATCTAAAATGTACAGGTTTGTGTACTCTAAGGTGGCAGTGGGCTGGAGATGTGACTTCCCATTATGTGTACTTTCATTTCTGAAATGCTTTTAAAGTCTTAGTGTCCAAATTAAAAAATATCCTGACTTATTTAAATGTGGACCAGGTTAACCAGTCATCCTAAAATAACTCATGATTTTCGAGAGGAAGATCACAGAAGGTATACTATTGCTATCATTTTTACCTCATTAATGTGGCTGATGAGCTTGCATTCATAGTTGGAGGCATATCATCTTATCATCATCTTTTACTTGTGTTTGTATTAATCATAATGTCTTCAGAAGATTCTTTAGCGGCGTTTTTTTATTTGTCCATTTTATAGCTTAATTAAACTACATAAATTATATACAAACTATAAATTATAATTTATATAATATGTAAATTACAAATTTCTATAATTATATATTATGTACAAATTATATATAAATTATAAATTTGCATAACTATATAAATTATAAATCCATTTACTTGGTATATCATATTATGGCATATTCAAATAGCATGTGTCAATGGCGAATATAGTGGTGGTAGGGGGAGGTCTCATTGGAGGCATTTGCATACACGCATTTTCCCCTCATATTGTTTATTGCTTATATACTACATAGTTTAGACTGTATTTTGTAGTTATGAGGATGTCAGGGACAATCTGTAATTTAATGAATCCAGAGATTCCTGGTCTAATAGAGAACTAAAAGAATTTTAAAGGTCATTTTACTAGTTTCTTAAATTAATCCTTTGCTATATTCTCCTCATTCATTTTTGTATGATGCTCTCATTTTGAGAGTTCTCTTCTATTTCCTGACAAAAAAGAAGGGATGGGGACTAGCTGTGGTTCTTCTTGGCAATATACTGCTCTTGCAGATTTAGCATTTAGTGTTATTTAATGTGTAGTCAAATTTCCTAATGCTAAAGTGAAGTCCATAAATTCTGAAATAAGTAACAGTAACAAAAATGGAATGTGTCACAGCCTAAATGCATATAGTAGGTGTTTTCCTTGAAAAGATCATAGCTGCCTATCTCCCTCCAACAACAGAATCCTGGAGCTGAATTCATTATAAGTGATTATTACATGTCAGAAGAGTAGATTGTTCAAATATTGCTTTATACTTAAGGCTGAACCTGGGAATTCTTATTGAAATCCAGTCATTGCTAAAGTACCTGTCTTAAAAATTTTCTGGGTTAGGTTAATTGAGAGGGTGCTTGTAAGAGGCTGGCATTTCTATTCTCCAGCAATACAGAATGTGAATGCTTTTACCCTTTGGCCTTTTGTTTGTTTGTTTTTTAAATCTCCATTTCTTCTCAACTTATAAACATATTCTCAGTATCCCTAGTTTACGAGTACTTCTTTGGAATGGGAACATACACAAGCCATCTTTGGAAAAAATAATTTTAAAATAATATAGTCTAGAATCACTTTTTTAAAAACTCAGAATATATCATGAAATTCATTTGGAGGAATAAGAGACCCAGAATTGCTAAAGCAATCCTTAGCAAGAAGAGCGAAGCAGGGGGTTTCACAATACCAGACCTCCAACTATACTACAGAGCAATAGTGACAAAAACAGCATGGTATTGGTACCAAAATAGACAGGTAGATCAATGGTACAGAATAGAGGACACAGAGACAAACCCAAATAAGTATAGGTATCTCATTCTCAACAAAGGAGGCAAAAACATGCAATGGAGAAAAGACAGCCTCTTCAACAAATGGTGCTGGGAAAACTGGAAATCCATAAGCAGCAAAATGAAACTAAACCCATATCTCTCACCCTGTACAAAACTCAACTCAAAATGGATCAAGGACCTAGAAATCAGACCAGAGACTCTGCACCAAATAGAAGAGAAAATAGGTCCAAATCTTCATCATGTTGGCCTAGGACCAGATTTCCTTAACATGACTCCCAAAGCGCAAGAAATAAAAGCATGAATAAATGATTGGAATAGAGTCAAACTAAAAAGCTTCTTCTCAGCAAAGGAAACAATCAGCAATGTGAAGAGAGAGCCTTCAGAGTGGGAGAAAATCTTTGCCACACACACTTCAGATAGAGCACTAATGTCCAGAATCTACCAAGTACTCAAAAATCTTTACACCAAGAACACCAATAACCCAATCAATAAATGGACCAAGGAAATGAACAGACACTTTACAGAGGAAGATCTACAAGCAATCAACAGATTTATGAAAAAATGTTCAACATCCCTCGTTATAAGAGAAATGCAAATCAAAACCACCTTAAGATTTCATCTTACCCCAATTAGAATGTCTTTTATCAAGAACACAGGCAACAACAGGTGTTGGCGAGAATGTGGGGAAAAGGGTACACTCATACATTGCTGGTGGGAGTGCAAGTTGGTGCAGCCACTCTGGAAAGCAGTGTGGAGATTCCTTAGAAAACTTGGAATGGATCCACCATTTGACCCTGCTATCCCACTCCTTGGCTTATACCCAAAGGACTTAAAATCAGATTGCTACAGTGATGTAGCCACATCAATGTTCATAGCTGCTCAATTCACAATAGCTAGATTATGGAATCAACCTAGATGCCCTTCAGTAGATGAATGGATAAAGAAACTGGTATATATACACAATGGAATATTACTCAGCCATAAAGAAGAATAAAATTATGGCATTTGTAGGTAAATGGATGATGTTGGAGACTGTTATGCTAAGTGAGATCAGCTAATCCCAAAAATCCAAAAGCCGAATGGTCTCTCTGATAAATGAATGATGATGCATAATGCCGGGGGGAAAGGTGGCAAGAATGGAGGAAAGATAGCATAGAGGGAAGGGAGGGGTGGGGGCGGGTGGGGGGTAAAATTAATAACAGAGTGTGTGACAGATACCATTGCCCTGTGTACATGCATGAACGCACAGATGGTGTGACTCTACTTTGTGTACAACCAGTGAAACAATAGCTGTACTCCATTTGTGTTCAATGAATCACTAAGTAAATAAAAAAAAAACTCAGAATATAAAATACAAACTTAAGACTGTGATTAATTAGAACTAATTGCTTTATTTCCAATGAAAGTAGCTTTTGCAAAGTTTTTAGAAATAAACTTTTATTTTATAGTTTTACTTCTAGAAATTTGATTCATAGAATCTTAAAGTTGTAAAGTGAGGCAGATATCTAGGCATTTTTGACAGATTGCTAATATTAATTAATTACAGTTAATAGATTCTTTATAAAGCAGTGTTTGAACAATCTACACTTCAGATATGTAAGGATTACTGATATGGATTCAGTGTAGGATTTTTGTCATTGGTGATGGGGTGGGTAGTTATGATCTTTTGAAGGAAAATGTGTACCGTATGCATTTAGGCTATAATACATATCATTTTTGTGTTACCTTTACTTATTTCAGCATTTATGGGCTTATTTTAGAATTCAGAAATACCACCAGACATTAAATAATGCTAAATCTCTAAGAGCAGTAAATTGCAAATGTAGTAACTAGTATTTTGATGCTACCATGAGATGAATAAATATGATACTTTGTAGCATCGCATGTGGCAACATGCTCATGGAAGTTCGTATTATTTTTGTTTGACATATTTTGAGATGTTGCTTTGTGAATTCGTATTTTTTATGCTATGTGTTTTAGAACATTTTGTGAAGCTATTTTTATTGTGAGGTTTAAAATTTACATCAGAATTAATGTAGGTTTAGAGCTTTGATCATTTCAGTTAAACTTTTAAAAATTGCATATTTGCCTATTATTTTATCATCCCATTGTTTTAAATGAATCTTTTTATTATTCAGGGCTATTCTTTTGTCAAATATTTCTCTTCTGAGGCATTATCCTTCAGAAGAATAACTAAATGGATTTGAATATAATTTGAATAGATTTGTATTAGCTGGGTCATATATTCATTTTTAGCTTACAACTTGCCCATAGTTATTCTTTCTACATTACTGTTCCCAAATGGTAATACAAAAACTCTTTGATTCAGGTGAAATTTATTTTGTTATATAAGTGTATTCTAGCAAATTTAAATTTGAATATATAAAGTTCATCTTCTAGTGATTTGTATTAATGAATTTAAGATTTGATGGAGGTTGGCTAATATGTACTGTTCAAAATAATTTATTGAAAAATGTATCCACCTAAGTAAAGTCTATTTTTGTAGTTTTTTTCTAATTGTTTTTATTAGTAATTCAATATAAACAAAATATACTTGCTGAGGGATCCTAATTGAATATCGTATAAAGAATTCACCCATTTTTCTTTAAATATGTTCTTACTTTCTAGCAACATGGCATGCATGTCTTCTAGCTTCCCTAGATTCTTGGTCTCTGTTCTTCATGTTATTAATGCAACTTCTGTAACAAATACTCCCAAAGTTTGGGTGGCTTGGTATGATAGAAATTTGTCAAATTCTTAGGAAGTACATTTTAGATGTTCCTGTTCAGGCTGCTCTGCTGGAGTCTGTCTCCTCTAAGCAGTGACACTGGAATCTAAACTTCTTCAGCATTTCAGACATGTGGATATGTGTGAGACCTTTTAGAATTCCAGAAATATGTGGGTACTTTTCAAAGCCCTTACTCTCCAAAACTTCTCATTCAGCAGCCTTTCATGCCAGGATATTTGGTTAGTCTCCCCCCACTTCTACCCTGCAGGCAGCAGGGACTAGTAGTACATTTATTTCTTTTGCCTCTCTTTCTTAAACGGCCCCGTGGTGCTTCTCTCAGTACTGGAAGAGTTTGAAGTAAAGCAAGATAAAGTCAATTCCTTTGAGCTGGTCCTACAGGCAGTCACCAAGCAAGTCACAACAACTCCTGTTCTTAGAGTGAGTTCCATTCCAGTTTTTCTGGTACTGAGTACCTGTGCCTGAAATGTGGGCTGATGTCTTAAAGGCCATTGCCCATCTGGAGAGCATGGAAAGGGATTAGAGTGAGTTAAAATGCCATGAAGTTGTCTTACCAAGATTCAGCTTTTTTGTCTTCACTAAATATTTACTTGATTTCTATAAACTTTCCATTCTAGAGTTTGGAAAAAGCGTAATCTGCCATTTTTTGACAGTTTATTTGTTAGTTTGTGGAGGGATAGCCCACTGGAGATCAATACTCTGCCATTTTTGCTGGTTTTTGTTTGAGAATGGTTCCATCCTGATGACATTGGGAAAGAAAAGATGACAGTGATGTGTTAAAAATAGGGTAATGTTTGGTGGAGTGGCACATGCCTGTAATCCTAGAGGCTGGGGAGGCTAAGGCAGGAGGATTCCAAGTTCAAAGCCAGCTTCAGCAATTTAGTGAGGATCTAAGCAACTCCATGAGACTCTGTCTCAAAATGAAAAATAAAAAAAGGAATGGGGATGTGGCTCAGTGGTTAAGTACCCCTGGGTTCAATCCCTGGTTCCAAAAAAAAAAAAAAAATTGCTAATGATAAAATTGTAAGCAGTTGTAAATATGGGATTGGGATTGTAGTGAAAGGCACAATTGTCAGAGTTTGATATTAGGTTTTTGAATTTGGTAATGCTGAACTTTGGAACTTGGAAATGAATTTGTGGAAAGAATAGCAAAGGGTGGAGATCAAATACAGTCAATGTGTATAAACAAACCTATGAAAATGATGAAATAGGACCTTAAGTTTTTCTTAGTGGGAAAAATGTATGTGGAATTTAGTATATACTAACATTAATTTCATTAATTTCTACTTGTTACTTTTTTTTTTTTTTTTTGGTACTGGGAATGGAATGCAGGGCTAACACATGCTAGGTAATCATTCTACCACTGATCTATATTCCCATCTGGAATTTGTCATATCTTTAAAAAAAAATGGTGTAGAGTCTGTGAGACTTTACTTCACAATTGGGATTCTTTGGGATTAAGGGAAGAATAATTAAAACAGCAATGCTTTTCTGCTTAGACTTTATCAAAGAATCATTAATTTGTAGTAAAAGAAATGAGAAAGACCTAAGTACATTCATGTACCAAACTCCAGCATTTGGTCAGTGAAGGACCACACATACAACAGTGATCCCATAAGATTATGTCACCTAGTGATGTTGTGGCCATCCTAATTTATGTGAGTATACTCCGTGGTCTTTGCACAATGACGAAAACACCTGTTAACACATTTCTCAGAATGTATCCCTGTCGCTGAGTGATGCATGACTCTACTCAGTGTTGCCTTTATTTTTTGTTACATCTTTCTTTTCTTTTGCCAAACTCAGGCAGCTTAGTTTCCAGTCACTGTAAGATCAGAGCTCTTTAATCTTTGTTGAATTGACTTGAACAACCAGTTTGACATATACATTCTTTCTAACCTATCTTTAAGTAATCAAATTGACCTTATCCTATTCTCCATTTCTTCTCATTCTCCTTTCAGCTTTTTCTTTTTTTGTATTTAACATGGTATGTATCAGCCTGAAGACATTCTAGGAAAAGGCAATAAGATGAAATTTTTCAAATATTTCAGTGTACCTTGCCAATATCCACAGTGGAATAGTAGAGGCTTTAATTATTTGGAACTACCAAAAAATCCCACAAATTTCAAAAGTGTTTATTTTAAAATAAACCAAATCACTATCTCTTGAGATTATCATAGTAACTTCTCTCTAGTGATCTGTAATTATTCTTTTAAAATTCAAACCATAATTAGACTGGAAAAGGAAGGATATGATCATGGTAGTTTTAATTGCTCCCTACGTGTATTTTACCAAAGTAATACATTTTTTTTAATTGGAAAAGGAGGATGGTATGTTATAGACTATATTATTGAAAGTGGAGAAACCCAAAGCATTTCTTACAGCATATTGTTTTAAGTAATGCTAATAATTTGTATGTCTACTAATGAAGTATAGAGATTTTAAGGAAATTCAATTTAGAATTGAGTACTTGATTTTTTTGAATATGCATTTTTTGAAATATTCTTTATTTCCTGAAGATCAGTGTACTGGGAGACTACAATGGTGACTATTGTATTATCCTAGGAGATAATATTGTATTATCCTATCCTAGGCCCAGAAATAAGAGGTGTAGACAAATGTCCAAGTTTCATTTGGTTATGGAGTGACAGTAGTGTTGTAGAATCCCTAATCCACATTAGGCTCTTATTTCAATCTATTGAGAGTTGCCTGTGTTCATGATTGACCATTATGTCCTCCACAGATAACAAATTTTGACAGGGTGGTAGCAGTTTCCTGTGAGTTGCCTTATTTAGTAGGAATCATGACCAGAAAAGCAGTAGTAGTATTTCTTCAAGGCTCCACTACTGAATTATTGCATGATTGAAAGGCACATAACAGAGAGCTAGAACTAGTGAATTTTCTTCTGCTTTGGTTTTCTTATTCAGTTTCTGGCATAATTTGACTGGACAACCTTCACTATATGTTTTGACTACTGGTGTTTTAAAGCAAGGAATCTAAATTCTAAGATCTAAATGCCTAATCTTTTAAAAAGAGTCTTGTTGACAATTTGAACAGGCAGTCGTATCTTGAAAGTCTGTGAAATTGAAATTTGTTTATAGTGTGAACTAGAGGTATCGCTAAGATTATGTAGGGATTTAGGTTTAACATGACATATCCAGTATTTGGTTATCTGTAGAAAATATCAACTGTGAAATCCTGATTATAGTTTTTTCTTGTTGTGTATACATAGAAGGCACAGGGAAGAAGGAAAAAGGACAGAGGTTTCATGACCACAGAAATCTTGATTTATTGCCTTGAGAAAGCTGCCCATGTCTAGGATGTCATCTGCTTCTGGGGAGAAACCTCCCTTCTGAGTTTTATATTGATGTCCCCCATATTGTACAGTCCCAAGAATCTTAAGGGACCCTCTTCAGTTGGGAGATGTGGACTTCAATCTCAAGGCCCTGAAGTTTTACTGCAGTGTGAGTAGTGAGAAGGGTATGGTCTCTTCTAATAGGGTTCACAGGCAGCCTTTCTCTAGTTTTATTTCCAAAAGACCCAAATCTTTGGGTTCTAGGTTGGTGAAAAGTCAGGTAGTAATCAGTTGGATCATAGAGAGTTTCTTTTATATGGTGAAAATACTTTTTGTGATGATGTGATTAAAGCCTTGTGATACTGAGTTACATTAGAGTTCATATGAGCAGGAGATATGAGACTTTATTAGTAGCATGGGTTTCCCAGTAGCTATTTCATAACGGGTTAATTTGTGCTATCCATTAAGGGTGGATCCAATTGTCATAATGGCCAGTGGCAATACCTTTAGCCAAGCAGTCTAGTAAATTCAGTTAACTTTGCCAGTTTCACTTTTGAAACACAATTCATCCTTTTAACCTTCCCAGAAGATTGAGGATGATAGGGACACCGGTAATGTCATTCTGTTTGTTACACTTTGTTTTATTACTTGTCTAGTGAAATGAGTACTTCTGTTGCTAAAAGTTTCTTCAGGAATGCTACATAAAGGAAACACATTTTCTAATAACTTTTCACAGCTCTGGTCTACCAGCATGAGAAAGCTTTTCAATTGGAGAACATACAGTTCCATATTGTGATATCCATGGCAAATGGCAATGAAATCTGTAAGTGGTTCTGTGATCCAGCAGGAGGTAGAAATGTACTCTGAGTCTTTTATTGTCATTCTAGAGTTATAGGTTTGACAGATCAAGCATTCATTATAAACCATTTTCTGAAGTTCTAAAAGTCATGATGCTGTCATTTTCTCTACTTCATGATGAGTTTTTTAAATGAAAACTATAAGGACCAGGTGGCCACCCATGAGTCCTTGCTTAAAATTAAATGTATATCTTTTCAGATACCAATTTTGTTTTCCCAAATCAGGCACATAGCATGTTTATTAAGTAGGTTATTGTTGGTGATTAGACTTGGATTCTAGGTATTTGATTGAAACTGTGTATACTAACACGTTCAGTAGCAGCTGACTGAACATGAAAATCTGCCTAAGCATTTCCTTTTTTATTTAAACACTTCTTGTTCTGCTTAAGGTTGGTCTAGCAGTGTTTTAGTGAGCTTTTTTGCTGCTATGATTGAAAGACCTGACCAGAACAACTGTAGAGGAGGAAAGTTTATTTGAGGGCTCACAGTTTCAGAGGTCTTAGTTAATAGAAGGGTAGCTCCATTCCTTGGGGGTCAAGGCAAAACTGAACATCATGGCAGGAGAGTGTGGCAGAGGGAAGCAGCTCACATCATGTTCAGGAAGCAGAGAGAGAGAGAGAGAGAGAGAGAGAGAGAGGGAGGGAGAGAGAGAGAGAGAGAGAGAGAGAGAGAGAGAGAGAGAGAAAGGGAGGGAGAGAGGGAGGGAGAGAGGGAGGGAGAGAGAGAGAGACTGAGACTGACTCCTACATCCCCAAGGAGCCAATTCCTCCAACCACATCCCAGCTGCCTCCAGTTACCACTCAGTTAATCCCATCAGGGAATAATCCACTGATGAGATTAAGGCTATAACCCAGTCATTTTTCCTTCAAACCTTGTTGCATTGTCTCACACATGAGCTTTTGGGGGACATCACATCTAAACCATAACAAGCAGTTTTATGAACCAATCAGTTTCTTGACTAGAGTTCTAAGATTTCTTACCCAGTCCAGTTGCATGATCTTAACCTTATCAGAAACTTCTACCTATCAGAGTCATTTCCATGAATTCCTTTAAAGATAAAATACTTCAGGTTTATAGTTGCTGGCAATTGCTTTCAGGATAGTACCTGTTTACTAAAGTACAGCAATTGGCTGCCATGACAAGGCTTAAAATAGACTTTGTTAAAAATGTGAGGACAAATAAATCTTAAACCATAATTGGGCACTTTTGAGCAATAATTGAGCAAAGGAAGGAGCACTGGATTTGTAGAGATGAGAGTAGCCATACACCCATGTGGTTAGAAGTGAATGAAGCAGCAGACAGAGTTGAGAGGGCCAAAAGTCAAGAATAAAGGCAAATTTGAAAATGCTGATTGGAAAGTAATTATGCAAAAAAATATATTTTTTAGAAGCTTAGGTTTATTTCTCCTGCTATGATATACAATCCCCTATGTTTATTATGCTTTCAAATTCTTGAAAATACTAGTATCATAAAGCAGTTTTCCTCCTATAAATTATATGTTTATTAATAATCCCTTATTAGAGCTCTTATGATGGATTTCGTGTGAAATTTTTCTGCCATAAAATGTATGTGAGTGACTGACAATTGCTGATCTTATGGGGTATACAGTCACAGGTGGAAATTGTAGTTACATAATGGGGTTTGTAAAAATAATGGTTTACAGAATTTTGTTGGTTAAGTTTCTTTTTTTTTTTCTTTTCTGTGTCTCATTTTTGTCATTAATTTTTTTATTTATTTGTTCTTTCTAGATATGCATGACAGGAGAGTGTATTTTGACATATACATACATAGAATAACTTGTTTCAGTTAGTCCCATTATTGTGGTTGCACATGATGTGGAGTTACATTGGTCATATAGTCATATATAAAGTTATGTCTAAATCATTCTACTGTCTTTCCTATCCCCATCCCCCCTCTCTTCCTTTTATTTCCCTTTCTAGTTCAGTGAACTTCTCATCTTCCCCTCCCTTATTGAGGATTAGCATCCACATATCAGAGAGAACATTCTGCCTTTGGTTTTTTGGGACTGGTTTACTCACTTAGCATGATAGTCTCCAGTTTCATCCATTTACTGGCAAATGCCATAATTTCATTCTTATTTTATGACTGAGTAATATTTCATTGTGTATATATACCATGTTTTCATTATCCATTCCTCTGTTGTAGGGCACTTAGGTTGGTCCGTAGCTTATGAATCGAGCTGCAGTTATAAACATTGAAGTGGCTGTGTCACTGTAGTATGCTGATTTTAAGTCCTTTGGGTATAAACTGAGAAGTGGAATAACAAGGTGGTTCCATTCCAAGTTTTCTGAGGAATTTTTATACTACTTTTCTGAGTGTTTGCACCAGTTGCATTCCCACCAGCAATGTGTAAAAGAACCTTTTTCCCCATATTATTGCCAACATTTATTGTTACTTGTATGCTTGATAATTGCCATTTTGACTGGAGTAAGATGGAATCTTGGTGTAGTTTTAATTTGCATTTCTGTAATGGCTAAATGTTAGATGTTAAATGCATTTAATTAGATGTTAATTGCATTTCTGTAAATGCTAAATGCTAGATGTTAAACATTTTTATATTTTTTGACCATATTTCTTCTGTGAAATGCCTTTTCAGTTTCTTAGCCCATTTATTGATTGGGTTATTTATATTTTTGGTGTTAAGGTTTTTGAGTTCTTTGTATACTCTGGAGGTTAATGTTCTGTCTGAGGTGCTAGTGCTAAAGATTTTTCTTCCATTCTGTAGGCTCTCTGTTCATGTTCTTGATTGTTTTCTTTGCTCCAAAGAAGATTTTTAGTTTGATACCATCCCATTTATTGATTCTTGATTTTACTTCTTGCACTTTAGCAGTCTTATTGAGGAAGTTGATTCCTAAGCCAACATGATGGAGAATCGTACCTATGTGTTCTTCTAGTAGATGCAGAGTCTCTGGACTTATGTCTAGGTCCTTGATCCACTTTCAGTTGAGTTTTGTGCAGAGTGAGAGAGAGAGGTTCAGTTTCATTCTATTGCATATGGATTTGCAGTTTTCCCAGCATCTGTTTTGTTTGTGGTTTATAAAAATAAATAAATAAAACAAAGTACCATAAAAAAATGGGTTCCCTAAATGTTAGCTCCAGAAAGCTGCATTAACCTTCTTCTACCATTGAGGGTACAACCAGAAGATGCCATTTGTGAACCAGGAAGGCAGCTCTCACCAGACATAGAATCTGCCTGCTCCTTGATCTTCCCAGCCTCCAGAATTGTAAGAAATAAATTTCTATTATTTATAAGCTTAGAAAATGCTGTGAGGCAAGTTCATTATGTTCATTATATACAGTTGATATCAAAATTTTATTTCTGGGACATACAGAAATATTTCTGAATTTTAAGATAAAAATTTTAAGACCAACTACGAATAACAACATTATACCAGGATTATCAGATTTCTAGGAATTTCATTCTGCTTCTGAAACATATTAATACCACACTCATACAATATGACTCCAAGAAGGTTCAACATTACTTACTATTTGAAAATGCTTCCCATGCAGTTTACCATATCAAATAAACCTAAATTAGCTTAACATGTCTCTTTTTATAAGGATTAAAATAAATTCTTTTGAGATATTCCAGGAGCTCATCCAGGTCAAAAGGACTTATTTTAGAATTTGGTTTTTAGAAGTTCTCAAAAATATCAAAAGGTTAAATCAGTTGATTAAATAGGATCACAAGTTACCGTGGAGAGTACTTGCTTATTTAACAAGAGCAATAATTAAAAGACTTCAGAGGCATGTGCAGAAAGTTACATGGCAGACTAGTACTCCTAAGAGAACCTCGTTTTAACACAACTAAATTCTAGTTTTGAATCAGTGTGCTTTTGATTTTAATGTTCAGTTAAAAAATAACTTACAATTTCCATCAGATCTTCAGCTTGATTGCACACATAAAATTTCCATGATTTTTCTTCTAAAAACCTGTTACTGCTTTCTTATATCCATTGAGTTTTTGTCCTGTACTTTTCCTACTTTTCATTGTAGAACAACCAGTAATTTTTACTTTAGGACAAAAATTGTATCTTAACAAAACGTATCCATATTCCTTATAACTTTTCTTATCAAAAATATCTTTATTACATAATTACATGTAGAGCTGTTTCCCTTATTATTTCTAGTGATTTGAGTAATGTATATTAATTTGAATTTTTTAACCCTGAATAAACTTAATTTCTGAGAGAACTAGGAGGTAAGCAATTGTGGATTTTCTGTCATACTAGTATTCTGTAGAGTGGTGAGTCTGTGATTTCTAGAAATCATAATTTCTAGAGATATGTTTTCTTTTTTTTTTTTTTTTTTTGGTACTGGGGATTGAACCCAGGGACACTTCACCACTGAGCCACATCCCCAGCCCTATTTTGTATTTTATTTAGAGACAGGGTCTCACTGAGTTGCTTAGGGCCTCGCTAAGTTGCTGAGGCTGGCTTTGAACTCGAGATCCTCCTGCCTCAGTCTCCCAGGTGCTGGGATTACAGGCGTGTGCCACCATGCCCGGCTAGAAATATGTTTTCTTATGGTAGTTTTTTTTTCAGTGTGGCACAGAGCATGTTTAATTTTGGTTCTCGGCTATCTTCAGTCTCTGTGTACTAAGCAGGGGAGGCAAAATGTTTTTCACTGTTCCTTTAGATTTGTTTTTTCCCCAGAAAGGTGTCTGTTCCTCAGATTTCCCTCAGCCTCAACTTTTCATTCTTGATAAGAATGTTAAAATCATCTGGAATAGGGAGACCATCTTTCACATGAGAATTTTATTTTACTTGTATTTGTTTAAGTCATTAAAAACAATTGATTGCTCTTGAACATGAGATAGTAAACAGTTACCCATCATCCCAAGTAATTTTATTTGCTGATAGACTTTTGTAATATAGGGATAACCAAGACACATTTACTAATAAACCAGTAGGAAAAGTTGTGCTTCTGTATTATATTTAACACTGACAACTCTGAACACATGCATATTGTAATCAGACCAGGGAACTTTAATTAGCTTATATTTACTGAAGGATTTTCTCCCATATCACATGAACTTCAAAAATATTTTGGATTAGTGTACATCTAAGAGTTTAAGGAATACTTATAAGCACTAATTTTTCTTCAAGCCAATTAAATTATTATATAAATTAACTTTGTCAATACCATCTTGAAGAAAAATATACACATGTATGTACATATGTATACACACATACAGAGAGAAGTTACTCATTTTTTAATGGTCAGGTTTAAAATTATTTTAATTGTACATATTTACAGTGTACAGTATGATAATTTGATATGAGTATAATGCATAATGAGCACATCAGGGTAGTATCTTAACTACCATGTTCTTAAACATTTTGAAAACTTTTTGATGGATATGTAATAATTTTACCTTTATGGAACAATGTGGTATTTCAATATGTGTGGGGTGTATGTGTGTGTATATGTATATATGAAGTATATACTGACTAAACAACATGACTAACTTTTCCATCTTACTAGTTTGTATGTGGTGCCTTAGAACTCCTTTATTTTACTTATTTATAAAATACGTAATAGACTATTGTGAACTATAGACACCTATTGTGCCCTAGAACTTATTCTAATTGTATTTGGGTGCCTATTGTCCACCCTTCCTCAGTTCCTTTTGCCCTTCTCCCAACCTCTAAGCCATCACTATTCACATTCAGATTGACTTTTCTTAGCATCCACATGTGAGAACATGTGGTATTTGTCTTTCTCTGACTTATTTCAGTTAACACAATGTTCTCCAGTTCTTCCATTTTGCTACAAATAATATTCTTTTTTCACAGCTAATTATTATTCCAGTATATTGTGGAATATATATATATTCCACATTCACTTTATCCGTTCATCTGTTGATGGGCATCTTTGTTGACTCCATATCTTAGCCACCGTGAATAGTGCAGCAATAAACATATATGTGCAGGTATCTTTTTGCTATGATGATATCATTTCTTTGTATATGTGTAACCAGAAGTGATATAAGCTGGATCATCTGGTAGATCTTTTAGTTTTTATCAACCTCTATACTGTTCTTCATTGTGATTGTACCAATTTACATTCCTACCAACAATGTATAAGAATTCCCTTTCTCTACATCCTTGCCTGAATTTACTTTTTTGTCTTTTTGTTAACAGATGTTCTATCTGGGGTGAGTTATCATCTCATCGTGGTTCTGATTTGCAATTCCCTGATGACTGGTGGTGGTGAATATTTTTTCAAAAATATTTTGTCCATTTGAATTTCATATTTTGAGAAAGGTCTATTCATATCCTTTGCCCATGTTTTTAGTTACATTATTTTTTGTTGAGTTTTTGAGAGTTCCTTATTTTTTCTGGATATTAATCAGTCAGATGAGTATTTTGCAGTTTTTTCCCCTATTCTGTAGGTTTTCTCTCTCTGTACCATGTTGCTTGTTTCCTTAGCTGTGCAGAACTTTTTAGTCTAATACGGTCTATTTTTTGCTTTCCTTCTAAGCCTTTGGATTCTTATCCAAAAAAAAAAAAAAAAAAATCATTTCCTATACCAATGTTTTCAAGCTTTCTCCGGTTTTCTTCCAGTATTTTCAGATCTTATAATTAGATCTTTGGTCCATTTTTAATTGATAGGGCGAGAGGAGTTAAGTTTCAATTTTCTGCAGATTGAAACCAGATACCGAGAAGCTAGCCATTCTCCAGTTTTTGTTTTTTGTTTTTTGTATTTGGGATTGAACCCAGGTGTGCTTAAACCACTGAAACATATCCCCAGCCCTTTGATTTTTTATTTTGAAAAAAGGTCTTGCTTAGTTGTTAGGGCCTCACTAAATTGCTGAGACTGGCTTTGAACTTGGAATCCTCCTGCCTCAGCCTCCTGAGCTGCTGGGATTACAGGTGTGCACCACCACACCTGGCTTTGAGTGTTTTTTAAGATTCCACACACATTACACTTGTTTTATGCTGGCAAAATAAGTTTGACTTCAAATTAGGGTATCTGAAAGAGATTTTCCTTGTTTTGTTTCATTTGTTGCTTGCTTGTTTTCATTTTGGCTACCAGTTAGCATTCCATTTAGTTCTCTTTGAAAGTTGACTTTGGGATTAAGGAGAATTTTGTTGCCTTTTTATGATACTATCTTTTTCTGATTAAAAAAAGGACTTTAGGGAAGATTTTGTGAAACAGTTTAAGGGAGAAACAAAAATCATCTCCAAATCATGTTTTATTAGTCCTTACTTGAAGGGTTATGGAAAATAATATTCCTGCAAGATAGCCCCTAAAGAAAAATGGAGAGAGGTGTGACTTGGGAGGAGGGAGGGGAAACTATCCAAGGATTAACCTCCCAGCAGATCCTTTCCTGATAACAGTGGGATCTGGGGGAAAGAGGTGGATACTGAATGCTGGGCCCTCAACCTTGACCTTCCCTGATGGCAAATTAGTCTACCCTATAAAGCCAAAATCCCCTCTGTAATCGAAGGCCATTTTCCCATCCAGAAAATGAGCCCCAAAGGCACTGAGTCTGCAAATGAATAAAAGCTTCTCTGAATCCGTTGAGGTCTATGTCCCATCCTTTTGCACTTACATTACTGTCTTCATTTACTGGGATGAATCAAGGTCTGATTCTGACAGATTTTAAATTCATTCATTGAAATGGTCGAGTTATCTCTGTTTTTGCAAAATTGAAGAAATTACTATGCATGTTTCAGTTCTAAATTAGTAATTTCCCTTGTGAAACAAAATGTTAAGTGAACTGAAAACATGGATTTTGATTGATAAGAACATTTTACCTATTGATTCAGTTTCCTGGTAACATGTTCACAGCTGGTATTGCCAGATATTAAAGGCATATGAATGTCCAGGAATGATCTTTTGCTTTCAGGACTTTGCTTTTAAATTCTAATGTAAGTAAATTCAACAATAAGAAGTATGCTATAAAGAATATATGTACTGAATGCCAGAGTACCATAAAACTCTTATCATGGAGAACATGATGCTTGAGATAAGCCTTAAAGTATTATTTCATGAAGTAAATAAGTACATTCCAAATAGAAGGAATATATGTTGATAGATGTGGAGACAAGCATGGAATATTTGGGAACTATTCGTGGTTTGTAATGAGACTGGTGAAACAAGGAGCTATATGGTGAAGGATCTTGTACAATAGTAAAAATAATAATCACTCTTTTTACAATTTGAATAATCATATGCATACCTGGAAGTTATTAAGCATAGCCAGTGATATATAAGGATTTTATGACTATGTATTTTCTCCACTACAGTGTCTTGCTTAAGGGGATCTGAATTCTCATTTGCCTGATCCAGGCATTCTTACTTGGAAATACTTGGTAACAATTTATAATATTCAGTACTTTTTTTTTTTTGCCAGGGTGGTTAAAGAGTGGTATGCTCAAGAGGCTATACACTTCAGCTTTGTGATTTTCTTATACCTTTTTTTTAACCTTTTAAAAATGTTCCTCAATAATTTTTGTTACTTATTTTTCCTATTCTATTTTAAAATTATGACTAAATCCAAAATTGTTAAAATATGCTTAATTGTATAGTCTTTAGTGAGTTATTTTTTATTTTTTTTAGCTTGATTATACATATGTGATTTCTGGGTAATTTGAAATATTGTGATAATGCTAAAGTGTCTCATTTGATTCATTAGAATAACATCTAAATGTAGAGAATAGCTTTTAGGACGTAGTATACTTTTATTTTGTTGAAATTTTCCTTTCAGAAACAAAGTACCACAATGTAATAATAATTTACTTTGGATCATGGCATGTAATCCCAAATTAGAGGGGAACATATCAATCTTATATGTGATTTCCTCCTTGCCCCCATTTTTTTGATACTGGGAATTGAGCTCAGGACCTCCTGCATGCTAGGCAAGTAAGTGCTCTACCACTGAACCATATCCCCAGCCTCTCACCAGTTCTTTTTATTTTGGGACAGGATCTCTTGCCTGGGTTGGCCTCAAACTTGTGATCTTACTCCCTGAGCCTCTGGAGTAGCTGGGATTTAGGCATGTGCCATTGTATCCAGTTTCTGTGGTATTTTTAAGAGATACTTAGTTTGATGTAGTGATTCACTTGATCTTTTAATAGATTGCCCTGAAGAATGTCTGAGAATTATGTTGATTGCTGTGGATTTTTTATAATAGCCAGAATATGAATTAATAATTTGCTAGAAAACATACTGCTCATTTTATTTTCTTAATAATTCCTTGAAGATTTTCTAAACTCATTGCATCAAAGCATAATTTGAATTATTTTTTTGTTTTATGTAATCTGTTTTTTTTTTTCCTTTTTTGAAATTTGGAATTCTCCTGCATTGTAGATGAACAGATTTTTCTGCCCAGTTGCCTGTGATTTTAGCTTTTTTTAAGGGTAATATTTGTAATCTGTACATATAGAATATTTACTTTTTACCATTTATGGCAGCTGTATTCTCCAGTATTGATGTTTTCTTTCCTTTTCCCTTCTAGATTGACATTTTCTCCTTGCCTCTATACCTGTGTGTAGAGAATCTGTCTACAGCCTTTCTCAGAAAGTCTCACAAGCCCTGCTAAATGATAGTGGGCACATTATTTTCTTCCTGGTCAGAGATAATTTGAGTGTGGGACAAACCCTAGTATAAGCTTCAACCATGAGAATTTGGAATTGGGAATGGAGGACCTGGTTTGCAAGGTCTGACTCCTTGACGTGTTAGGTGTTGTGAAATGGGGGGAGGTCAATAATTTGGAGTCAGGTAAACACATGAGCAACTAAAGTAAACTCTGATAGCAGAGATAATCCCTATTCCAAACTTAATCTTTCATTTATTTTTTCATTGTAATTGGGTTGAAACCCTTACTGAGAATTTAATCTCTATATAGATTAGTGTATCTAACTCCTCCTTGATTCTATTGAATCAATTCTAAAATTTGTCAAGTTTTTCAATTTTTTTTGTATTATGTAGTGCAATTAATTTTGGTTCTAATTTTAGTGAACAATTTCCTTATTTTAACATTTTTAGTGAATCTTTAGCTTTTCTTGATTAATTTTAAGCAAATCATTTCTCTTTTTGATAGTTTGATTTGTTTCATATCTTATTCATTTGTTTCATTGTTTCATTTTAACCACCTCTTTTCACACTTTGAAAGAAATCATGTAAATACTTGATTCATTTTGTTCAATTCTTATAGCAGTTAGATAATTGGCAACGAGGTAGCATCTGAAAAATGCAAAGTCAAAGAGTTGACTCTTCTATGATGTACGTTGAAATCTTCCTTCTAAAGAAGAAATTTCTAAAGTGTTTTCTCAATTGTGTGCTTTGAAAAATATCTTTATTAATCTCTAGAATGAACTATAGTATGTGGTATTTTCCACATACACCTAAGTAGAGGTTATCTTTTCAGACGGAAGAGCATTTAGTGAGATTAGAGCTCCCTGAAAGATACTTTGGAAAAGTTGTGTTCTAGAATAGCAACTGATATGAAAAACCAGCAGCGGATAAAGCTAGTGATATCTTTGCCTAAGTTAAGACTGTGTGCTATAGGTATAGTAGAGTGTTTGTTGCCTAGCATGTGTTAGACCCTGATTTTGAGCCCTAGATCAAAAACAAAAATAAAACCCAGAACAACAATAAATAGGCTGTAACACAAGCAGTTATTACATTCATCGTTGCTTTGCACTTATAGTTTTAAAAAGGCCAATATTGTTTAAGAGTATCCTTCATGAAACAATCAACATTAATTTTATTATATGTGGACCTTTGAGTATATGTCTAAAATTCTATAGGAAGTACTCAGAAAGTACTTCTGCTTTTTACTGAAATGTGATGCTTATTTGAGTGAAACCACTTGTGCAAATACTTAAGTAGCAAGCTAAATTAACACTTTTTTGTTTCATTTTACACTCTTCTAACCTGAGAGAAAAACTGACAGTTATTATTCAGACTTGGCTATTTGCAGACATTTTCTCTATAATTAAAGGAGTGATTCTATCACTTGAAGTAAAACAACTATTTCTTGCCAAAGGTAAAATTTTCACTTGAAAGCTCAAGTTAGAACTTTGTAAAATTTCTATCACTGTAAGATTTACAAGTACGATATAATCTTAAATTATGTATTCTTATAAAAATCTTGAAGATGAGGCATTTTACATGGTAGCTTTCAGTTTGACATCATTGTGCTGTTAGTACCTTAGAGTGGTTTTTGGTAAATGTTTGGATAACATTCATTTATTAATCATTAAAATTATAATTACTGAGCACTGTCTTTGTTTCCAAGTACTATGCTAGAAGAAGGAAATTTGGTAATGAAGAAAATGTATTCCTATTTTTCATGGTCTTTTCTAGTGGGGGAAACAAAATAATGTCTTATTAGGGTAAATACTAGGCAGGAAATCTGGATACTAAGAAAGAGTAGCAGGCTAAATAGGTGAGTTAGAAGATCTCTCCGTGGAAGAGGCATTTAACCTGAAACCTGAGAGATAAACAGTAGCCAACCATGAGAAGATCATTCCAGGGAAGGGAAAGAGTACTCATAAAGACATTATAAATGCAAGCAGAATTAGAACTCTATGGTATTAATGGCCTGGATTCAAGTACCTTTTGTTTATAAACAATGTATTTTGTTTAGTCAAATATTAAAAATTATAAACTGAAAACATTAAAAAAGTTAGCCATACGGTTGTATTCCAAAAGAGACTTAGTAACTTACAGGGGACCCAAAGTTATATCTATTATAGGGATTATGGTTAAGCAGAACTATTAATCAAATTAATAGTTTTTCTCAAGTTGCAAAGTTTTTTTTTTCTAGGCAGGATATATAAAGAATTTTTATAATTCAATGATAAAAAGATAAAACCCCAATTTTTAAATGGGCAAATGATCTGAATAGGCATTTTTTCCACAGAAGATATGCAAACAACCAATAAGCACATGACAAAACTCTCAGCATCATTAGTGCAAATCAAAACAATTGGATAATGCTTCATATTGCCTAGGATAATGTCTTAGTCTCTCTTTTTAAAAATTTATTTTAACTGATACATAAAAACATAGATGGCATGTATTAATGGGGTAGCCTATAATGATTCAATAAGTACACATTGTATAATGTTTAAATTAGATTAAACAGGACAGACATCAGGCGCAGCCCAGCATGCAGACAGGTGAGATTTCCCACTGGGGAGGTCGGTCCAGAGCACTCCCATGGGTCCTCCACAGGGGCCACTGACACAGCCCGGAGGCAGGAGTCTTCAGCGCGGGAAGTGGGCACTGAGGAGAGGATACTTGGGTTGTCCTCTCCCGGGGGCCCAGCTCAGAGGCCTGCATTCAGCTCAGCCAAGTCCTGCAAGAATTCCAGGTCTGGGGAGGCGGATACAGAGATAGACATCAGGCTCAGCCCAGCGCTGAAGGGTGAGAGTTCCCTACCTGGGAAGTAGGCCCAGAGTGCTCTTGTGAGACCTCTGAGGGGGCAGCAGGCACAGTGTAGAAGCGGGAGCCTTCAGCGTGGGGGAAGCGAGCACAGAGTGCACACTTGAGCCTCCCACACTGGGAGGCCGAGCCCAGAGGCCAGGTCTTACTCCAACCTGACCCCAGCCCACAGTCTGGTGCTACTGAAGACGAGGAGATGAGAAATTGGAAAGTTGCAGGGACGCCCCTTGTTTTAAAGGGTGAAGCTGCTATACCTCAGATTCTCATGGATAGAAGGGAAGATACAGGAACAGCTTGAGATGATGGGGTTAAGAAAGTATCTCAAACAAACCTAGAAACTTCATCAACAGAATCCAGGGATAACATGGTAAAAGAAATGTCAGAAAGAGAGTTCAGAATGTACGTAATTAAAATGATCAGAGAAGCAAACGATGGAATGAGAGAGAAAATGCAGGCAATGAATGATCACACCAACCAGCAGTTTAAAGAACAGATGCAGAAAGCAGAAAATCATTTCACTAAAGAGGTAGAGATGTTGAAAACAAACCAAACAGAAATCCTTGAAATGAAGGAAACAATAAACCAAATTAAAAACTCAAAAGAAAGCATAACTAACAGGCACTTGGAAGACAGAACCTCAGACAATGAAGACAAAATATTTAATCATGAAAACAAAGTCAACCAAACAGAGAAGATGGTAAGAATTCATGAACAAAGCCTATAAGAATTATGGGATATCATGAAAAGACCAAATTTAGGAATTATTGGGATTGAGGAAGGCACAGAGATACAAACCAAAGGAATGAATAATCTATTCAATGAAATGATGTCAGAAAATTTCCCACATCTGAAGAACGGAATGGAAAATCAAATACAAGAGGCTTACAGGACACCAAATGTACAAAACTACAACAGGTCAACACCAAGGCATATTATAATGAATATACCTAACATACAAAATAAAGATAGAATTTTAAAGGCTGTGAGAGAAAAAAAATCAGATTACATTCGGGGGGAAACCAATTTGGTTATCAGCAGATTTCTCAACACAGACCCTAAAAGAAAGAAGGGCCTGGAATAATGTATTCCAAGCCCTGAAAGAACATGGATGCCAACCAAGAATCTTATACCCAGCAAAACTCACCTTCAGATTTGAAGATGAAATAAAATCCTTCCATGATAAACAAAAGCTAAAAGAATTTACAAATAGAAAGCCAGCACTACAGAACATTCTCAGCAAAATATTCCATGAGGAAGAAATGAAGATCAACAATGTAAACCAGCATAGGGAGGAACTACCCTAAAGGAATATCCAAATAAGGGAGAAACCAAGTCAAGTTAAAAACCAAAAATAAGCCATAAAAACTGGGAATACAAATCATATCTCAATAATAACCCTGAATGTTAATGGCCTGAACTCATCAATCAAAAGACATAGGCTGGCAGATTGGATTAAAAAGAAAGACCCAAGAATATGCTGCCTCCACGAGAAGCATCTCATAGAAAAAGATACCCACAGACTATAGGTAGAAGGATGGGGAAAAACATACCATGCACACGGACTCAGTAAAAAAGCAGGGATTTCCATCCTTGTATCAGATATAGTGGACTTCAAGCCAAAATAAGTTAGACGGCATAGTGAAGGACATTTCATTCTCCTTAAGGGAAGCATAAATCAGCAAGATATAACAATCATAAATATTTATGTCCCAAACAAGGGCGCATCCATGTATGTCAATCAAATCCTTCTCAACTCCAGGGTCCAAATTGACCACAACACAATAATACTAGGTGACTTTAACATACCCCTCCCACCATTGGACAGATCTTCCAAGCAAAAACTGAACAAAGAAACTATAGAGCGCAATAACACAATCACTAATGTAGACTTAACAGACATATATGGAATATTTCATCCATTAAGAAGTGAATACACTTCTCAGCAGCACGTGGATCCTTTTCTAAAAGAGACCATATGTTATGCCACAAAGCTACTCTTAGCAAATACAAAAAGATAGAGATACTACCTTGTATTCTATCAGACTATAATGGAATGAAATTAGAAATCAATGATAAAATAAAAAACAGAAACTACTCCAATACCTGGAGATTAAATAATATACTGTTGAATGATGCATGGGTAACAGAAGACATCAGGGGGGAAATAAAAAAATTCTTAGGGATCTATGTGAACAATGATACAACATATCAAAATCTCTGCGATACTGTGGAAGCAGTGCTAAGAGGAATATTCATTGCATGGAGCGCATTCAATAAAAGAATGAAAAGTCAACAAATAAATGACCTCACGTTACAACTTAAAGCCCTAGAAAAAGAACAGTACATCACCAAAAGTAGTAGATAACAGGAAATCAGAGCTGAAATCAATGAAATTGAAACAAAAGAAACAATTCAAAAAATTGACAAAACAAAAAATTGGTTCTTTGAAAAAATAAACAAAATTGATAAACCCTTAGCCACACTACCGAAGAGGAGAGAGAGAACTCAAATTACTAAAATTCGTGATGAAAAAGGAAATATCACAACAGACTCTAATTAAATACAAAACATAATTAGAAGCTATTTTGAAGATTTATACTCCAACAAAATAGAAAACCTGGAAGATATCAACAGGTTCCTAGAGGCATATGAGCCACCCAAACTGAATCTGAGGACATACACAATTTAAGTAGATCAATTTCAAGCAATTAAATAGAGGAAGTCATCAAAAGCCTACCAACAAAGTCCAGGACCAGATGGATTCATAGCCGAGTTCTACAACACCTTCAAAGAAGAGCTCATTCCAATACTCCTCAAACTATTTCATGAAATAGAGGAGGAGGGAACCCTTCCAAACTCATTCTATGAAGCAAATATCACCCTGATACCAAAACCAGAGAAGGACACATTGAGGAAAGAAAATTTCAGACCAGTATCCCTAATGAACATAGATGCAAAAATTCTTAACAAAATTTTAGCAAATCGCATGCAAAAGCATATTAAAAAGATAGTGCACCATGACCAAGTGGGTTTCATCCCAGGGATGCAAGGTTGGTTCAACATCTGGAAATCAATAAATGTAATTCGCCACATCAATAGACTTAAAGTCAAGAACCACATGATTATTTCAATAGATGCAGAAAATGCATTTGATAAAATACAGCACCCCTTCATGCTCAAAACACTAGAAAAAATAGGAATAATAGGAATGTTCCTTAACATTGTAAAGGTCATCTATGCTAAGCCCACAGCTAACATCAATTTAAAATGAGAAAAATTGAAAGTATTCCCCCTGAGAACTGGAACAAGGTAGGGATGCCCTCTTTCTCCACTTCTATTCCACATCGTCCTTGAAATTCTAGCCAGAGTAATTAGACAGGCCAAAGAAATTAGAGGGATACGAATAGGAAAAGAAGAGCTCAGACTATCCCTATTTGCTGATGACGTGATTCTCTATTTAGAAGACCCTAAATATTCCACCAGAAAACTTCTGGAACTCATAAATGAATTCAGTAAAGTAGCAGGATATAAAATTAACGCTCATAAATCAAATGCATTTTTATTTTTAAGTGATACATCCTCTGAGAGAAAAATTATGAAAACTATACCATTCTCAATAGCCTCAAAAAAAAAATACTTGGGAATCAATCTAACAAAAGAGTTGAAAGACCTCTACAGTGAGAACTACAGAACACTAAAGAAAGAATTTAAAGAAAGTCTGAGAAGATGGAAAAATCTCCCATGTTCTTGGATAGGCAGAATTAATATTGTCAAAATGGCCCTACTACCAAAAGCACTATACAAATTCAATGGAATTCCGATTAAAATCCCAATGACGGATCTCATAGAAATAGAGCAAGCAATCATGAAATTCATTTGGAGGAATAAGAGACCCAGAATAGTTAAAGCAATTCTTAGCAGGAAGAGTGAAGCAGGGGGTATCACAATACTGGACCTTCAACTATATTACAGAGCAATAGTAACAAAAACAGCATGGTATTGGCACCAAAATGGACAGATAGATCAATGGTACAGAATAGAGGACCCAGAGACAAACCCACATAAATACAGGTATCTCATACTTGAGAAAGGAGCCAAAAACATGCATCGAAGAAAAAATAGCCACTTCAACAAATACATGGTGCTGGGAAAACTGGAAATCCATTTGCAGCAAAATGAAACTAAACCCATATCTCTCACCCTGGACAAAACTCAACTCAAAATGGATGAAGGACCTAGGAATTAGACCAGAGACCCTGCACCTAATAGAAGAGAAAATGTGTCCAAATCTTCATCATGTTAGCCTGGGACCAGATTTCCTTCACATGACTCCGAAAGCACAAGAAATAAAAGCAGGAATCAATGATTGGGATAGAATCAAGCTATAAAGCTTTTTCTCAGCAAAGGAAACAATCAGCAATGTGGAGAGTCTTCAGTGTGCCACACACACTGCAGATAGAGCACTAATCTCCAGCATCTTCAAAGTACTCAAAAATCTTTACATCAAGAACACTAATAACCCAATCGATAAATGGGCCAAGGAAATGAACAGACACTTTACAGAAGAAAATCTACAAGCAATCAACAGATTTATGAAAAAATGTCCAAAATCTCTAGTTATAAGAGAAATACAAATCAAAACCACCTTAAGATTTCATCCCATCCCAATTAGAATGTCTTTTATTAAGAATAAAGGCAACAACAGGTGTTGGTGAGGATGTGGGGAAAAGGGTACACTCCTGCATTGCTGGTGGGAGTGCAAGTTGGTGCAGCCACTCTGGAAAGCAGTGTGGAGATTCCTTGGAAAGCTTGGAATGGATCCACCATTTGACCCAGCTATCCCACTCCTTGGCCTATTCCCAAAGGACTTAAAATCAGATTACTAAGTGATGCAGCCACGTCAATGTTCATAGCCGCCCAATTCACAATAGCTAGATTGTGGAACCAACCTAGATGTCCTTCAATAGATGAATGGATAAAGAAACTGTGGTATACATACACAATGGAATATTATTCAGCCATAAAGAAGAATAAAATTATAGCATTTGCAGGTAAATGGATGATGTTGGAGACTGTCATGCTAAGTGAGATTAGCCAATCCCCAAAATCCAAAGGCTGAATGATCTCTCTGATAAGTGAATGATGATGCATAATGCCAGGTGGAAGGGAGGCAAGAATGGAGGAAGGATAGATTGCATAGAGGGAATGGATGTATGGGGTGTGGGTGGGGGGTAAGAATAATAAGAGAATGAGACAGACATCATTGCCCTCTGTACATGTATGAATGCACAGATGGGGTGACTCTTCTTCATGTACAAGCAGAGAAACAACAGCTGTACTCCATTTGTGTATAGTGAATCAAAACAAATAAATTTAAAAAAATTAAAATAAAAAATAAAATAATAGATTAAACATTTATATCTCCTCAAGCATTGACCATTTATTTATAGTAAAATCATTCAAAATCATTTTTCTAGCTATTTGAAATGTACAGTTCATTACTATTATGCAGAGTCACCCTAATGTGTAATGGCATACCAGAACTTGTTGCTCTTATTTAACTATAACTTAGTACTCATTCATTAACCTTTTCCATTCCTCCCCTGCTTTATGTCCCCAACTTCTGGTAACCACTATGCTACTCAGCTTTTGAGATCAATTGTTTTATGTTCTACATATGAGTGAGATTATTTGGTATTTGTATTTCTGTGCCTGGCTTATTTTACATAATATAATGATCTATGATTACAAAAAAATATACCAACAGTTTATCATTTAATTCTAACCATCACTCTCTTAGGTAGGCAGTGCAGATCTCATTATTGTACTGTAAATGTTTGGTGGTTCTAGTAAAGACGTTCTGATAATTAGAATGTTGTATTACAGTTTTTATCATATTTAAATACCCCGTGTGAATGCGTCATTGTATTATAGGCTTAATATCTACAGTATAATGAACTTTATAAATCTTACTGATGCAAATCATATCTTTAGACAAAAATTGAAGTAGCTATATAAAGCATCAAGTGTACAGTCCCTTGACCTCAGTGGTTTTTGAAATGAACAGGAAAATATATTTTTAAAAATAGTTTTATGCCAGGCAGTGATGGTATACTCTTGAAATCCCAGCAAGTCAGGAGGCTGAGGCAGGAGGATTGCCATGTTTAAAGCCAGTCAGCAACTTACAGAGACCCTGTCATAAATAAAATAAAATAAAATAAAATAAAATAAAATAAAATAAAATAAAATAA
>JAJEJO010005665.1:0-37840 GCA_020662805.1 Glaucomys volans | reverse complement strand
AAAATAAAATAAAATAAAATAAAATAAAATAAAATAAAATAAAATAATAAAATAAAATAGGCTTTGGATGTGACTGTGGTTAAGTGACCCTGGGTTCAATCTCTGGTTCCAAAAACAAAAACAAAAAATAATAATTTTACAATTATATATAAGATTAACCTTTACAATGATGTTAAGCTTCTAGGAACTTTTGGATGAATTTCGTAAAAAGAATGTACTTATTTGCACTGCCTTCTCATTTTTGGCATTAAGTCATATTTCTTTTGTATATTTCTAATGTCAAGGACATACAGAATTCATAATAGAAAAAGTAGAGAGTATTTGTGAGTCACATCTTCTCTAACATTTACTTATTCTGCTTCCTTAGCCAAGAGCTTTCTATGTTCTGAATTTATTTTGAATTTATTTCTTTTATTCTGAATTTATTTCCTCCCTCCCTCCCTCCCTCCCTCTCTCCCTTCCCCTGTACTATAAATAGCAACTAACACCTTTCTTGCTCAATCCTGGAGTCACAGATGAGTCCTGAGTTTGGTTTACTGCAATGGGCAGAGGAAACTGGGGAACTTGACTCCAGAGAGGCCCTGCTTCATGGCCACCTGAGAAATATACTTATTGGTGACACCTCTATTATTTTCTATCCTTGTTTGTATTCTATAATTCAATGTGATTTAAGTGTTTAAGGATTGAGAAATAACATTTGCTGTCTCGTGCTATAAAAATGGACAATCTTGCCTCAGTGACTTGAAAATCATAAAATCTGGTCAAAAAAGAGCCAAGAAACTTAATTTATTTCACTGCAACAAATTCCTTTTTTCTAGAATATGAACTTTCTGTATTAATGACTTGGGCAGATGTGCTTCAAATCCCCAAAGTGTCTTTGAATTTAGTTATTGTAATTTGGGTAACTTTCAGCTTTCTTGTGGAGGAGGGTGTTTTTGTGTACTTGTTCCACAAGGAGATCTGACATTTTTAATCAGTTCTCTAGGGAAAGTTTGACTAAATGCTGCAAATTTAAATTTATTGGTTCAGTGTCGCTGAGTAGAATCTTATGATAATTGAATAAAATTGGGAGAAAGGTGTTTCTTTCTAGATCTAATAGTTGTCCTTCTGTTTGGGAGTTTACATGGAAGGACTTCAAATAATTTATCAAATCTATGAAAACAATTACTACTATTTTAGCTTTCTAGCAAATTGTGAAAAGGACAACAACACATGCTTAAATCTTTTTATTCTTTTGGGGAAACTGGTAATGAAATTATGTAATTTAAAAGAAAGATTTCTTTAGACTAATTCTGATTATGTGTAGAAAATTTGGGATAGCATTTTTATGACCTAATCTGAATCTGAAATGAAACAAAATGTCAGTTTTGTAAGTGGGACAGGTGTTACATAGGACTTTTCTTGAATTATATTCTCTAATTTAAAACCATTGGTTTTGTTGGTTAAAAATACATGTTGTTAAAAATACATGGAATAAACAAAGGAGGAAAGATTTACTTTGGCTGATGGTTTCAGAGGTTATAATCCTTGATCAGCTGGCTTCTTTGGTTTGGGGCCTGTGGTGAGACAGAACATCATGGCACAAGGGCATAGCAGAGCAGAACTGCTCACATATGGCAGCTGGTAGCAGAGAGAGAGAGAGGAAGGAAATATCGAGGTACAAGATAGAGTTCCCAGGGGTGTGCCCACAGTGACCCATTTCCTTCAACTAGGTCCTACTTCCTATAGTTTCTACCACCTTCCACTAGTCCATTCAACTATGAATCCATCAGTGGACTAATTGATGGATAGGGTCAGAGCCCTTATGATCCTGTCACTTCCCAAAAGGTTTATCTCAACTTAGCTTCATTGGGAACCAAGCATTCAACACATGAACCTTTGGGGGACTTTCCAGATCCAAACCCTAACAATTATAAAAAGGAGGCCTGTGAAAAAATATTTTTCTAAATATGAATTTGTGTGTGTGTGAAGCAACTATCCTTTCATTTACCCAGTTTGTCAGTTTGGGTTTTTATATGTTGCGATTTTATAATTAAATGTTTCTATTTTGGGATTTTCAAGAAACCAAGGAAAGCAAATACTAGATGTGGTTACAAAATTGGAACTTGAGTTTTGTTATTTCTTATGGTTAAATTAATTAATTTTAGTCATCAAATTGATTTGATTTCTGTTGTTAGGACAAATCCTGAAAAACCAGAGCTTCAACTTATTCATTTCAAAATCTTTCTCCTATAGTTTCTCTTCTCCCAGCTATCTCTCCATTTAGTTATGTAAATCTTTATTATTTAAAAATTTAGAATAGCAAGGAGGTAAAGGTGTTCAGGACAAAATATGAAAGACCAACACCCAAATTTTGTGGCCATCCTTGTAGCCTACTTTCACATAAATACTCTGTTATATATATAAATTTGTACATATTTTAAAACCTAAAAAAGAATTGTATTTACATAATATCCTGTAAGTTGATTTTCTAATTTGTCTTGGGAACTCTGTCAATACATTCTTGACTTTACTCTTTTTAACTATCACATACTATTCCATAGCATTCATGTACCATTGTTAATTTGACCAATTTCTTATCTTTCTATATAGACAAATTTAAGATATGAATGGGGCCAGTAACTTTTCGTTCCTTTTATTCATGCTCAATTCTCTGAAATCCATGAATTTATTTTCTATGACTTTCTTGATTTCTGTGTCTTTATCACTATCCTACATTCAAATCATATTCTCTTGTTGCCAACTCTCTTCCTTATTGGCATTTGGAGAATTCATGGCACAGATTTGTTTTTAAGAGCAATCTCAATTTTTGTGTGCCAGCTGTATAAAGAGTTTTATTTAATTCTAGCCTGTGGGAAAAATAGCACAAATCTAGCAACTTACATTATGAATACAAATGCTAATTTAATGGCACACAAATTGAATTAAATCAAGGTTCACTGTGATAGAGTGATAATTCTGAAATCTTATTCTTTTACTGAGGAAATTCCCATATAACCTATTTAACATTATCTGTCTTACATACATAAGGGAAAATGCTAGGAAATTTAAGTAAAACTGCTGGTAAATTTAGACTTTCTATATTAAAGAACCTTAATGTGTTTTCTAATGACCACTTTCAGAGTGGCAGAAGAAACAGTGAAATGGTTAATTGGCAACAGGAGAGAATGAGGATTAAAGGAGATTAACAACAAGAACTATAATGAACAAAGCAGGTAATCATTGTAACTGCATTATAACATTAAAGTATCAAGATACCTTCAAAATTAACTGGTTTTATTCTTTGAACCCTGATGAATCCACAAAAAACATTTTTTCAGGTATATTTTAGAAGTTGAGATTACAAAGAACAGACAATATTTGAATCTGAAGAAACAGTTTTTTTCTTTGCTGATTCACACAAATAAAAGCTTTGTATTTGAAGATGCTTTGTATTCCTTACTGAAACTAATAATTGAAAGTTATGTTTTCAGGTCAGTAAAGTAGTATGATTTAAGAGTTACATTCCTATGGTTAGACAAGGGGAAGGTTAGCTCCTCAGGACTTATCATGTTTTTTAGATGAGAAATTTCAAACCCATAGTTGGAATTTAGAAGTAATTGAAATAGTTTCAAATTAGTATTTATACATAGTTAATTCTATTGATTTATATTTCTGATTTTATTATGTGCATTTTGTATATATACATACACATTTTTAAAAAAACTAGTGGGAAAAATGCCAAACATATACTTGTTCAGAGAACACAATGAGCCACCATGCATACATCACTTGACTTTAACATCTATCAATTCATGGCTAATCTTGTTTTATCTATACCCCTGCCCCTTTTCTCTAGATCATTTTAAAGCAAGTCAGAAACATAATTTTATTTACAGATGCTTCAATATCTATCCCTAACAGAGACTCTTAAATTAACGGTAATACCATTATAGGTCAATATCCATTATCTGAAACGCTTGGGCCCGGAAGTGTTTCAGACTTTTTTTTAATCTTTGGTTTGCATAGACTTTACTGGTTGAGCATCCCTAATTTGAATTCTGAAATGTTCCCGAACTTGAAACTTCTGAGCATTTTGGATTTTCAGATTGGGGATGCTCAGTATGTATTATGTCTTCAAAATTAGCAGTAATTCTTTTGTTTTGGGCAGTACTTGGGGATTGAACCCAGAGTCTTGTACCTGTAAGGCATGTGCATACTTGTGTATCTACAGTTTTGCTTATAGTTTTGACTGGTACATGCATGCTTCCAATGCCCATCCATGGGATTCCCACCCTATACCCACACACCATGGATTTGTAGCTGAAGAATTTTCCTAAAAGCCTGTGATAAAAATAAGCTATGTTTGAAATTATCACTGAACAGTGAAGATATGACCATATTATTTATATCCTAGGCAAATACAGAAAATTTAGTGATGGAGAAAAATGGGTGACTTTGAATTAGAATTCATTAAGCCCTTCATGATTAAATAAGTAAACATCAATCTTAATTTTATGTCTTTAACTTTCGTTTTTCTTTTTCCTAGGTTTATGCAGCAGTGTTATGGGAACAAGCCAATGAATACAGACAAAATTCAACTGAAAAAGCATGTTTTGGCACCTCCCTCCCAGAAGAAAAACTTAATGACTTTCGTGATGAGCAAATTGGACAGTTACAGGAGCTGATGCGAGAAACTACTAAACCCAACAGGCAATTCAGTATCACTGAGTCTACAAAACCAAAGTTTTAGTAAATACAGTAAAGTTTAACAAAACATGTAAAATTCAGAACCTTTTCACTATCATTAACTTTTTAAAGTTATTATTTCAGCCTTAAGTATTTTATTTTTGGCTGTTGTGAATGGATCAGGATTACCAGCAGACAACTGAAAAACTTTAGGACATTTTTGGAGTAACAGTATTTATTAAATGGAATTTCATTTTTTGGATTAAATAAGAAAGACTGTAAAATGGTCAAACTATGAAATATTATTGAGAACTTTTTGTTTTAAATGCTGTTGTTCAAGCATTAGCCTCAGGGATTTTCTTTTGCTACATGAGTTAAGTATATCATAATGACAAATGTAGAATTCCAACAAGTTTATTATATTGTCATTCTGAATGTATGACAAGTATTTCTACTTTAATAATTGCATACATGATTATTCTGCATGTCTCCTCACTCATTGTTCACAACAAAAGTTAGAGAAGATTTAATATTCAATATTATATTACCATTTGCATAGTAGATTATACAAAGTATTGTAATATTTCTATGGTATTTATAACAAATGCCCCTTCAAATAATTTGTAGTTACTTTGAGAATCTCATTTATTGCCTAATGGTTGGGAAGTTTAAAAACCCAAGTTTTTCTCGTACTTAGATTGATTTGTACATTTTTAAAAAGACACATTAAAATTCTGCATATACCAAGCATCATTCTAGATACAGGGGATATAGCAATTATCAAATACAAAAAGTCTACTCCCATACCATGGATTTGCTCAAAAGAAAGATGTAGTGACATTATGCAAATTTAGGGTCTAGGCCTCAGAACCCAGCACACCTCCATGGGCACGATTGGAAACCTGCCCAACTGCCATGTTAAGCCTTAGCTGACCCTCCAGATGATTGGGTCAGATCTTGGGAACCATCGTGAACGACCCTACCCAAAGCCACCCTAGACCTGGCTTTCAGCTCACAGTAGACACATAAGTGAACCTAGTTAAATTTAGGTTTATAAAGGATTTTTAAGGACATGGGAAATTTTCTGATAAGTGAGAAGATGTAAGATGTAGAATTTTCAGAAAATGTTAGATTTCTTTTTTAATAAGGTGGCAGACTGTATTCATCTGAGCAGTGCTAAACCTAAAAACTTTTAGGTAAAATAGAAAAAGCATTTTTAGATGCATTTGGCAGTTGGCAGTATTCTAAATGATTAAGTAATTCCAAAGCCAGTATTACTAAGTGAAACTGCTACAGCCTCTTTTGTCCTGAGGGTGAATTTCAGGTTTGGTTTTGTTTGTCCTTAGGAACACTGTGGGCAAAAAACAGAGCTTAGAGCCCAGCTGAAATGGAGAGTCATAAAATACACATTTTCCACAAAGCCAGAATCCTAAGGACTATACCATCAGAGTAAGAGTAAGCCTAAAGAAATACTGCTCCAGTATTTATGCAGAGTTGCAGGGCATCCCAAATTCAAATCATCTATGTACTTAAACAACCTAAGTTAGTAGTTTATATAAAATGGTCCCAGAATAAGTGCCTGAGAGATTTAAACAAATTTTTGAAGGATACTGTGATCACAATTTTCCTTAAGTTTAAGTAAATTCAAGGAAAATTAGCACTGCAACTAAGGCAATAGAGACAGACCACCAGAAAACTCAGAAATTATAACTAAGCATATTTTATAATTGTTATGGTTTAAATATTAGGTGTTCCCCAAAAGCTCATGTAAGACAATGCAAAAACACTTAGTGGTAAAATGATTGGATCATGAGAGCCTTAACCTGATCAGTGCATTAATCCCCTAATAGGGATTAACTGGATGGTTACTATAGGCAGTTGGGGATGGCTGGAAAAGGTGAGTCCCTGGGGGCATGCTTTTTGGTTATATATTTTGTCCAAGGCGAGAGGTGTCTCTGTTTGCTTCCTGTGCAATGTTCCCAGCTTCTTTTCTCTACCACACCCTTCTGCCATTATGTTCTGCCTCACCTTAGGTCCCAAGGAAAGGAGTCAACTGTCTATGGACTAAGACCTCTGAAACCATGAGCCCCAAAACAAACTTTTCTTCCTCTAGTTGTTCTTGTCAGATCTTTTGGTCACAGCAGCAAAAAACTGACTAAAACAATATTACACATGTGCTAAGAAGAAAGGTTGCTTAAAAGTTCTTCAGGAAACAGGCACATACTATAAAAGATGAGTAGCATATTTGAAAAAAGAAAACTTCTCAAAATGGAAAATAGAGTAACTAAAAAAAAAAACCCTCAGTGAACAGCTTTAGCAGAAATTAAACAGAATTGAAATGAGAATTAGTGACTGTAATGGACAGAAGAAATTATGCAGGATGCTGCATAGAAAAGCAGCTTGAAAATGTGAGAATACAGGAAAAAGCATTAACAATCAAATGTAGAGCTAATAGTTTCAAATAGGTAGTGGGGACATAAGCAGTATTTGAAGACATAATTGCTAAGTTTTAAAAATATTTTGTTTTAGTTATAGATCGCATAATACCTTTATTTTATTTTTATGTGGTGCTGAGGATCGAATCCAGGGTCTCACACATGCTAGGCAAGTGCTCTTACCACTGAGCCACAACCCCAGCCCCAATTGCTGAGAATTTTTCAAATAAAAAAACACCTCAGCAGAGTAGATACGAAATCCTCACTTAGACACACTATAGTAAAACAGTAGAATGCCAAAGACAAAAACTGAAGTAGCCAACTGACATAGCTACTTTGGTTAAAGTAGCCAAAACAGAAGTCAAAATTAACCTTCAAAGGAACATCACCTAGAGCAGGACAAGTCCCTAGTAGTCTTGATGACATAGCTCTTTTCCATTTTCTTGTTGGTAGTTCTCAGAAAAAATGTGCTCAGAATATGCTGGTAATGCAACATCATGAGATAAAGAGGGAATGTTCAGAAAACCCTGGGTTCTGTTTCTGCCCCTCTTAGAATGGGATTCAACACTATAACTCAGCATGCGAGGTCACCTCCAGAATATAAAACCCAGGATGGCATGCCTTTCAGAGACCCTCAGCTGCAGTATAATTGGGGCATGTTTAGATGAGACTCTTCCCCTGGATAGCTTTCCTGATGCTTGGAGGAGAGGCTGGTCATGAATCCTAGGCTACTCTTGTCCTTGCTGCCTATTTATAGGTAAATAAACACACTTCATGTAATGTGTGAATGTTCTGTCTCATCACTCTTTGAAATAGTAGAAATTGCAGGGCAAGATGCAGAGAGCTAAGTGGTAACAAGTACATAACGAATCTTATGCACAGCTAGATCTTGAACTGACTTCTTAAGAGCAGTAATGGAAACCAGAAACCAGGGGCTGGGGATATAGCTCAGTTGGTAGAGTGCTTGCCTTGCAAGCACAAAGCCCTGGGTTCAATCCCCAGCACCAAAAAAAAAAAAAAAAAAAAAAGAAAAGAAAAAAAGAAACCAGAAACCAGTTGTACAGCTGAGAGAAAAGTAACTTCTGACTTAAAATATTATACCCAACAAATATATTTCAAGAATGATGGCTGAATAAAGACCATTGCAGACAACAAAATGATCAAGTTTACCACTGAGGATTCTTAAAGTCTAAAAGGTATCCTTATGTAGTAGGAAGGTGATTAAAGGTGGAATAAAAGACCAAGAGGGCTGTAAATAATGGATTAACATAAAGGAGCATTTGCTATATGGAACAGATTTGGACAGTCTGAGAGAATAAAGGTACTAGTTAGCTTTAACCTTAAATATAAATATGATTTCTAGTATAACCACTTAAAATGTTTGTTACACAGAAATTAATATATAATTTCTGAGGTAACAGAACGTAAAAATAGGAAAATAATTATAAAACAAAAACAGGAGGGACAGGAATAGAGGGGAGAAACAGGTGATAGATGCCATGGTTTGATAGTGGTTTTCCTCTTCTGAAACTGTTAGAGTGCAATCCCTGTTGTGAGTTTTTAAGAGAGGGTGGAAAACAATTTGACTATAATGTTTAGAGGCGAGGCTTTTGGGACATGACTGATACTCTTCAGTCTTGGGACTTTTTTCATAAGAAGGCCATTACCATATGCAGCCCCAGCCTTGGACCAGAGCTGAGCCAAATTAAGCCTCTATAACTTAACCAATCTGTGATATTATATTATTATAGCAGTAGAAAACAGTATTAGAGATGTAACCCAGATATGTCAGTAAATACATTAAATGTAAATGTTACCTAGTTAAAGGCAAATTGTTACCTGGTTAAAACATGAAACCAATTATATGCCATTACAAAAGATGACACCTAAAGAATAATATATAGAAAGTTTTAAAGTTAAATGACTAAAGTTATACAAACCAAAATAAAACCCATATAGATACATTAACATCTGAAAAAATGGTTAAGGCAGAAACATTGCTAAGGGTAAAAAGAGTCACTTCATATAATGAAAGGTTCACTTCATTAGGAAGATAATGCTACACTGGCATTTACCTGGTAAATAAATGATTAAGCAGCACCACATTTGTAGAACTTAACATGATTCCAAGTAACCCTTGAGTGAAAAAAGAAACCCCAAGTGGACTCTGAGATTTAAGCACAATTAGAGAGTGGTGAAAATGCATAATGAAATTATGGATTGCAACAAAAGGAGCACTTGAAGGAAGTTGATAGACTTCAGTGAGTCTGGCAGAAGCAAAGAAGGGGTGAATATTACTGAGAAGAGCTATTTTAAGGTAGAAAAACAACACAATATGTTCAAAGAAAATAGAAGGAAATAAAGATTTAGAGCAGAAAGGTTTAAAAAATCTGTAAATCAAAATCAAAATTTATTATTTAAAAAAGACTCAAGTTCCCTGGCAAAGTTAATCAAGAAAAACCAGGCATACATAACCTCTGTAAAGAACAAAAGAGGACAAAATTTTCTTTTGTATCATTAAATAGATATATGTGGACAACTTAAAGCCAATAAATATATAAACTGTGGAAGAAATGGACAAATTGTTTGAAAGATGAAAAAGAGGCAAAAGAATGGTTCAGTAGCCATGGAAATAACTGCATCAGTGATTTTAAATAGTCTCAGGAAGAAAATTTCGGGCCTAAATAACTTCTTTGATAAGTACTGCCTAGCCCACCCCTCCCCCAACGCTCGACCCCCGGGATACCTCAGGCTCACCTGCCGCCTTGGCCTACAAGGAAGCAGTCTTTGACGATGCAGTGGAAGAAGATGCGGTGGAAGAACGTGTAATAAATGAGGAGTACAAAATATGGAAAAAGAACACCCCTTTTTTCTTTTTGATTTAGTGATGACCCATGCTCTGGAGTGACCCAGCCTAACAGCACAGTGGCTTCTAGATGTAACCAGACCAGAAGGAAAAGATTTCAGCATTCATCGACTTGTCCTGGGGATACATGTATCAGATGAGCAAAACCACCTTGTGATAGCCAGTGTACAGCTCCCTAATGATGATGTTCAGTTTGATACATCATACTACGACAGTGAAAAAGGAGAATTTGGAGGTTTTGCCTCAGTTAGTGGGAAATTGAAAGAGAAATCAAGATCAACCATGAAGGAGAAGTAAATAGGGCTGGTTATATGCCCCAGAACCCTTGCATCATTGCAACAAAGACTCCATCCAGTGATGTTCTTGTTTTTGACTGTACGAAAACATCCTTCTAAACCAGACCCTTCTGGAGAATACAATCCAAACTTGTGTCTCCAAGGACATCAGAGGGAAGTATATGGACTTTCTTGGAACCCAAATCTCAGTGGTCACTTACTTAGTGCTTCAGATGACCATACCATCTGCCCATGGGATATCAGTGCCGTCCCAAAGGAAGGAAAAGTGGTCGATGCGAAGACCATCTTTACAGGGCATACAGCAGTTGTAGAAGATGTTTCCTATCATCTGCTCCATGAGTCCCTGTTTGGGTCAGTTGCTGATGATCAGAAACTTATGATTTGGGATACTCATTCAAACAATACTTCCAAACCAAGCCACTCAGTAGATGCTTACACTGCTGAAGTCAACTGCCCTCTTTCAGTCTTTATAGTGAATTTATACTTGCCACAGGATCACCTGACAAGACTGTTGCCTTGTGGGATCTGAGAAATCTGAAACTTAAGTTGCATTCCTTTGAATCACATAAGGAGGAAATATTCCAGGTTCAGTGGTCACCTCACAATGAGACTATTTTGGCTTCTAGTGGTACTGACAGCAGACTGAATGTCTGGGATTTAAGTAAAATTGGAGAAAAACAATCTCCAGAAGATGCAGAAGATGGCCCACCAGAGTTATTGTTTATTCATGATGCTCACACTGCCAATATATCTGATTTCTCCTGGAACCCAGTGAACCTTGGGTGATTTGTTCTGAATCAGAGGACAATATCATGCAAGTGTGGCAGATGGCAGAGAACATCTATAATGATGAAGATCCTGAAGGAAGTGTGAATCCTGAAGGACAAGGATCCTAGATGTCTGCACTTGTGATTTTAGACTCCCTTTTTTTCCCCTCTCAACCCTGAGATTGATTTAACATTGGTTTCTAGATACAGATTTTGTTCAGCTATCCCTCTATTATAGCTATCACCAGCAATTGCTATTAGACCAAACAGTGGGTGTTTTCTAAATATTAACTGGGATACTTTATTCAGCAGAGCCAGACTTATTTAAATTTTTTTCAGGAATTTTCTAGTAACAAACCCAGGTCTAAATTAGCTACAGAAAGGGGAAATTATATATGGTTATTTTTCTTCTTAAGCTGTATCCCCAAGTTTTTCAGACTCATTTAAATAAAAGCTAGAGTGAGTAAGGAACAGAGCCAAGTGAAGTAGGTGTCTGAGCCATGAAGTATAAGTACAGCAAGATGTCATTTTTATTCAGGAATTAGGGAAGATTCAAGTCATGTAGATTCCTACTGTAAAATCCTTACACATTTTCCTATGTAGATCAGTCTCCTCTTGATTTCTATAGTTAAGTCAAAACTACATGTTCCTTATTCCCCATAAAAAAGTAAGTACTGCCTAATAGTATGAAATACATAATCCCAAACTTAAGCCTTTCCAGATAACAAAAAAAGAGGGCTACTCCCTAATCCATTTTATGAGACGAGCAAATTCTTTCTACCAAATGAATTATGGAAAAGGAGAATTACTGACCAATTTTACTTAGGAACATAGATATAAAATCCTAAACTATTAGCAAGGCAAATCCAGCAATGATGATTCATCATGATCTGGTCGTGTTTATGCCAGGAATCCAAAGTTGTTTTAAATTAGAAAATCAATTACTATCATCTACCACATAATCAAATTAAAAGAGATTTAATAGTGATAATCTCAAGAGGTGAAGAAAAGGTGTTTGCTAAACATTCAACATCTATTCATGATAAAAATGCTGTTGAACTAGGTTTGAAGGGTACTTCAGTCTAATTAGAGGGTTTCTACTAAACATCTGCAGCAAACATGAATTGTTGAAAACTTTCTCTTTGAGATTGGGGAAAAGGCAAGGATGTCTGTCATTACTTCTTTTCGAGTCAAAACTGATAGTCTAAGATAATGGTGAACTTACAAATTATGAGAATGAATAAGAGAATTTAATAGTTTCCTAGATGCAAACATTGCTGTACAAAAATTAAAATCATTTGTGTGCCTGCATAATGGTAACATGAAAATTCACAAAAATATTTTGTCAACAAATATCAGATACTTAAAACCAGTTTACTAAAAGATGGTCAAAATTCTCAGAAGGAAATTGTAAAATTTTACTTCAAGATGCTAAAGAAGACTTAGAGACACTTCATGCTCAAAGATTGAAAGATTTAATGTTGTAAATATCTTAATTGTTCTCAAAAGATCTGTAGTTCCAACACAATGTTCATAAGATTCAAAATATTTTTATTTTTAATTAACAAACTTATTTTTTAAGTTTATGTAATGCCAAGGGTCAAGAATAACCAAGGCTTTTGCTTGTTTTGGTTTTTTTTTTTTGCTGTGCTGGGCACTGAACCCAGGGCCTTGTGCTTGCAAGGCAAGCACTCTACCAACTGAGTTATATCCCCAGCCCTAACCAGGACATTTTTAAGAACATCATTGTGGTACAACTTATCATACCAGACATCCAAATATAGTATTGCTTTAATTATTAAGATAGTGTGGCATTTCATCACACAGGGACTTGACTTCTGGCAGTCATGTGCTACATTCCAGTGGAGAAAAGACTGCTTGTCAGTTAATGGTTCTGGTTCTGTGACAGTTGACGACTTTCTTTTTTTTTTTTGGAGAAAAAAATCCCTGGTGTTTTGAATTGTTTGATTTCTTAAAAATCAAAATATGAAAGGCAAAATTACAATGCTTCAAGAAGATAAGGAATATCTTCAAAATATTGGAGTAGGAAAGGATTTTGGACAAAATAAAACTACACATAAAGAAAAAATATGAATACAGTAACATGGTATTTCTTTCATCAAAACCAGTAGAGAATGCAAACACAGGTCTCTGAGAATAGAGAGTTGTAATACATATATAATGGTCCATGGGCATAGCATACAGAGTATCTAAACTCCTATCTATCATTAAAATGCAATAGAAAATTGGCAAAATCTTGAAACAAGAAATTCACAAATAAGGAAATTCACATAGTAAATGGGAAAAAATCTTTACCCTCAATTGAAATAGACATATGCAAATATAAATCACAATGAGATTGTAATTCATAGCATTCAGACTGAATAAAATAAAAACTGAAAAGTGTAGATAAAGATTGGAAGTAATGGACATTCTTACCCTGTTGGGAAAAACCATTATTACTCATTTAGAAAAGTTTGACATTCTTTAGTAAATTTAAAGATGTTTATGTTGAATATTATTATGATATTAATGCAATAATAGTAATGCATTATGGTGTTTGGGTACAGATTCTGATGTCAAATTCATGGATTTGAATTTCATCTTTATAGTTTTTCTGACCTTCCACGTGACTATATATGAAAAGAGTAAGGTTTTGTCTTGGTTTCCCTCTCCCTCTCAAGAACCAGTTTTTGCCCTTCTAATGTTGTTAGGATTAAATGAGTTAATCCATGTAAAACATTCAGAATAGTACTTAGGAAATAAACAGCATGAAGTTTTCAGTATCATTGTTATTAATATTACTTTGCAACCCACAAAACCAGCTCTACACAATCTTGTGCAAGAATGTAGAACATTCTGTACAAGAAGGTTCATATAAAAATTATTTTAGCATCTCCACACCATAAGCAATGCTAATATCCCTCAACAGGGGATAAAGTTATGGTATGGTATGGGAGCAGTGACTCTAATGAACTATTGTTTTCATAAATACAATACTGACTGAAAGATACTGAATATAAATACAAGGGATAAATCCATTTGTATGGACTTGAACATCAGGCAAAAAAAAAAAAGCCTCGTGAGCAATGCAGACATTAGTAATAAAACTATAAAGACAGACAAGTAAATAACAGTCACAAAAATTAGAAGAGTGGTTAACCCCAGAGGAGTGAGCAAGGTTGTGACTGGAATTGGGTGCATGGACTCTTCTGGGGTCCTGGGTGGCAATGTTTTATATTCCATACTGGGTGATGTTTATAAGAGTATCATTCTTCAAATTATATGTACAGCTCATTGACTTACATTTTTAAGCTAGTATAAAATTGTGAAGTGGGAAAGATAATTTGTTTAAAATAAGGACATGGAGAGAAAAAGTGTAATCTCTAAATGGACTGTCCACAGGTTTTAGGGAGGTAAGAATGGGTCTGATATGGAACTCCTGCTCCCATCCAGTGTGAGGTACACTGCAACTTATTAAAGGAGAGTGGTCCAACATTGGGTATGTTAGGTTTAAGCACCAGGCACCCATCCTAAAGAGTCTGTGTAGCCTAGGGCCTAAGTATTTTTAGTTTAAAAAAGCTCTCTAGGAAATTCTGAGGAGTTTCTAGGCTTGAGTTCCACTATTATATTAAAAGTAAACTAAACACACAAACCTGGATTGAATAAAACTAATGAAGTAGAAATTATTTTATTTCAAGTAAGGAACAACCACATAATTCTTTTTCCCACTTAGCATAATTAACTGTCTTCTTTAAAAACATAATCTAACACCCCAATTTTGAAATTATTCAAATATTTGGTAAACTTGATTGACATATAGTTTATAAGAATATGCCTATTTTAAGAGGAAAAACAATGTTTAATGTTATTTTAACAAGATAAACAAGCACAAAGTTATTTTCAGCTTTTGAGAGTTTCAATTGATTTAAAAAATTCATTTGATTTAAAAAATATGAAATGTGTTTCAAAAACCTTTTTTCAGTAAGCAACACTTAAGGGTTGTTTGCATTTTACCTTTGGTCCCTGATTGATTCTTTTGGTGGGAGACCTGATGGAGGAAAGACTCTAAGACTTTTATAATATAATTAGATTCTCATAAAAGTATTGAATTAAAGAGGCTGATAAGTTTATCTAGTCCTACCACATTTTTTACTCACTCATGTGTCTCAAGATTGGTGAATGTGACACACAGGTTCACTTTTACTCCATTTGGTTTTATGTTTGGACATCTCTAAAACTGACCTATGGAAGCACACAGAAATGCTGAGATGAATTGGCAGTTACGGGATTTAGGTAGTGTTTTATTTTTATATAAATTATTAACTTGTGCTGTTGTAGCAAAGAAACCCTGGCATTCAATTCTGGATACCTGAAATAGTATACCCCTTTCAGGTTTCCAAATTAGTGCAAAAGCTGAAAGGAGCTGAATGTTGCTAAGCAACTTTAAGAAAATAACTATCAATAACTATCTGGTAGCATATCCAGTGTATGCTGCCACTCAACATTAGATAACTGGAAGGGAGAACTATGCACCAGGCCACAAGAATAATAAAATTTTACACGTTCATTATGATATACATTTTACATGTAAGACAAGCTCCCTAAAAAGCAATTTGATTTAAAAAATATGACTAAAAATATTATAGTAAAATATTTTAACATTTCAATTTGGTTTTGAATTCATTTTTTTTAGTTCATTGTACACAAATGGAGTACAACTATCATTTTTCTGGTTGTACACAAAGTAGAATCATACAATTTGCCTATTCATACATATACATAGGATAAAGATGTTTGTCTCATTCTATTATCTTTCCTTCCCCATCCCTCCCCACCCCTCAGTTTCCTCTATACAATCCATTCCTTCTCCATTCTTCCTGTACCTCCCCCACCCCCACTGTGTCATCAACCACTTAGAAATCATTTGGCCTTTGGTTTTTTGGGATTGCCGTATTTCACTTAACATGATCTTCTCCAATTCCATTCATTTACCTGCAAATGTCATAATTTTATTATTCTTTATGGCTGAATAATATTCCATTGTGTATATATACCACAGTTTCTTTATCCATTCATTTGTTGAAGGGCATCTAGGTTGGTTCCACAATCTACCTATAGTGAATTGGGCTGCTATAAACATTGATGTGGCTGCATCACTGTAGTATGCTGATTTTAAGTCCTTTGGGTATAGGCCAAGGAGTGGGATAGCTGGGTCAAATGGTGGATACATTCCAAGTTTTCTAAGGAATATCCACACTGCTTTCCAGAGTGGCTGCACTAATTTGCAACCCCACCAGCAATATATGAGTGTACCTTTTTCCCCACATTCTCACCAACACCTATTGTTGCTTGTATTCTTGATAATAGACATTCTAATTGGGGTGAGCTGATATCTTAAGGTAGTTTTGATTTGGATTTCTCTTATTACTAGAGATATTGAACGTTTTTTCTTATATCTGTTGGTTACTTGTAGATCCTCTTCTGTGAAGTGTCTGCTCATTTCCTTAGCCCATTTATTGATTGGGTTATTTGTATTCTTGGTGTAGAGTTTTTTGAGTTCTTTGTGTATTTTGGAGGTTAGTGCTCTGTCTGACGTGTGTGTGGCAAAGATTTTCTCCCACTCTGAAGGCTCTCTCTTCACATTGCTGATTGTTTCCTTTGCTGAGAAGAAGCTTTTTAGTTTGAATCTATCCCAATTATTGATTCCTGCTTTTATTTCTTGTGCTTTGGGAGTCATGTTAAGGAAGTCTGCTCCTACACCAATATGATGAAGATTTGGACCTACTTTTTCTTCTATTAAGTGCAGAGTCTCTGGTCCAATTCGTAGGTCCTTGATACATTTTGAGTTGAGTTTTGTGCAGGGTGAGAGATATGAGTTTAGTTTTATTTTGCTGCATATGGATTTCCAGTTTTCCCAGCACCATTTGTTGAAGAGGCTATCTTTTCTCCATTGTATGTTTTTGGCTCCTTTGTCAAGTATGAGATAACTGTATTTATGTGGGTTTGTCTCTGTGTCCTCTTTTCCATACCAGTGATCTACCTGCTTATTTTGGTGCCAATACCATGCTGTTTTTGTTACTATTGCTTTGTAGTATAGTTGAAGGTCTGGTATTGTGATACCACCTGCTTAACTCTTCCTGCTAAGGATGGCTTTAGCTATTCTAGGTCTATTATTCCTGCAAATGAATTTCATGATTGCTTGCTCTATTTTTATAAGGTCCATCATTGGGATTTTAATTGGAATTGCATTGAATTTGTATAGTGCTTTTGGTAGTATGTCCATTTTGACGATATTAATTCTGCCTATCCAAGAACATGGGAGATCTTTCTATCTTCTCAGATTTTCTTTAATTTCTTTCTTTAGTGTTCTGTAGTTCTTATTGTAGAGGTCTTTCACATTTTTGTTAAATTGATTCCCCGGTATTGTATTTTTTTGGGGGCTATTGTGAATGGGGTAGTTTTCCTAATTTCTCTTTCACCTCTGAATAAGAATGCATTAGATTTATGAGGGTTGATTTTATATCCTGCTACTTTACTGAATTCATTTATGAGTTCTAGAAGTTTTCTGGTGGAATTTTTCAGCTCCTCTAAATATAGAATCATATCTGCAAATAGTAATAGTTTAAGTTTGTCTTTTCCTATTCAAATCCCTTTTATCTCTTTAGTCTGTCTAATTGCTCTGGCTAGAATTTCAAGGACAATGTTGAATAGAAGCGGTGAAAGAGGGCATCACTGCCTCGTTCCAGTTTTTAGAGGGAATGCTTTCAGTTTTTCTCCATTTAGAATGATGTTGGCCATGGGCTTAGCATAGATAGCTTTTACAATGTTGAGGTATGTTCCTACTATCCCTATTTTTTCTAGTGTTTTGAGCATGAAGAGGTGCTGTATTTTATCAAATCTTTTTTCTGCATCTATTGAAATAATCATGTGGTTCTTAACTTTAAGCCTGTTGATGTGGTGAATTCCATCTATAGATTTCTGGATGTTGAACCAACCTTGCATCCATGGGATGAAACCCACTTGATTATGGTGCACTATCTTTTTAATATGCTTTTTTATGCGATTTGCTAAAAACTTTGTTAAGAATTTTTGCATCTATGTTCATTAGGGATATTGGTCTGAAATTTTCTTTCCTTGATGTATCTTTGTCTGGTTTTGGTATCAGGGTGATATTAACTTTATAGAATGAATCTGGAAGTGTTCCTTCCTCCTCTATTTCATGGAATACTTTGAGGAGTATTGGAATGAGTTCTTCTTTGAAGGTCTTATAGAACTCAGCTGAGAATCCATCTGGCCCTGGACTTTTCTTGGTGGGTAAGCTCTTGATGACTTCTTCTATTTTATTGCTTGAAATTGGTCTATTTAAATTGTGTATGTCCTCCAGACTCAGTTTGGGTGGATCATATGTCTCTGGAAACCTATTGATGTCTGAGATTATCTATTTTGTTGGAGTATAGATTTTCTAAATAGTTTCTAATTATGTTTTGTATTTTGATAGTGTCTGTCAAGATAGTTCTTTTTTCATCTCGAATTTTAGTAATTTGAGTTTTCTCTCTCCTCTTTGTTAGTGTGCCTAAGGGTTTATCAATTTTGTTTATTTTTTCAAAGAACCAACTCTTTGATTTGTCAATTTTTAAAATAGTTTCTTTTGTTTCAATTTCATTGATTTCAGCTCTGATTTTAATTATTTCCTGTCTTCTACTACTTTTGGTGCTAATCTGTTCTTTTTCTAGGGCTTTGAGCTGTAATGTGAGGTCGTTTATTTGTTCACTTTTCATTCTTTTGTTGAATGCGCTCCATGCAATGAATTTTCCTCTTAGTACTGCTTTCATAGTGTCCCAGAGATTTTGATATGTTGTGTCATCATTCTTATTTACCTCTATGAATTTTTTTATTTCCCCCCTGATGTCTTCTGTTAGCCATACATCATTCAATAGTGTATTATTTAATCTCCAGGTGTTAGAATAGTTTTTTATTTTATTATTGATTTCTAATTTCATTCCATTATGATCTGACAAAATGCAAGGTATTATCTCTATCTTTTTGTATCTGCTAAGAGTAGCTTGTGGCATAACATGGTCTATTTTAGAAAAGGATCCATGTGCTGCTGAGAAGAAAGTGTATTCACTTGTTGCTGGATGGAATACTCTATATATGTCTGTTAAGTCTAAATTACTGATTGTGTTATTGAGATCTGTGGTTTCTTTGTTCAATTTTTGTTTGGAAGATCTGTCCAATAGTGAGAGAGGTGTATTAAAGTCACCTAGTATTATTGTGTTGTGGTCAATTTGGTTCCTGGAATTGAGAAATATTTGTTTAACATACATGGATGTGCTATTGTTTGGGTCATAAATATGATTGTTAAGTCTTGCTGATTTATGCTTCCCTTAAGGAGAATGAAATGTTCTTCACTCTCCTGTCTAACTAATTTTGGCTTGAAGTCCACTTTATCTGATATGAGGATGGAAACCCCTGCTTTTTTACTGAGTCCATGTGCGTGGTATGTTTTTTCCTATCCTTTTACCTTTAGTCTGTGGGTATCTTTTTCTATGAGGTGTGTCTCTTGGAGGCAGCGTATTGTTGGGTCTTTCTTTTTAATCCAATCTGCCAGTCTGTGTCTTTTGATTGATGAGCTCAGGCCATTAACATTCAGGGTTATTATTGAGAGGTGATTTGTATTCCCAATCATTATGGCTTATTTTTGGTTTTTAACTTGACTTGGTTTCTCCTTTATCTGGCTAATCCTTTAGGGTAGTTCCTTCCTATGCTGGTTTACATTGTTGATCTTCATTTCTTCCTCACGGAATATTTTGCTGATAATGTTCCGTAGTGCTGGCTTTCTATTTGTAAATTCTTTTAGGTTTTGTTTATCATGGAAGGATTTTATTTCATCTTCAAATCTGAAGGTGAGTTTTGCTGGGTATAAGATTTTTGGTTGGCATCCATTTTCTTTCAGAGCTTGAAATACGTTGTTCTAGACCCCTCTTACTTTTAGGGTCTGGACTGAGAAATCTGCTGATATCTGTATTGGTTTCCCCCTGTATGTTATCTGATGCTTTTCTCTTGCAGCCTTTAAAATTCTATCTTTATTTTGTATGTTCGGTATTTTCATTGTAATGTGCCTCAGTGTGGATCTGTTGTAATTTTGTACATTTGGTGTCCTGTAAACCTCTTGTATTTGCTTTTCCATCTCATTCGTCAGATTTGGGAAATTTTCTGATATTATTTCATTGAACAGATTATTCATTCCTTTGGTTTGTATCTCTGTGCCTTCCTCAATCCCAATAATTCTTAAATTTGGTCTTTTCATAATGTCCCATTTTTCTTGGAGGTTCTGTTCATGATTCCTTACCATCTTCTTGGTTTGGTTGACTTGTTTTCAAGATTAAATATTTTGTCTTCATTGTCTGAGGTTCTGTCTTCCAAGTGATCTAGCCTGTTAGTTATGCTTTCTATTGAGTTTTTAATTTGGTTTATTGTTTCCTTCATTTCAAGGATTTGTTTGGTTTTTTTCAGAACTTCTATCTCTTTATTGAAATGATTTTTTGCTTCCTGCAGTTGCTCTATTAGCTCATTTTTCATAGCCTGCATTTGCTCTCTCTTCACATCGTTCGATTCTTGGATCATTTTAATTATGTACATTCTGTACTCCCCTTCTACCATGCTGTCATTGGATTCTATTGATATAGCATCTAGGTTTGTTTGGGACACTTTCTTCCCTTGTTTTCTCATGTTGTTCATGTATCTTCCTCTCTAGCAGTGCTGATCAGAGGTATTGCAGTTTCTGTTTAAAGACTTATCATGTCCCTGCAGATTTTCAATACCTCACCTTGAAGAGATTAATATTAGCAACAGACCATATAAACAATATGCATCCTTAATCCATATATACCCTATTTAGCTATTTTTGTCATAATATACAGAGATGGGTTCACCTTATTATCTACAGCAAAACCAATAGGTTTGCAATATGGAACACAATTTCAAATGGTGGAAAAAGAGGATGAGGAGGGGTGTAGAATGTATCGTTAATGAGATAGGAAGTGAGTCTATAAATGTACTATGTCATAGGAATAGTGAAATCAGGATTAAAAGAAATAGGTTGTCAGCATGAGAAAAGAGGGAGTCTCCAAGGAAACAAATAAGAGGATGATGGAGTAATAAGAATATTAATAAAACAAAAAAAGTGGGAATATAGTAGGTATAATTGGAATAATTATAATACTATTTAATAAAAGTTCTGCAATAAAATTATACTATACTGTTCAAACTTCCTATTTTTCAGTAGACTGTTGCCTGAGAGGTACTTGATAATGCGGTGCTCGGGCCTGTGGGGAAGGTCGAGCGGCTGGTCCTCTGGGGTCCTCTGGGCTCCTCCCGGCTGGGTCTGCCCACCTGGAGAAGGCCTGGTCCTCGTTGATATTTTAAATCAACTTTTCTGAAACAGGAAAGATGTAAGTTTGATCTCAGAGCTTAGGCTTATGACATGTGGGTGCACCCTCTGTCTTCTATAGTCACAGAGACCTCTCACATTAGTTTAACTGATGCCCAACTCCATTTTCATATTGGAAATGCAATATTTCAACAAGGCAGGAATTTGTTCACTGATGTTTCATCATTATTTATAAACACATCATAGGAACTTAATAAATATTTGAATAAAATAATATCTGAAAACAGTGTATCAGGGATCATTCTGGAGACAAAACTGTGATTAATTGGAATAAGAAAAGTTTAATATAAAAATAGTACCCAGTAGGGGAGTAACTATAAAGATGTAAAGAGATATCTCTTTATTTTTGGGGGATGAGCACTGGGTATTGAACCCAGAGGTGCTTTACCACTGAGCCACATCCCCAGCCCTTTTTATTTTTTGAGTATCACTTAGTTGCTGAGGCTGGCCTCAAACTTTGATCCTCCTGCCTCAGCCTCCCAAATCCCTGAGGTTACAGGTACATGCCACTACACCCAAAGAAAGGATATACAAGGAGATCGTTCTGAGAGAATACCCAAGGGTGAACAAACCTGAAAGAAGGGGCCCTTCCCAAGGCTCACTTAGAGATTCAGAGCTCTGAAGGAGGTGTGGTTGTAGCTTATTGGATAGCAGATACATTTGCTGTGTTGTCCAGGCTATAGCTGGTCTCTCTGCTGAGAAGGCAGGAAGCTACCCTCTGGCAGACACAGTGATACCAGCAGACAGGCTTACAGAGGGAGTTGGGCTCTTGGTATCCTGCTTATTGGTAAGCAGACAAGTGTTTGCTGTGTGGAGTGCCTTGAGAAGCAACCTTGTGCAGTATAGCCAGGCTGAGATTGGTGGCAGGCCATACAGAGTATTGGGCCTCAGGAAATGAGTGGTTTTGAGTATGTGGTATCCATACCTGGAGGGACACAAGAAGTGTTTTGGGGGTGCACACAAAGACTGTTATGGAGGTAAGACAAAGAAGGAGTCAGAGCACTGGGACATGGGCAGGGTGCTATGAAGCCTGGGATGCTCTGTGTTCATATAAGGAGGGACATATGAGGTGGTCCTAGTTCAGGACAGGCTATAAGCATGACAAGAAATTATACATGCTAATTTTGCAACTAGGGCAGAGTGCCACTGGATGTCCCCATACAGGAGCTGCTGTCCACTAGGCAGCAGGAGTAAAGAGTAAACCTAGATGGCAGTGTATTGGAATCAGAGACATCCCTGATTTTACAGTGACCCTCCAGCACGCCACAGACAGCTTAATACTGTGTTCATTGCAAAGGTGAAACATTGAAATCTCCATTTTAACAGCTGGTGATGCAGAATGCGTGGGGAGAAGTGTCAACCAAACTGATACCTAGCACATACAGCTAACATAGATCTCTTACATACCAGTTACTGGGATTCATATAGATTACAAAGACTACATATAATAGTAATTAATTACATAGATTATTTTACATAGATATTTAAACCTCAGCTTTTCTATGAGTTGGGTTGCTATTACTTCATCCTGCAAATGAATGATTTGAAGCTTAGAGCAATGAAATAATTGGTTAGAGGTCTAGTAGTTAGGATATCAACCCTTTGGTTGGCATGGCACTTAGGACTTTAAGGATGATACCATTACACTTTCTCTCAAAGGAAAATGTAATTGAATTGGTAAAGGTGATCTGCTGGATCAGCACCTACTAGTTATGTCCTCATTAAGTGTCCCTTTGGACATTTGCTTTCCACTGATCTTACCCACTCAGAGGTTCTGATGTTGTTCATAGCCTCCTCACCATTCCTTTCAGTATGTCTGTACCAAATCCTCATAGAGAGTACCTCTTACCTTCCATCAGGTAATGATGCCAACAAAGAGAGTAGTCTGCACTTGAGTCTGTTGGGCAGGGAGACATGGTAAACTTGGCAGTGAATATTAGATAATGTCAACTCTTCCTGAAGAAGATTATGAGGTTAATTTTCTACGGTCCTGGTCTCACATAGGCTGTAAATCTGGAAAGAGATGATATCAGCATTTCATGCAGTAATGAAGAACAATAGTTCTGTTTATTCAAGGAATACACCAAACATTCTCACATTTGTTCTTAGGACTTGGTCATAGACCTCTTCACACTCTATTCCCTTCCTGGGTACTCCATCAGCTCCTTTGGCTCCCTGTACCACGTAATTTGATGATCCCTAAATCTCTATCTCTAGACCAGATCTCTTCCGTGTGAGCTCCATACCTATGAATCCAACCATCCACTGGACATCCACCCATAATTATCTTAAGACCTGAAGATCATGGTTCAAATCTCAGTTCATTCAATTGCCCTAAACTGATCACCCTCCAGAGTATGACTTCTCTTTATGAATTGAATCACCCAACTCTCATTACCAGAGACAATCATCATTGATATGTACTTCTTTCTCACTTCCATATGAAATAAGGCCTTTTCCCTCCATCTAACATCACCAAATCCTTAATAATTATTACATTCTGTTTTTTTTTTTAATTTTTGCTTTTGGCAATACAGGAGATTGGACCCAGAGGTGTTCTACCACTAAGCTATATCCCCAGCATCTCTTCCTACTTTTTTTTTTGATACAGGGTCTCACTGAGTTTTCCAGGCTGGCCTCATACTTACAGTCCTCCTGTCAGCTTCCTGAGTAGCTGGGATTGCAGGCATGTGCTTTTGCATTTGTCTTCATTCAGTTTTTTTCTCTCCATACTTTCAATTCTTTAGTTCAAGTCACTGTTTCATCTGCATTTCTATAGTACTTTATTAATTGCCTCTTTGTATTGACCCTGCTAGTTTATTCTCCAAAGGCAGTAAGGGTAATGTTTTTCACAAATCCAAACCCGGTTTTGTCACTTTCTTGCTTTAACAATCCTTTAGTGTTATTTGGGATAATTTCAAACTCCTTAATTGCTTACTTGCAGCCGTTGCTTATTTCTTATATCACCAGGAGTCTAGTCAGAAGATAGAACTACATCAGTCATTTTCATTGAGAAAATAGATAATGCAAAAAGAGAACCCTGAGATAACACAGGATTGGCAATTGCAGAAAGTAGCTGAGGAAACGAGGGGAAGAGGTTGAAATTACTGCACTTTAGAGCCTTAACGGTTGTGCCCTGTGCAGCTGAAACTTGGGCATCTGAGGAGGAGAGCAGTGAACAGTTTGCACTGGTGTCTGAGATAAAGCACAGTGAGGCTGGATGGGTTTTGCCCATGTTGGAAATAACAAACTTGCTTCAACTGCTGCCACTGGAATAGGCTGTTGCTTTTAGAATGAAGAAGTGAGGCTGGGTGATGCTGATAGAAAAAGGAGTAAGGAGCAGAAAGCAACAGGAAGGAGGAAGCTCTTCTTCCTCCAATCTAGTTTTTCTTTAGCATCCCCTGTTAGCAGAGCTTTGCAAAGCCGTCTGGCAGAGCAGAAATGTGATCTATGGAGTCCCAGCCCCAGCATCAAAAAGAACAGTATACAAGTGAGAGAACTGGCAAAATCCATCCCTTTTATTCCTCAGCACATTTACATAGGCTTCTACCATACATTTTTCTTCCAAATGATAGAACATCTGTGTGTTCTCAACCAGGAATGCAACTGCCTTTGTACAAATAAGGATGTTTTTAGCCTTTTCTCCAAGTCCCGACCACAAATGTATTGGCATTCATAAGTAGTCAACCTGTTTTTCTCCGAGTGATATTATTGCCCAAATTCAGTACAGTTCTATTTCAATACTTAGTCCCTGAAGACCAAATTGCAAACCTCACTGATAACAAATTCGTATAATAAAGGAAAGAATGTGAGAGAGAAATTTATATTTACATACAAGAAATGCACATCCATTTACACAACAAGCAGAGAAGAAAATATATTTAGGTGCTTTGTTGTAATTTCTAGAACTATTTACATAACTAGTCACAAGATCAGTTTATAATTTCCTTCTACCACTAATGCTGTGTTCACTTTGTTCCCAGCCATTGCTTCAGCAAGTCAAAGATTGTACCTGGTGGGACATTCTAAACCTTTGTTCCTAAGAGGTCTGAATTTTTAGTGAATTTTTTCCTATTTTCCAAACACAGTCCTCCCTGCCCTGAATTTGATAGTAACCCAGTTTTGTCCTGGTAATCAGGATCAATCATCACAGCCATTCCAATTTCCTCTATTCTTTGTTCAGCCCATTTTCCTGCAGTTTAGAGGGCCTTCTCTGAAATGGTGCCCCTTTCTTTTTTTCTTCTTTTAGCTTTCATAATGTTTCAATACATAAATATATGTGTTGGCCCAAAAAGATACGTTGGCTAATTGTACAAGTGAAGCCCAGGCCTTGCTGATGTGATAGGTGGTGGTCAGCAAGAGTCAAAAAAGCATTTTCACCTTGGTAAGGTGGAGTGGGGCTCTTTCATTACACCTGTTTCCCCACCTTCTCTGTTGTGTGAACAAGGTGGGCTTTTGGTGAAACCTTTTATACCAAAGATTCCTTATTTGGGGTTTTTGTTTTAATGTTCATGAGGCCAGAGAAGCCTTCCAAATTATTCAAAACTCATGGACATGGGGGCCAAGCAGAAATTTACCATACATCTCAGTTTTATTTCTTTTTCAAGTGATTATCTAACTCTCAGACTCAAAACTGCAAGTGGGAGGTCAGGAAAATATAAACAAGTTGTATGCAGCTTTGTGGAAATTCTGACTTTCAGGAAAAAGCCTATAAAAACAAATTTTGCCCTTTATAGTATGTGGGTGGGATGACTTTATAGTATGTGGGTGGGATTTCCATAGGCATTAAGGCCAAGCTAAAGTAGGTTGCCCAGAATAACCACTTTAAAGTGAAAGAGAAAAGCTCTAACTCTATTGATTAAAGTTCTTAATTGCAGAAGAATCTCCTCCTACATAATACAAAAGCATAATTAAAAGGCAAAGAGTTGGGATGCATCCCACCAGGCCTGAGTTGGTTATAATGGTAAAAATTTCCCTGCTGTCATAGCTTACTGCTTACATCTATGATGTAGAGAATAGACACTAGAAAGACTCTAGAGTTACCCCCAGAAAATCCAAACACTTCTTCCAACATGCTTATTTAGAGAATTCAGTGACTGCTCATGGGCATGCCACTGGTTGCTCACTTCTGTCTCATGCAGGTAAGATATACTTGGGAACCTAGGTGCAAGGTCACCAGAGTGGGCTTCCAGTTTGGATTATCAATCCAACTTTCAAATCACAATGTGGACTTAGCTTTATAAAAAGATGTAGAAGAGAGAGCATCTAGAGTAACAGTGTCACAGAGGCCTTGAATACAGGTTCTGATGTCCCCAATCACATGTGCTGGGACATGTTTTGGTACAAGAAATGAGAAGAAGCTGAAGTAAGTATAGATCACCCAGCATAGGAAAGTCATAGGGTTTAGTATCTCTGGGCTTAAAGACTCTGCCTATCACTGAATGTCCCAAAGGTAGGGTGTTAAGCTCCCATTCTTCAGTGCAGCTATAGTCTATAACATATGATCTTGACAACGAGGTACAGCATACCTAGCAACATCTTTGAATTTTACTTTTCACTCCAGTGGATATTTCAAGAAGTCTGACTAAAGATCAAACAGATGTTCAAGCACCCTGGAGGCTGAAGTAAGATTGACAGTTTGGCAGCCAATTCTTTCCTTTCATATATGGAAGCTGACTGAAAGGGGGCCTAGGAACTGCAGCATATAGTTTTTCCTGGCATTCATAATCCAGGAAACCAAAGAAGGTAATTAGAATGATGTTGTGTAGGCCAGAATAGAGTATGTCTGGCTAGTTAAAAGCACAAATGAGTTAATCTTAAAAAAAATCCCTGGCCTGGGAGTCTCAGGACAGGCCTCTAACAGCATCTGCTATAGGTTATGACTTCGGACAAATTATATGTTCACTTTGGCTTTCAGCTTCCTCAGCTTCCACAAGAGAGATTTGTATTGCTTTAGCAGTTAGTCTAGCTGTAATATTATATAATTTCATAATTTCGGGTGAATCTATTCCAAATCACTGAGCCTCAGCACCACAGGAGACACATGACTAGATAGGCTGTGAGTAACAAATGTCTTTGAATTAAAAACCCATCCTACGTCAGAACCTGGACTCCTATACATCTTTGTGCTATTTTCAGAGTTATGAAGTATTTTGCCTACTCTTAGAATAATGTGACTTGTATAAAAGTCAGTTGGTGTTAATTCACAATCATAATATTCCATTTTAGAAGATGAAAAATCACTAAGCATATTTTAAATAATTTTGGACACAATTTCTAAAAAAATGGATTTTATCAAGAAAGTAGTACTACATACAAAAAAGAGGATGTTAGTAGCATTTCATCAACTTTTGAGGCAAAAGTGAAACTAATTAGTCTGTTGTAACAGAGTAACCTGTTAACAAAGTTGTTTTCTAAAACAGCAAATTTATTTTCTTGGCTTTAGAGGCTACAAATATAAGATTAAGTTGCCAGCACCCTTATCTCATTTAACCTTAATTATATCTGTAAAACCTTCAACTCCAAATACAACCACCTTGGGGGTTAGGACTTGACATAAATTTTGGGATGGGGCACAATTCATTTCTTGGCACTGCCTCAATGGGTCTTAAAGTCCTGGTGAAGAGAAGGGTCAGATTATCAACCTCTGAGTCAAAAATTCCAAAAGGAACTTTAGTACACAAACAAAAATAAAACAATAATATGATTGATTGAATATGAATGGTATATGCATGTAACCATTTGTGTGTTACTTTGGGATTGGTTGTTCTATCTGGCTTAGCTTTCTCACAGATTTGTTTTTTAAATCCTCAAAATGGTAAGGGATTAATTTCATTACCTCTTTACAATGACATAAGCTTCAGAAAGACAATGAAGGGGTATATATTATATGGAAGCAGAACTGAGAAAGATGCTTTGATTAATTTAGAAGTAAAAAATCCTCTTGCTGACAGGTAATATTCAACTCACTACAATAGTTACCAAGAAACTAGTCATTTAAGCACATTTTAACAAACTTAATGAACCAAAGTAATTTAGTCCTGATTACAGGGATAACTAAGAGAAGATAAAAACTTAAATATTTGAAAGAATCTGCCAAGTATATTTATCAGGGGTAGTTTAGATTTTTCTTTGGGGTGAGTTTAATTTTCAAAAACAATCAAGTCTGGCAAATATAGTAGATGGTTAATCTGATAAAGTACATAGCTTATGTGAAATGCTAATGATAAATGCCTGACTTCCTGTGCAGTTGAAAACCAGTTCTGAAGGAGATACAGAGTTGATAAAGCTATGTACTTAAAGTTTTGTGTTTAGATTTTTCTTTTTAAAGTTCTTCATGTGCCACACTAATCCCTGGCTCTGTTTTGGAACTAATAAACTAGTTATGGATCTTAAATTATTTCATTCTCAAGATGACCTCTAGCTCCTTTGGCTCATTCCTCTTAATTTTAATGAAGTGCTACAGACCAAAACATACTCTTCCTGAAAACATTTGAGAGCCTTTATTGACTGGGGAATGGAGAGAATGTAGTGAGCTCAGAAGAGCCAGGGCTCAGAAGAGTCATTTGAAACCTTACTGACTTCTGGGAAAATAATTACAAAATAAATCTCGTTGTTGACTTCAGTGACATGAAGACATGTCACCAAGCCTTTCTGAGGTCCACAGGTCTGTTCCTTTTATACTTAGTACTCAAAGATCCAGTCAGGTATTGTGGTGCACACCTATAATCCCAGTGACTCAGGAGGCTAAGGCAGGAGATTTCAAGTTTGAGAACAGCATGGCAATTTATTGAGACCCTCAGCAACTTAGCAAGACCCTGTCTTAAAATAAAAAGGGCTGGGGCTGTAGCTCAGTGGCAGAGTGCCCCTAGGTTCAACCTCGGGTACAAGGAAGGAAGGAAAAACTCAATGATCCAACAGTGATGATTTCATAAAATCCAGGACTGAGCAAATATTTCATATTTTATGATTTTGGCTCATAAATGTTTTATCACAAAATGACCTCATGTATACAAGACAGCAGGTTTATAACTATGTAGCATCTTGTTCCTAAGGAAGACTGAAAGGAGGAGTTTCAGGATTTGATAAAATAAAAAAACTAGGATGAGCAGCCTAAAACTCAAGTGACAAAATAAGAAAAGATAGGGAAATACTTTAAGGTACCAACCAAAAACCTGAGGTTGTATGTGGGAGAATGGTGGTGCCAAGAAACAATGCATGGAGAGAACATGCCTTTGCTAATTTATTTCTGTTTAAGTATTGTCCTGATATTTGCTTTGGTCACAGGGGAGAAATAGAGGAATGAAAGCTAATAGAGAGGTCTATTATTACTAGTATGTCAACTTTACTAGTATGTCAGCAAAAAAGTACCTGTCTAAAAGTAACAACTATAGACAGAGTAAAACCAAAATTAACTCAAGATTGTGGGTTTTTGCGAAGAATACTGAAGAGGTCCTAGCAAAAGATGAAACAGTCTCTGGGGTGATATTTGAGCAAGTAAGAAGATATCTTAGAGATAGGGTTTCCAGAGCTAGTGAAAAACAAAAAAAAAAGACACTTGATTAGATTTGAATTGTAGATAAACAAAAATTTATGTGTGTACAGTACTTTTAGTGTGTCCCGCTGGGACATAAGTGAATACACACTCATACACACATACCCCACATTTATGTACTAAATCCAATGACCATCTCTATTACTTTCTGGGTGACTTTGAGAAATTAGCTTTTTCCATTTCATCTCTAAAATGCAATGAAAACAATATTACATCCCTCATTTTGGTTATTTTGAAGTTTAAATAAAATAATACTAATAAAGCACTTAGCAGAATGCCTAACACACAGTAAATGTTCATTATGGGGGAGAAGGAAGATATAGGATTATAAGCAAATTTCCTTCAATTACAACAGTTCAGTACATAAATATTTTACACATTAAAATCATGTATTTCTCTTGAAATATGAGCTTATCAAGCAGCTTTCATAAATCTTAGAAGAAAAAAGATTTTCATCTATAGGTGAATGTGTAAACAAACTATGCTATGTTTATTATTCTGTGAGAAAAAGAGCTATCAAGCCACGTAAAGAAATGTAGAAAATTTACTTGAAGGTTGCAAGTTGAAGAAGTCAGTCCAAAAAGGCTCTCTACTGTATAATTGTAACTATATGACATTCTTTAAATGACAAATTATAGAACCAAGAAAATGAAGAGTGGTTAGCAGGGATGCAGTGGAGGTGGATAGAGGTAGGCAGGGAGGAATGAAATGGCAGAGCAAAGAGAAACAGAAATTATCTTAAAATTTAAATTGAACAGGCAATTCTGCCATTCTTAACTTTTAGTATTTCAAAAACTGGGATTCTTGTTCTCATTAAGAGCGGATTATTATGCTAGTAAATAGCCTAGACTTTCTACTCAAAGGGAGGCCACTGTCTGGCATTACCTGGAGCTTGTTGGAGATGCAGACCCTCAGGTCTCCAGTAAGGCGTACTGAATCACTATTTGCATTTTAAGACTTCAGTTGCTTTCCATGAACATCAAGTTTAAGTCACACTAGTCTAATAGGAACATGGATTATGAAATCAGACTGATTTCTTTTTCAGTACCATCATACTCCTTCTTCTAACTCTGCCATTGTAGGTAAGTTACTTAATATCACTAAGTCACAGTTTTCTTATTTGCAATACAACACCAGTGAGAATACCTACCTCAAAAGGATTTTAGGAATACATATTGAGACATGACTTGGAAAGCTCTTAGCATGGCACTTGGCAAATAAAAAATAGTCAAAAAGTGTTAAGGATTGACATCCCTAACAATGTCAGTGATAACAGAGATCTAGTAACAATTTCAACTTATTGTGTTAGAGTTTCATCTTTTTAACCTCCAAAATGCTTTTCTCCTTCCTAAGGAAGGAAGGAAGGGAAAGAGGGAGGAAGAAAAGTAGGGGAAAGGAATAGGCATAATAAAGTTATTCCTGCATGGATTGTTCCTTTATTTTTGTGGAAGTGATTGGAGTATTCTCTCCTAGAGCTCGGCATAAGAACCAAGTTAATCAATCTGAAAATTGTCTGGTGGATGTTTAAATTTGAAATTTGGCAATCAAGGCCAAGGAAGTCAAAGGGCTAAGGAAAAAGCAACTAATACTTTGGCCCTCTAAGGTCAACCAGGATCCAGGGAATAATAAGACCCTTCTAAGGGCCCTGAAACTCCAGTGAGTCACCCAGCCTCCTAATCAGGGTGATCATGAGGACCCTAGAGAAAAGGAAGCCAATCAGTGTACATGCTGCCAAGAGAAGGGACCTTTTTTTTCTTTATATTTTACATTATTTTTATTAAGGCATCATATAAAAACAGTGGAAATAAATCTGCTGGTGACATGATTAAATAAATTCATGATTAAATAAATTCATTTAATGCACACTTTTTTGGCAGTACTAGAACCAAACTTGGGCCTGTTGCAGATACAATAGCAGCATATCACTAAACTATTTTACTAGCCCAACACTTTTATTTTACCGTCAACTATGTATTAGTAATTATTCTACAGCCCTTGGATTCAGTTGTAAACAAAGTGAAAAAGGAAATTCCAACATCGAAGAACTTTGTGTTCTGATAGAGGAAGAAAGATTCTAAACTGACACATAAATAAAATACAAAATGGTTGTGATAATGCTGAAAACTAAAGTAGGGAAGGAGGACAATTCAGGTAATAGGTTGTGTGTTCCCATGTCTGTGACTGGGTTGGTGGGGGGTGAAATCCAGACTTCAGATGTAAGGAAACTGAATCAAAAAGGGAGAACCACCTTCTTGCTTTAATTTTTGCTAATGAAGAAGGATTATGAACTACAATCCTTCCAAAGTTTTTTTCTTCCTTCTGATACAAATAGTGTAAAGTTATGGTAGAAAGTAATATTAATGAAAGGTGGTTTTGTCCTGGTTGCCACTCTCATTACTACCTTCATTGGTCTTTGAGAATCTCATTTAACAAAGAGGCATGATTCACCCACTGATAAAGAAAGAACTAGTCAAATTAATTGAAATCTAATTGAAATCATTTCTTCATTTTTAAGAACTGAGTTCTTCACTTAGAAGTAAAGAAAGTTCAAATATGCACATAAAAGAAAAACAAGGGGCAAAAAACCTGCATCTGCCAGAACCTCAGCTCAAATATCTGTGAAGAGGGGTAAGACTTGGAAATTTTTGTACAGGACGAGGCTGGGGAAATTGATACTAGAGATCTGCAAAACAGAGAAATAAAACCTGTCCAGTTGTCTCTCCTTTTCCTAACCCAGTAGCAGTATACACTTTCAAAACTAGACAAAAATCCCTTCAGTTATGTGGGAACAGTTGGAAAGTGAAATATTGATTCTACCAGTCCTTAGATCAGACTTACAGTAGCACTTGTTTATGGGAAGATGATTATTCTACGTTATGAAAACCAATTGATGAGGAGGTTGGCACACATCTTTTTTTTTAATTTTTATTTTTTATTTTTTTTATTTTTTTTGGAACCAGGGATTGAACTCAGGGACACTCAGCCACTGAGCCACATCCCCAGCCCTATTTTGTATTTTATTTGGAGACAGGGTCTCACTGAGTTGCTAAGGGCCTTGCTAAGTTGCTGAGGTTGGCTTTGAACTTGCGATCCTCCTGACTCAGCTTCCCAAGTCGCTTGGATTACAGGTGTGCGCCACCACACCCAGCTACATCTTTTTTTTTTAAACAAACATAAATTTTATTTGTTGTTTACATTTCAATTCATGGTATGCTCAAATGATTTAACAATGACCCATTTTGGAAATTTGGATTTTTAAAATCAGCATTTTAAAAAGGCATATTGATAAATATCTTTATGCAGTTTCCTTTTTTATACTCCTAATGTTTTTCATTTTTAAATGTAATATTGTTTTTATGAATATAATACATGAACAGTTTGAAAGATTTCATCAAGATATATGTAGCAAAAATAGCCCCACCTTCCTTCATTCCTTTTTTTTTTTTTTTGTGATACTGGGGATTAAACCCAGGGGCACTTAACCCCTGAGCACATCTCAGTCCATAAATATATATGTATATATACACATATATACATATATATAAAATATTGTTTTAAGTCTTCAGCAGTTACTATTTTTTAAAATTTATTTATTTTGATTCATTGTCCACAAATGGAGTACAGCTGTTGTTTCTCTGGTTGTACACGAAGTAGAGTCACACCATCTGTGCAATCATACATGTACACAGGGCAATGATGTCTGTCTCATTCTGTTATTATTCTTACCTCCCCACCCTGACCCCACCCCTCCCCTCCCTCTATGCAATCTATCCTTTGAGAAGGGTCCTTGAGAGGGAAATGTCCCTGATGCTGCCAAGGGAAATCACATGTGGCCAGCAAGACCCTGACCCATCCTGGCAGATGGGACAACTGATAGAGAAGAAGCTAAAGGACCCAAAAAGTTTCTCATAAGTTCTCAAAAGTGACTCTTGGGAAATTTTAGCTGATTTTAACAGTAGATAGGAGCAAGGTCAGTTTTGACCAACATGATCTTAAACACCAAACAGAAAAACATAACCAAAGGCAGATATCCTGTTATGAGAATGGAACTTGAGATATACACTTGTTTCAGCCCTGCCCAAAGTAAGTAAAGCCAAGAAGCTATAAAGGAAGAGCTTTTATGTAGGAGTGCCTGATAATAGCTATCACAAAAGACTCTAATAGTGTAACAGGTTTGAGGTTTGTCCTGAGTAAACTTGCTCTTGATCTCACAGACCTACAAATCTTCCTAATCTCCTATTCATGTGGACTTAATCTAGTTTTTTTTTGGTATGATTATATGAATTATATGATCCTGATGTTTATCCCTCAGATTGGTCTAAAATATATAATGTAGCACATGAAAGCCTTAACTAACCCTACAAAAGAGAACCCTAAATGACACAACTAAAGTTTTCCCCTACCAAACAGAGATAACACTATTGAAAAAGCTAACAGAAATTAGATGACATTAGATAACTATAGCTTAAAGGGGCACCTGCATGTGTATTTATTTTTCCCTGATGACTCTACTAATGTTTCTAAAGCCTTAAATAGCCTCCACTCAAAAATCAATGCCATGTTCAACCCTACCTTAAGCTTAATGAGTTACTGTGTTCATGGTTTTCAGAGACTACCTACTAATGCTTATTACTTTTGTGATAATTATTTATGAAAAATAATACTTTGCTGTCTTGTTATCCTAGCATGATCCTCTGTATGCCTCATCTATCCACCCCCCAACTGCCATCAAGGACCTCTAAATTACCCTGATGCTAAATTACCTTAACTGTCCAGGTCCCACTTGTTAGAGAACAAAGACTTTGGGTTACTCTCCCTGACTTTGCCTTCTCTCAGCAGGAAACTGCCAGATAGAATCAACACCCAAATACCCTAAAAGAATTTAGGGACCCAAAGGCCTTAAAGGTGAAAATGATAGGAATAAATGGATGTGAATAGTGGGAACATGAAGTTAAGAGAATAATTCTATATACTGGACCCACTGTACTGACTCTCATATGATTTCTTTTAGAAAGTAATTTACCTGAAGTCATACCAGGCTTAAGTCATTAGGATATATTAGATTCCTCAGCAAATAACCTGTTATCTGCAGGAGAAGTGCAGGACAGAAATGCCAATAAGAAGAACCCTAAAGGGGGGAACTTTGGCGATCTTTACACCGACCAGATTCCAGAACTCAAGGAGATGAGGACAATTCCCCCAATCATAAAGTCTGTAGTAAAACAAATTCCATTTAGAATTGGTAGGCATGGGACAAAGTGACCTGGAGTTGTCCTTAACCTTTACCATGGACAGTGGGGACTTGAAAGTGATGTTATCCTGCTGTCAGTCAAAAGTTAAGAGGTGGAACTGAGCAGGGCTCTCTGGAAATTTACCTAGGATGCCCAGTAAAACTATAGGGCAGGAGAAGGTACCATTCTCTTCTTTGGAGCAAACCCACTCTCTCCTTTGAGATTTCTCCTTTTCCATTTCCTGTAGCTTCTAATAAACTTGTGCCTACTACTCTGAGCAATATGTCTGCAATTTTTATAGCATGATTGCAAAAACCATTGAGAAAGGACTGCCATGGCTACCTCTACTTCCCAGCAGGCCCTTGCCCTGTAACGATATTGGTTAAGGGCCCTCCCTTTTCCAGTGTGACCTTATTTTAATTAATCACACCTACAGTGACTCAATTCCCAAATTAGGTCTCATGTGAAATACTGGAGGTTAGGTCTTCAACATATCTTTGTGGAGAGCACAATTCAAATCATAGCACACAGTAAGAATTATGTTGCAGGGGAATTGTGATGGTGGGCATGGTCTCTATCTTTGTACAAATGAATCCAAATTTAGAAATAAAAATCACAGAGCTTTAATAAATAGCAGCCAGAGGCTAAACATTAAAGGTAAAGTATTTTGCTAGGAATACATTAATCTCTTAAGTTATATAAAGCATCACTTACCTAGAGCTTGCCAATATTAAGTGAATTAGAATTAATTAAATAGAAGTCTTCATAACTGTGAGAATGAAATACTATTTATTCCTTATATAGGTATGACCCTGATATTAGAATCAACAATATTCACCATTATTTCATGTTAAGCAAACTTTTTTTGATAAATTACCAAACTATTGGCAGCTTACGTTCCAATAACTTTAGTCAATAACAAGAGAAAAGCAAGTTAATTAATTCCTTGAGGAGAGCCATGGGAATATATTGAAAAGGATAATGAGATGTTTGAAAGCCTAAAATGTTAACAGCGTGGGTGTTGGCCTCAATGGTAGATGATGTCCTGTGGGTAGATATCAGCCTCTTTGATGTTTGTCATTAGGAGCCTAGTATTGTATAGGAGCAATGGAGGCTTTTGCAGACCCTGGCAATATACCTGTCACCGGGCTTCCAGCAGTGATAGAAAAAAACACTCTTCTAGACTGGGCAGCAGAGAAAGAAATTGCAGATACCAAGAGTTAGCAAAGAAGCCTTACAATAGCACATATCAGATGTTCTCATCAGTTTCCAGAGTCCATTTGGGAGGAATTAGATGAAAGAGGCATTCTGGAATTTTGCCACAATACTGTGAGGCTGAGGCAGACTGTTAATGGATGGTGACATTCATGAAGTCCTAATTTTACCTCCAGTCTTGAGTAGCTCTAAGTTCATGATTCTACAAAGAAAGCAAGTAACAAAGATTACCAGAAGCCTGAGGGAGCAAAAAAACAAAAAACAAACAAAAAAACCAAAACAGTATAAGAGCAAGAGGGAAAAATAAAGGGAAGATGACAGGAGAAAAGAAAGAGAAGTTCTCAGGGAAACTGGGCAGGCCATGAGAAGTGTGAGGCTAGGAAAACATTTTAAGGCCTGCTAAGAATAAGAAGCATGATAGATGATGAAAATATACTTTTTGTCTAGAAGATGATAAGGGGAATATCTAGTGTGGCTCTGAGAGGCTAGGAGGCTGGGAGAGGTCCCTGGGGGTGTGGGGTAGCTGGTAAAGGGGATGACCAGAGAAGGTTGCAAGGATGTGACAAGAGGACTGCTGAAATACTGACCCAAATGTCTATGTGGGCGATTGTGTGGAAGGGGCTGCATTAGGACAGCAGGCTGAGCAGGTACATTGAGGGGTATGGATTTAGTCTTTATGACTCACACTAAGCTATGGAGCCTGGCTCAAGATGGAGGCTCTTAAAAATCCGCAAAGCACCTTGTGGGCTGGAATAGCCTTGGTCAAGAGCATTTCCTCTGATCATTTTTTTGAAATATGAACCACTAATGCTTTCTTCTTTACCTCCCATGTTTGAAAATAGCTGTCTTCTTCCCTGCCTACTCTATAAAATCTGGAGCCTGTGTTTATTTTCACAAGCAGCTCTGACAGAGGTACACAAACCTAAGAAAGGCTTTTTTTTTTCATGTATAAAATTGGTCTTCTTTTTTTAAAAATTTATTTATTTTGATTCATTGTACACAATTGGAGAACAACTGTTGTTTCTCTGGTTGTACACAAAGTAGAGTCACACCATCTGTGCATTCATACATGTACACAGGGCAATGATGTCTGTCTCATTCTGTTATTATTATTACCCCCCAACCCCGACCCCACCCCTCCCTTTCCTCTATGCTATCTATCCTTCCTCCATTCTTGCCTCCCTTCCACCCCGCCTTATGCATCATCATTCACTTATCAGAGAGATCATTAGGCCATTGGATTTTGGGGATTGGCTAATCTCACTTAGCATGACAGTCTCCAACATCATCCATTTACCTACAAATGCCATAATTTTATTCTTCTTTATGGCTAAGATTCCATTGTATATATA
>JAJEJO010005662.1:6806-18181 GCA_020662805.1 Glaucomys volans | reverse complement strand
TTAATATTTCTAATGATAAATATTCTTATTGTATAAAGTGTGATCATTGTATTATAACTGAATGTACTACTTCCTCAAATTCAAAAATGTTGTTTTTATGATAGCCTTTCAAAATGTAATATTAAAGCTTGTGTAAATGCTCCACATGCTATTTTACTTGATAATTAAAATTATATGAACATAATTACTGATAAGGAATCATATTCTATACAATGTAATAATTGTATCTTAACTAATTGTATTATTGCTACTTCTCCAAGAGGTTATACTGTTTTCATGATAGTCCATAAAATTTCTTATGTTATTTTCCCTGTGTTGTTAAAGGAAAAGTGGTATGATGACCCTGGTACAGATGTTCTTGAAAGGTTGAATGAGTTAATGAGGAATAAATTATTTATTGCTGATCTGACATTAGGGATTACTGCATTGATAAGTATTGTAACTGCTTTAGCTGTATCTACTACTGCACTTGTACAAGAAATTCACACTGCCTCTCATGTTAACAACTTATCTCAAAATATATCTATTGCCTTGGCTACACATGAAACAATTGAAAAATATTAGAAACTAGAATTCATGCTCTTGAGGAAGCTATTCTATGAATTGGCAATCAAATCCAGAATCTTAAGATTCAAACGACTACTTGAGGTCATGCTATTTATAAGTGGATTTGTGTGACACCATTAAAGGTCAATGGTAGTGTGAATTGGGAACATGTAGAAAATAAATTACTGGAAATATGAAATAAATGTAATATTGCTCCAGATATTGCTAAGATACAAACTAAGATTAGGGATATTAGTCAGTCTCATTTGGAAATCAACCCCTCTGCTGATCTGGCTCACCACATTTTTGATAATATAAAGGAGATCATTTTTAATAACACCTTGATTCAAGTCATTATAGAAATTGGTCTCAGTGGTTTTTTTTGTTGTTGTTGTTCTAATTCTGCTTTTCTTCCAGTCATCATTGCCTGAACCTGAAGAGCAATTAAAAAGTTACAAATCCTGATTGAAACCATCAAATTTTTAAAAAGGGTGGTAACACCCTGCCCACCACTATTCGCCTTAGTGCTTGACATGAGTTCACTGGGAATAATGAAGATTCTTGCACAGTCTAATCTTTTGGGATATGTGGATGTGCCATGCTCCTTTTTGTTGTTGTGCTATTTCTTACTGTATGTTTACATTTAAAGATTTTGGTAAAAATCAGACATTAAGTGACTTGGAACACAAAAATAACACTGCTCAAGCCTTAATTGACTTTATATGTAATATTATTTTAAGTAATAGAAAAAATGTCATTGTACAGATCAACAAGAGTTATTGTCCACTGCTGTCAGTTAGCTTAATGCAGCCAGACTGCCTGGATGAAAACAGGATGTGCCCCCCTCTTAGTGAAACTGTTTTCACATTTCAGGGACCACAATGGATTGTATATATGATTGATGGGAAGCTGTATCTTAGAGGTCGTTTATCTAATTAACAAAAAGAAGTTCCACTTTATATAAAATAGATCAAAGGTGCTGTGCCGTCTTTAAGAGAGATGCCAAATGTGCTTGATTGATATGGCTGTTTGTTATTCTTGACTCAATGTTAAGCCATGATGTGCTAAAACTTATATAGCTTATGAGAATGGCCTCTACTCTTATCATCCCTATTAAGACAAAAAACCAGGAGCAACTAAAGGTTTTTGGGATGTTTTTCTTAGAGGAATAGGAGAAGTTATCTTATTTTGATTATGATCATGCTCATTAGATTCGCTCAGATTTTCAACATTTTCCCTTTCAAGCTCAAGAGATTGTACTCAAGGTGAACAAAAATGTTTAAATTGTGTCTGAAACAATAGTTTCATAGAAGTGAAACTTACTTAGAAGTTAGCCAGGAAACAGTAAAATTACAACTAAGCCTCTCTGAGTCTGTGTTTCTTTATTCTCATCGCCAATGCCATCCCCTCACCAAGCTGTGCCATGACCCATGCTAAGGCTGGACCTCAGCACCAGATGCCACCTGTTGGGGCATTTGTGCAAAGGGTAGCATAACACCAGAGTTGGTGTGTTGTTTCCCAGTTCAAACATCACCTAACCCACAAAGTCTCAACACATGCTTCTCCACTCTGTAATGTCATTTGCCTATATTGAGAGTGGTTACTAATTCCCTAGTCCATATCACTGACACATGAATGTACCAAATGAATCCAGACAAGCAGTAGTGTCAAACTAGTGCCATGCCCCTGGGGCCTAAAATTGATTTTGAGATCCACCTGTCTTTGGGCACTCCTGCTTCTCTCTCAGACCCACTAATCCTTGTGGGTACCAATTGCCCACAGGGGTCCTCATTCCCAGGAAATCACAATGCCTGCTGTGCCCCAGTGAGAATATCTCCCCCTCTCAGACATGGACAGTATGGCAATCTGTCAGGATTCAGAAGGGTCCCTTGTCTTGGATGAAATCAGCTATTTCAAACTCCCAGGGGACACACCCACTACACACCCTGATTCCTCTTCTCTTGTGTTCAGAGGTTAGGGACCTACTTTTGACAAACAAAAGAACACTGGGACTTGCCTGTTTCCTCTTCACTTTTTCCAGCACAACTGGAATGGAATTTTTCTTGAAGGTTCCTACCAAGTAGCCAGAATCAGAAGAGATTCCAATTGCCATTGCAATTGTGAGGCCATTGTGCTGTCATTTGGCCATTCTGTAACTGCAGGCGAATGGACATTGAAGTTAGTATGACAGACAAGCTATTCTCTAAACCAAAGTTGCTCAAGGCCCACAAAAATCCCTGGAAAGAGAAAAAACCTGCATTCTCCTACATGAGCCAGTAGACCAAACTCCAAACTCCAAACTCCAAACTTCCAAACCAAACTCCACTTGCCAGTCCCTTCCAGTCTGCATAATGTAGCTCTCTCTCTCTCTCTCTCTCTCTCTCTCTCTCTCATGCCCCAGGAACACAGGGAAACAAGATAGGCAGTTCTTGAGTGGGATCAAAAATAGGGTAGCAGCATTTTGCATACAAATGATGATTTGACAGTATAATGGACAGAACTTTCTGTAAATAATCTCACTGCAAAAAATGTTGAGAGAAATTCCTGGAAACTGAGAAGTAGACGTTTGAAAACTGAAAGTGGATGATTTTTTTCTCTGAGCACATATTATTCATGGATTCACACATCCTGTGAGCCTCACCTCTTCCCATTGCCTATAATCACCTACACATTGTGCCTCACCAAGATGCTGAGACATTCCCTAGAGAAACAGACTTTTCAAGGGAAAACCCACATTTTCAAACACCCACATACCTGAGGTTAAAAACAAGGTCCAACCCCTCTACTGGGTAATGCATTTGGCTCTGCAGGTTAAAATTTCCTCAAGGGGAAGGGAGGAGTTTTGAAAATACAGAGACAGGTGTGAGCAGATTACAATTGGGAGGGATTTGTCAACAGGTGTGGAAGCATCCCTCAATTTGCTTTACTCCCAAAGATCAGAGCATATAATATTCCCTACAAGGTCAATGACTCTTACTGTTACATGTCTCCATGTTTCCTTCAGATGATTGTCTAATCTTTTAGCAGCTACAACTCTTTCTCCTTAAAGGGGCAGGGATGAAAATTTGTCTCCTCATGACTATGTAGATATTGGGATTTGACCTGCAAAAAATGTTTCTGGATGAATTGATCTTCAAAGCCTTCTACAGATTTTACACAAAGTATTTGTCTCTGCCTTGGGTGATTTTCCTGCAAATCATAACACAGAATCAAGCCTATACAACATGCACTCATCTACCTTAAGGAGTTTCTTCAGATCATACCAATGCTCCAGTATCTCAACTTTCCTCCTTTATCCAATCAAATGAACACACAATGGTTGGATAAGTCTCAGTTTTAATCAGAAGCCCATTCTAAAGAGAGCATTTAACAAGCAGCTGTGGTGCTAGGAAAAATGTTTCCACACAGACATAGATTTTTTATGAGTTGGTATCCTGAATATGAGACAACTCTAAGGAACACAGATGTTGTAAAAGTCTCATTAATATGCTAGCAAGTGTATTGAATCAGCAAGTTCTACAACATGAAAATGTTCACTGGGTTCTACAATGGATTATTCTCCATTGTTGGTATTTGAAGCTCAGACTGAGCACATCTTGGGACTTTTCATTGTTGCCTTTCAGCACTGAATGGCTTTCAAAATACCACTGGCAATCCTGTTTGTGAAGGAGAAAAATTCTGGGGGGCATTGCAGTAACTCTGCAAAGGAAGGGCACTTCTACACCTCAACATTGTCCAACACAACCCCGAGTTCAACTTGAAAAGCAAGATGTAGACAAAACAGAGTTGCAGGTACCTTTGGCTGTACTCAGTTCGTTGTGTTCTGCATGCTTATAGATATCATTTATTAAAGACTTGCTTGAATTGGCACTGAATACATGTCAACTGCTGCTGATGTCATTCAGCAGTCACAGGGGTTATGTATAACCTGGTTTCTCTGCATCACTCGAGATTCAGATTAATTACTATTGAGGCATTTTCTCAGACTCTTGTTCATTTTGGGGGATGATTTACAAGATGCTGAGTAGGGATGGGTGGAGAATGGTATGTTTGAATTTTATCACATAAATTAGAATGATTTGATTGATATTAATTCAGGGATGCCCTAATAAAGCCTATTTGAAAAAAATCCTATTGAAGAAATGAAATCATAGACTTTATTACATGTCACAATTGGTATTTATGGGCGCCTGTATTTCCTACACATAAGAACTTTGAATTTGAAAATGCCGTAGGATCTCTTTTCCTGCACCATAAGTGCTATCACACCTTACATACATGTGCTGCTTTCTCTGTTTTTCAACTGAGGATTTACAGGTTTTTTTCTTCATTGTTGCATCATAACAGAGAAGTATTGCTTAGATTTGTGATATTGTGCTGCACATTTTATTTACAGAGGCATCATTCAGTGGTCCATATGCAATTTTGTGTGTGTGTATACTGATGTTCTCAGGTGTACGTGTTGTTGTGAAGGAGGAGCTTTCCTACCAGGTTTTATGCCAGGGAAGCTAAATCTGCATGTGCTTTAATGAGGTATCCCTTGTAAGCTTCAGGGTAGAGTCATCAATTGTAAGGGCTTTAGGTCCTCAGCATTGCACTTGTGATCAGTAACTATCCTTGTTTACACAACAATCTGGCCTCTACTTCTTGCTGTATTTGCATAGCATGTTCCAGCTGAAGAAATTCCTGGAGTGTTTGGGGTGACCACTCAATGGAAAACATCCTGCAGAATCCCTTCAGAGAAATTCGTTTCCTCTCCCACACAATTCTGCATTTAGAGTACAAAAATATTCTATACCCCTCCCTCCTTGAATTTTCAGCCTCCAGCCAACCTACCATTTCTCCATTTCAGACGGATGCTTGTTGAAATGTCGTGTGACACCCTGCAACAAAATGCTCATAATGCTCTTATCAGGCACCTGTTTTATCCCTCAATTTCATGTTCTTAGCAGATCATAGTTATAGGGTGTGTGAACCTGGCCTGTAGTCAGCATTTTCAAGCTCCTGGATAAGGTGTCTTGGAAATATACAGAGGATCCTTGTTCAGACAGACAGTAGGCAGTCAAGAGAATTACACCTTGACTGAAGACACAGTGTCAAAGTGTTTCTGCATCAAATGGTGAATGCAGGACGACTTTGAAACTCATAGCAAGACAATTTCTAAGTGCACCCTAATTTTCCAAGAACAGCAGATGTGGTGTGGCCTGACCAGTGGAGTGAGCATCGAATGTCTCTCCAAGAGTGCCAGCAACATCCTAGTCTCCATCCTAAGTGTTTACAAATGAGCACCTTCCTCAAAATGTTGGAGATGTCAGCCACTCCTCACTTGGACATAGAAATCCTAAATACCAGGTTCCATCTCTCTCCCATAAGGGCATTTGTGCAAAGGTGTAGCATCACCCCAGAGTTGGTGTGTGGTTTCCCAGTTCAAACTTGACTTTAACCACAAAGACTCCGCGCATGTTCCTCTTCTCTGAAATGTCATTGGCCATCATTATGAGAGGCTGTTAATGACCTAGGCATGTTTTCCCACTCAGCAATATGTCCAGTGAGTCACATGAGGGTCTAGGTAGGCCCATGCCCCTGTGACTGTTTTTGGATTGGTGACCTAACTGCCCTTGGGCACTACTGCTTCTCTCCCTTGTCCCACACTCCTGGTGTGGAGCAATTGTCTTCACAGCCTCCCCATTCCCAGAAAATTATAATGTCTGCTGTGGCTCAGTGAGCACATTGCTCTCTTGAGGATATGGATGGTATGTCAACCTGTCCAGTTTCTGCAGGGTTCCTAATCTTTTATGTAGTTGAATATCTAAAAGCCCAAGGGGATACACCCACTGAAGACCCTGATTTCTCTTCTCATGTTTTAAGATTTTAGCATCTCAATTTTGGCAAACAAAAGGCTCCTGGGACTTGTCTGCTTCCTCTTCGCTGCTCCCAGCACACCTGGAATAGAACTTTTGTTGAAGGTTGCACCAGAGTAGCCAGAATTTGAAGAGATTCCAGTTGGCATGGCAAGCATGATGTCAATGTGCTTTCATATGGCATTTCTGTGACTGCTGGTGGTATGTTCAGCACAGCTTGAATGACAACCAAGTCACTTTTGGAATCCAAGATGCTCAAGGCCCAACAAATGTCATTGAAAGAGAAAAAACTGCTTTCTCCTACAAGGGACAGAAAATTCCACATCCCTCCAAATCAAACTCCCACATGTCAGCCCCTTCCACTCTTCATACTGTACATCTCCCCATCTTGCTCTCATTCCCAGGAGCACAGGGGAACAAGTTAGGCATTTCTTAAGTAGGATCAAAACCAGGGTAGCAGCATTTGTGAAGATATGAAGGCTTGACAAGTCAATGGATAGGACTTTCTGCAGAAAATTTCACCGAAAATAATGCTGAGTTTCCTGCAGACATAACTAGAGAAAGTTTCAATACTGAATAAGGATTATTTTTTCTCTGAGCAAATATTTTTCATGGATTCACAGATACTCTGAGCCATCATCTCTTCTGATTTCCTATACATGATTATACACTGCCTTTCACTAAGATGCTGAGATTTTCCTACGTAGAGAAACAGACATACCTCAGGAAAACCAACCGTTTCAAGCACCCAATTATCTGAGGTGAAAAGCAATGTCCAGCACCTCAATTGGGGTATGCATTTGTCCCAGTTGGTCAGAGTTTCCTCAAGGAAAATTGGTCAGGAGTAGTAAACGAATAAGAGAGTTGTGAGCAATTTATGATGGTAAGTGCTTGGTGTTCAGGTGTGAAAGTTTCCCTCAATTTCCTTTAGTCCCAAAGATAAGAGCATATTATATTTTGTACAAAGACCTATTTCTCCTACTGATACACACCTCCATGGTTCCATGGATAATTGTCTGCTCATTGAGGAGCTACAACTCTCTTTTTCCTTAAAGGGACAGTGATAAAAATTTGTCTTCTCATGACTACCTAGACATTGGGATTTGACCTGCAAAACAAATTTCTGGATGGTTTGTTCTCAAAAATATGTGCAGAATGTCATGGAAAATATTTTTCTGTCTTGGATGCTTTTCTGCAGGGCATATCACATAGTTAGGCCTACACAACATGCAGCCATCTACCTTAAGGAGCCTCTTCAGATCATGCCAACCCTCCTTTATCTCAACCATTTCTCCTCTTATCAATGAAGTGAACATGGAATGGGTGAATAAGTCTCCGATATAATTGTAAATCCATTCTAAAGAAAGTGCTCATCAAGTAGCTTTGTGCCAGGGAAAAGTGCTTCCAAAGAAACCTAGATTTCTTGAGTCAATATTCCTGAAGTAGAGACAATTGTCAGGAATGCAGAGGTTGTGACTGTATCAATAATATGATGACAAGTTTATTGCATCAGCATGTTCTACAACATAAAAATGTTCAAGTGAATTCTTCTCCATTATTGATATTTGGAATTCATGTCGAACACATTTTGCGACATCGTTGTTGCCGTCAGCAGTGAATGACTTTCAAAATACCACTGGCACTACTGTTGTGAAGAAGAATTCTGAGGCACACTGCAGACCCTCTGCAAACGAAGTGGGCTTCTACACCTCAGCAATGTCTAATACAACCACAATGTCAACTTGAAAACCGAGAGATGTAGGCAAAACACAGGTGCAGATGGCTGTGGCTATACTCAATTTGTTGTGCTCTGCACGTTTATAGGCATCATTTATTAAAGACTTGTGTGAACTGGAACTGAATAGATAAGTCAACTGCTGCTGATGTCATTCAGCAGTCACAGGAGCTAGGTATAGCCTGGTTTCCCTGTATCACTCGAGATCCAGGTTAATTACTTTTGAAACATTTTCTCAGACCCTTGTTCATTTTGGGGGATGATTTATGAGATGCTGAGTAGGGATGGGTGGAGAATGGTATGTTTTAATTTTATCACATAAATTAGAATGTTTTGATTCTGATGTTAGTGCAGGGATGACCCAGTAAAGCCTATTTAAAAAGTCCTATTGAAAAAATGGAATCAGAGACTTTAGTTATATGGCACGATTGGTATGGATGCCTGCATTCCTACACATAAATCCACTAAATTTCAAAATGGTGTAGGATCTCCTATTTCTTCACACTATCATACCTTTCACATTTGTGCTTCTTTCTCTGTTTTTCAAGTGAGGACTTCACAGGTATTTTGCTTTCATGTTGCATCATAACAAAGAGCTTTGTGTTTAGATTTGTGATGTGCTGCACAGTTCATTTCCAGAGGCATCATTCATTGGTCCATATGCAAATTTGTACTTGTGTAAGGTAAAGTGCTCACATGTATGTGCTGTTGTGAAGGAGGACCTTTTCTACCAGGTCTTATGCCAAGAAAGATAAATTTGCATATACTTAATGAGGTATCCCTTGTAAGCTTCAGGATAGAGTCAGCAATGGGCGAGGGCCATTAGGTCCTCAGCACTGCATTTGTGAGCAGTAACTATCCTTGCTTACACAATGATCTGGCCCCTATTTCTTGTTGTATTAGCATAGCACTTTGCAGCTGAAGAAAGATCCTGGAGTGTTTGGGGAGACTACTCAAAGGACAACAACCTGTAGGATCCCTTCAGAGAAGTTGGTTTCCTCGTCAACACTTTTCTTTATTTAGAGCACAACAGTATCCTTACCTCTCCCTCTTTGACTACTCAAAGTCCAGTTGCCCTACCCTTTCTTCGTTTCAGATAGATGCATTTTGAAATTCTCTTGAACTGACTACCACCTTTCTGACAAAAGGCACTTTGGCACATTTCCAAGGACCAACTCATCAGCCACTGGAAAAAGCAGATTACAGACCCTGTTACAGATCCTAACACAACAATCTTCCAAGAACGGGAAACTGACTGATGAAAGAAGCACCTGATGAGGACAGGATGAACCTATGCCTCGAGTGATACAGGGAAGCCAGGCTTTTCAAAACCCATGTGAGTCTGGAAAAAAAAAAAAAACTGAGTAAATTAAGGGCCATGTGCAGCTGGGTTTTGTCTACATCTCTCTGTTTTCAAGTTGATAGTGTGGTTGTGATGGAGAATGTTGAGAGGTAGAAATCCACATCTTTTGTAGGGAGACTGAAGAGCAACCCAGATTGATTCTCCTTCGGAAACTCTTGTGCAGGTCATATTGTGAATTTCACTTTTTGCTGAAAGGCATCAATGAAGTCCCAATATGTGCTAAGCACAATTGTCAAATTGCAAAATTGGAAAAATAATCATTTTCACACTGATGAGGGTGTTTCTTTTTTACCACTTTCTGATTCAATACACTTGTCAGCATATTAATGAGACCATGACAACTCCTGCATTCCTGAAAGTTATCTCAGCACAAGGAATAATGCCTTTAAAGCAATCCAGGTCCCTGGGGAAGCATTTTTGGCTGGCACAGCTACTTGCTGAATACTCTCTTTAGAATTGGCGTGCTATTACATCTCATACTTATCCAACCATTTTGTGCTTACTTGATTGAAAATAGGTGGTACTGTAAACACAATGGGAAGTTGAAATGTTCTGATGAGGTTGCATAAGGTAGTTAGCTTCACGTTTCTTGACATGACAATGTGGTATGCTTTAAAGAAAAGCTGAACCAAAGAAGTGCCAAATAATTTCTCTGAAATTCTCTACATCAGTTTTGAAAACAGTGCAGTCAACACATTTTGTGGCAGGTCAAACCACAATGTCTAGGGATTAATGAGGAGAGAAAGATTTATCCTTGTCCCTTTAAGGAACAAGAGTTGTAGTGTCCTTACATCACTTGTAAGGAACAAGTGTTGTAGCTGCTCAAAGAGAAGAAAATTAACTGAGGGAAGCATGGAGGTGTGGGGCAGTAGAAGTAGACATTTTTAGGAAATAGGATATGCTGTGATATTTGGGACCTAAAGAAATTTAGGGAATCTTTCACACCTGAACAAAAAGTCCTAACAATTCCAAAATGCTCACACCTCTCTCATTGTTTTCATTTCCACTGGGATTTCCAGAACATATTCAAAGCAGGTGGTCCAAATGCATATCCCATTGGAGGTGCTCCATTGTACTTTTAACCTCAGGTATGTGGGATCTTGGAATAGTTGGATTTCCTGGGCATCGTCTGCTTCTCTGAATAAGGTCATGTCTCAGCACCTTCAATGGGCACAGAATGAGTGTGTGTATAGGGAATGGGAAGTGGTAATATATCACACGGTCTATGAAACCATGAATAATACTTGCTCAGAGAGAAATGATCACCATTCGGTTTTCAAAAGTCCAGTACATATGTTTGTAGAAAATAGTCTCAACATTCTTTGTGCTGACTTTATTTGGAGAAAGTCCTGTCTATTGAACTGGCAGTCCTTCATTTCTCGACAAAATACTGCTGTCCTGGTTTTGATTCCACACATGAAATGACTAACTTGTTTACCAGTGCTACTGGGACATGGGAGCAAAAGAGAGGAGTCCTACAATATGTGGAGTGAACAGGGCTAGTATGTGGGAGTTTGGTTTAGAGGCAGTGTAAATGTCTGGCTCATGTAGGAGAGTGGAGGTTTTTTCTTGCCTCAGAGGTTGATGATGGGTCTTGGGCAATTTGAGGTTCCATGAATGGCTTGGCTCTCATCCTACTTGCACAATATAAACCGCCTGCAGTCACTGAACAGGCATATGAGAGCACAGTGGCATCACAGTTGCCATGGCAACTGGAACATCTTCATTTGATGGCTGCTGTGGTGGAACCTTCCAAAGAAGATCTGACCCAACTGTGCTGGTAGGAGGGAAGAGGAAGCAGAAAAGTCCCAGTGGTCATTTGTTTGCCATTAAAGCAATCCTAACTTCTTGGGAAAAGAGAAGGGGAGTT